>AP025045.1:40462566-40614860 GCA_036186865.1 Eustoma russellianum
TGTATATACATATTAATATTGGATATATATAGGTATATAAATTATGTTTGTACATGGAAGAACTATTGAAATTGATGTGCAGCTGGGGACGTGAGTGGCCATCACATGTACTTTCTATATGTCAAATATATAAATCGGTATAAGGTACAAGTTATAGGAAAAAAAAAAGATTTGTTGCCGTGCATAATTAAAGGTAAATACATATATACTGTAAATATGTGTAAATGTTGCGAGTTGATAATGGTTGCATGGAATTGATGTGGCCGAATGTCAGCATGTAGGAAAACGTTAGGAAAAAAAAATGTTATATGAAGATGTATTTTAAGGGTACGAATAAAGTATAAGTTTTATATTACATTATATAAAGTATATGTTATATATATACATATATGTATGTATGATGAGTGGGCCGTGTATAATTGCATAGGTGTGGAATTTGGACTAACTTGGGTACTTGGAAAATGGTTTTAAGAAATTGCATTTGCATATTTTTTGGAAAATTCACCCTTACGAAGGAAATATATCGGTAAGCCGAGTTGATTCCTATTTTGGTTATCGAGTGCTGCAGATGTAACTACCTCGTCAGGGACAGGGTTTCTGTATGCCTATTTGGATTGCTGCAGATATAACTACCTCGTCAGGGACATGGCTTCTGTATGCATATTTTGGGCCTGAGCGTAACTACCTAGTCTGGGACAGGGTGCAAAGGCAATTTGTATTTGGTGCTATAGACGTAACGACCTAGTCTGGGACAGGGTGTCTATAGTATATTTGGATTTTGGAGGAATCAATTCGTAAGTCTTACGGTATAAATCACTTGTAGGGAAAGTGCTATAGCCATTGCATTTGATGTTGGACTTTGGACCGATTAAACCGGATTTGGTTATTTGGATTTTTGGATCGGTTTAATCAGATATGGACATTGGATTTGGACATTGGACATTGATATTGGAAACATTAGTTTTGAAATAATGGGAACATTGACATTGCATTGTTTTGAAAAATTGCATCACGTTTTAGCTTGGACTAACCTTTACTTGGCTGTCGCTTGGTTTGACTTGGTCATCAGTCTATTTGTTGACTTTGTTACGTACTTAATTGGACTTTGCTTTGTACTTTGTTGGGTCTATTTGCTCTATTTGCTTTTGGATGTTAGGGGCAGAGTTGTAAATCTACTTGCGAAGAGAAGCATGATATTATTTTATGTTGCTATATATCGTTATCACACTTGCTTCTCCGTGTATGATCCCATGGTAAGTATAATGGGATTACTTGCTGAGCGACTTGTCGCTCAAACTACGCTTTAACATTTTTGCAGATAGACAGGTAATTGAGTTAGTACACTCGATGATGATCAAGAATGGAGGTTTCAGGATTGAGGATATTCTGACGAGACTCGTTGAGGATTTAGTGGAGGCAGTTATTTTCGCTACTCGAGGTTTATGTAATTTTGGAGATTTAGTATTTATCTACATTTGACATTTGTATCGGATTTAGATTTGCCTAGACATTGATATTTATGATGATGATTGTTTCGAGGTTTTAAATTTTGACTTCCGCTGACGTGTATCTGTTTTGGTTTTGACGCTTTGTATTCTCCTTAGTGAGATACGGCGGGTGCACTGTTCCCGATGTTAGGGCTCGGGAGCGGGGCGCTACATGTGGCTCGGAATAATTGATCCCGATGTGAATTCACACAAATGGCTTGATTTGAATTCACACAAATGGAAGATACTGAGCCGAACACAAAGATAGTAATGCAAAGCAAACACATAAAAAACATCACATAAACAGAATGATAGTCTGAAACACAAACAGTTAACACCAATAAGAACATTTGGCTTTCACACAAACAACACTTTCAACATTTGAAAATAGAGGGGAGCTTAGTACTCGTCGCCCTCATCCTCATCTCCTTCAGCAGACTCAGCACCCACTTCCTCATAATCCTTCTCCAGTGCAGCCAAATCCTCCCTAGCCTCAGAGAACTCGCCTTCCTCCATGCCTTCACCCACATACCAGTGAACGAACGCACGCTTAGCATACATCAAGTCAAATTTGTGATCAATCCTAGAGAACACCTCAGCAACGCTGGTGGAGTTGGAGATCATGCAAACAGCCCTCTGAACCTTGGCCAGGTCTCCACCGGGAACCACAGTAGGTGGCTGATAGTTAATACCACACTTGAAACCAGTTGGGCACCAATCAACAAACTGAATAGTTCTCTTGGTCTTGATGGTTGCCACAGCAGCATTCACATCCTTTGGCACCACATCACCTCTGTACATCAAGCAACAAGCCATGTACTTGCCATGTCGAGGATCACACTTAACCATCATGGAAGATGGCTCAAATGCAGTATTGGTAATCTCAGCAACAGAGAGCTGCTCGTGGTAGGCTTTCTCAGCTGAGATCACTGGGGCATATGATGAAAGCATGAAGTGAATCCTTGGGTATGGAACCAGATTAGTTTGGAATTCATTCACATCCACATTCAATGCTCCATCAAATCGTAGCGATGCAGTCAAAGAAGAAATCACCTGAACATAAACATAGATCAAATTAATTCAAATTCCAATACAATACAGAACAGATTGGCAGCGTAGACAAACCAACAACTGAATAGTTACCTGAGAAATCAAGCGATTAAGATTGGTGTAGGTGGGGCGTTCAATGTCCAAGGATTTACGGCAGATGTCGTAAATAGCTTCGTTATCCAGGAGAACAGCAACGTCAGTGTGCTCTAGAAGGGAGTGAGTGGACAACACAGAGTTGTAAGGCTCAACCACAGCAGTTGAGACCTGAGGTGAAGGGTAAATGGTGAAACCAAGCTTGGACTTCTTTCCATAATCAACAGAAAGCCTTTCCAGCAAGAGCGAGCCCAAACCAGATCCTGTTCCACCACCAACAGCGTGGAAAACCAGGAAACCTTGCAGGCCGGTACAGTTATCAGCGAGCTTCCTAATCCTATCCAGGCACAAATCCACAATCTCCTTTCCAACTAAAACACAAACGAAAGATCTGAATCAGGATGCCATCCAATCCAAACCGAAACTAAAAGCTCCACGAAAATAACATATATCATATCACAAAAAACACAAATCAAAGATCTACATTAGAATCTCAGCAAATCAAAAGCCGAAATTAAATACTCTATGAAAATAACATATATCATTTCCAACTAAAACACAATTCAAAGATCTATACCGGAATCTCAACAAATAAAAATCCGGAATTAAACACTCTACGTAAATAACATATATCATTTTCAAATAAGACAAGATTCACAGATCTAGATCGGAATCTCATCAAATCAAAAGCCCAAATACAAATATATACGTGAATTATAGATTCAAATTGAAAATCAAATAAATACTTGTGTAGTGGCCGCGAGCGAAGTTGTTAGCGGCATCTTCTTTTCCGCTAATGAGCTGCTCAGGATGGAAAAGTTGACGATATGTTCCGGTCCTCACTTCATCAATGACGGTAGGCTCCAGATCCACAAATATAGCACGAGGTACGTGTTTGCCTGCACCGGTTTCACTGAAGAAAGTGTTGAAGGCATCATCTCCGCCTCCAACAGTTGCATCACTCGGCATTTGTCCATCAGGCTACAATTTCACAACACATTAAAACAAATTCCATCACATTCTAGATCAGAACAAAACTGAAACTCGAGAAACAAATCCAAAAACCTAGATCTGGAAATAGAATTACCTGAATGCCGTGTTCCAGGCAGTAGAGTTCCCAACAGGCGTTTCCGACCTGAATACCGGCCTGTCCGATGTGGATTGAAATGCACTCTCTCATTTTTGCTGATTAGCTGATCGAAAGATAAGAATTGAAAGGTGAAGAATCGATGAGACCACCGGAGGCGTGTATGAAGACGTCTCCTGGATCTGAAGAGAATGAGAAATGGATCTGAGAAACAAGACAAGAGGCGGGGGAGAGGGAGGGTGTTTTTATATTTGAAATCCAGGGGTATTAGGGTAAGCCGGCCAGTAGAAGGGTAAAATGGGTATTTGGAATCATGAACGGTTTGGAAATCATTTTGAATTTTCTGGCAGGCTTTTGCCAGATGGGTTTGGGAGGATGTCCGTTGCCGCTGTCTGCACGTAATATTTGAATTTTGAATCTGATACTAAAGGCTTCGCACGTGCCATTTGCAGATCTATGCGAACTTTTTTTTCTTAACGTCATGTTAATAATAATTGAACAATACTAATGTTTTATAACGATATCGTATATTACTTTGAAAAATAATATTTTGATATATTTTTTACGAGAACCAATAGAAGATAAAAGCAATTATAGAAATTATGGTTTTACACTATTAGGGAAAAAACACATGATATTGTTTTTAAATGTACTCTAAATTGATATAAAGTCAACCTTGAATTCAATGGTTGCCGAACGTCAGGCAAGCATACGGAACAGTAGGCCAGCGACATTTTAGGAGAACTTTTGGTGTATTTTCATAATTTGGTGCATGATTTCAACTTAGAATACCTCCATTCAAACTTAAACGGCCACTAACTATTATTAGGAGTTGAATTCTACAAAAAATGTCAATGAATTAACTTTCATTTACAGAGTTTAGTGAACGTTTAGTTTGCGTTCATTGGCGAGAGTCAACGAATGCGTAATAGGGGTCATCGAATGTTTGACAACGTAAATTTCAATATTAAAATTCATGCAAGTTTGACCGTACTATTAACCGAATTCAAAAGTAGCATCGAAAACTAAAAGTTTGTCAACAAAACAAAGAGTTTCAAAAAGGTGGATGAACTCAAAAGTGATTTCGTCAAAATTCTGGAAACATTCGGTGATAACGTTCGATAACTGAAAACTAACCGTTACAGCATATTTTTCAAATTACAAAATGTTGTATCTCTCTCTTATCTATCTCCAATCGATTCTACAATAATTCCTAGCGCCTTTAATGTCTGTGCGAGTGTTTTTCAACATTCTACAAGCATATAGGTGGAAAAATCTCACATACAATGGAAAGGAGATTTGTTGAAGACTCTTGGGATTATGACAAAGAAATTGATTGGTGAAGCAGATGTATGTGTAGGCAGAGGAATAATAATAAACGTTCCAAAACATATTATATCGAGAGCTTTCAACTGGTGAAGGTGTTCGTTGACAGGAAGCGCTTTGGGTAACGCTGGCAGGACACCGGTGTGAAATCTTGAAACATATGAAACCAATTGTCGAACATTTTTTGAAACTTCTCATTGGCTTTGCAAATACAACTGTTGATCAGTTCTACTTTTTCAATATTCTATTGCTTCTGTTCTCGTATTTCCATTATCATGCAATGAGATCATACTCACTTGAGCCATAGTAAGAATATATACAGTTTCAAGAGTGGATAAACGAAAAAAATATTGACTTGAGTGTACACCGTTTATTTGGTATCGAGGACTATATATAGACCATCGTTCTGCCTTTTTTTGTGGCTGAAACGGTTGTTTATTGATACATCTACCACACTAAATCTGTATTTATCTTTAGGAATAAGCTCAATGTATTCTGTTAGACAGTCATGCATTTACACCTTCTTGGATAATGGAAGCGTTTTTTATTTCCTCTAGAACACTTTTTGTTTCCTCTAGAACACTGAATAGCATGCTCCGAATGTCGCTGTTGTCGGAATATGAAATGTTTTGATAAAGTTCAAAACATGTTTGAAAAAAGATTAAAAAGTTATTTTATAATTGGAAAATAACAAAAACTTGAACAAATAAGGAAGTAACATCAGATCCCGACATAAATCTATAAACAGAGATCAATGTATGGATCATACCTTGACATAAATATCTAAATAGAGATCAAGATATACATTATACCCTACATAGATCGATTGAAATACATCATACTCTAACATAAATGGATCAATGTTATCATCATCATCATCATACCCAGTATATCCCAACGACAGCAAAAGCTATCGTTAGGGTCTGGGGAGGGTGAGCGACAGGCAAACAATATTTCTATCCCTAGGGATAGAGAGTTTGCTTCCAGTGAGACTCCCGGCTCTGGCTGTGCCTGTATAAATGAAATCACACTGTCCAACATCATACCCTTACATATATCGACCGATCTATATCATACTACGTAGATCGATCGATGTCATCATGAATTCAAATTTTTATATCCGTTACAAACAAATACATGAAAGATTTAAACCGTTTTATCCTTTCAATCTTTCCTAAATTTATTGTGGACTTTTCGCCAACATCTATAATGCTTTCTTGACTATTGTAAACCTATGTAAATGTCTCTAGGTTGGCTGTTAATCATCAAATTCAAGTACATGGTGGTTGACGACTATTTGAACATCTTCAAAGCAATTAGTGGGTTGGAAGACTTCTATGGAGGCCCAAAAAAAGATTCACTTCTATATATGAAAGAAGCTCAGGTGAAGTATTTACACACTTGCATCCTCTTCAAGCTTCATCTCCCATTGTTGTAAAAAGCTCTTGAAGGTGCAAAAGTGCTTAAAGCTTATTAAGCTCTTCTTACTTGTTTTCATTGTTGTATTGTGAGAGTAGAAGTTTAACACACGAAGAACTAATATATTTGATCTTTTGCTTCTAATTTAGAATTATTAGAAAGTGTATTTTTACTTCTTTTCTAAAACTCATTTAGTGAAAGTTCTTTGATAGATCTTTATTGAAGTAATAAAGAAGCAAGAAGTGCTTCTTGTTTGTAGCTGATGTTGTTGATATTGCACAAGTTCTTTGTGCAATAAGTTGTTGTCTGCACTCATTAAATTGGATGCACTCTTCCTTGACTTTGTAATACGATGGAATAAAGCAAACTGACTCATTAAATTGGATGCACTTCTTATATTGCGAAGTAGCAGTTGATCAACATAGCTTGACGCATCATTATGGGTTATCGGGAAACAACCTCTATGTATTTGTAGCACATGCGTATGGTTGTGTATATCCGACCATCCCATACTCAGCTATAGGCGGGAGCCTCTAAGGCAATGATGTAATGTTGTTGCTGCTGTTGTTGGCAAAAGTTAGGTTGGCTGTTCAGAAAGTTTTGATTATGGATCCATGATATCAGCCCACTTAATTTCTGTTTATTAGGCTTGATGATGATGTGCATGCATTAAATCTCAAATCTAAATTCATGCCATGGGCATAAGGCCAGTTCAAGTCCAACAATATCTAGCCACCCAACTTTCAAAAATATCTAGCCCAACTACAATTCTTCTTGTATGCCCAAGCCTGCATAGGGTATTAGTACCCTTTCCTGATCCTTTTTGTAGTCCATATTAAGGAAGAACAAAAGAGAGTATATAAGAGAATTTGAACATGTCATGTCTCTTTTATTTATTGATCGACACAATTCATAGTTTCACGGTGCATAAACCATTCGAGCCGTTTTTTTTATCTTTTTCACCAACTACTTCAGGAAAACTAATCCATAAACCGGAAACTGATACAAATAGCATAAAGAAATGCAACCAACGTACATACGGCGAGAAAGAAAATGGGTTCCCAGATGAGAAAGAAACTTTAACAGAATCTACTGAATCAACTTGAAGATATGTAGAAAAGAGAGAACCGGTGAACTAAAGTGAAGAAGCTCCCTTTCTTCATCACTCTACTAAGTCTATTGAAAGAATATCCTAAGTCCTTCCTTGCATTGTCACTTTAGTAACCCGGTGAAGGATAATTCTATTTTTTTTATTTGATTCCGAAAAGCTAATTACCTGGTTGTTCTAAATAATTTAGCTTAGTGCTTGTTTTTGGCTCTATTTTGATTCAAAAGCGACGGTTCTTTTTTGGTTATGATCTTGTATTTCCACATTGAAAACAGCCCAGCCGCCAATAAAGCAGTTTTGCGCGCAAGCCCTTACCTGTCATATGTATGTATATATATATGTACACATATTTCTCCTCCCAGAAGGCAAGTAGGTAAAAGATGAGATTCAATGGAAATTTGTCTGAAATCATAAAAAGAGTAGTCACTTGTCAAACTAACGACACTTCCTCTGAAAGTTGCATTTAAGGATTCTATGGGTCTATGGCTAAAAAAAAAGGGTGCACTTCCACCGATTGAGATCTCCTGACCCCCAGTGTGTTGGATAATTTTTTTGGTAGATAAGGATTAGGAATCTCCTAAGTAGTAGAAGTTTAAGTTTAAGTATATTTCCTTATTGATAGTTATCTATTCCTGTTAGGTTAAGGTTTTGTCTAGACTAGTGAGTCTATATAATAGGGGTCAGCCGAACCATTGGTGTGGCGGAAAGTACTAGTTCGGGTTTGAGTTATTTTCTGAATATTAATAAAGTGAGTTGTGCTTTATACGTGTTGTGTTCTTTGAATCCGTTTTTACTTCAATTGGTATCAGAGCCGAGGTTGCGTGAAGAGGGAGGAGTCACCGTGGTAGGGTTGCCGTGTTTCGGTTGATCCGAGGAGGAGACTACCGTGTTCTTCGTATCAACATAGGCCGGATTCGTCGCGTGTTTATTTAAGACATGTGTGATCAAAGGAGTCTTCATCACAACCAAAAAAAATTCGCCCAGGCCGAAAAGAGTCGGCCGAACAAAATCCATCGGAGGGGTTGTATAAGCAAGTTCTTGGAAAGATTCAACCACAATGAGTGAAGTCGGCGAAAGTAGTGCAAGGCTCGTGAGCACCGCGAGTCAAACGCAGAGAAGAGAGGTAAGTTCTGCAACTGTCCAATGTCCGATGCTATCTCCAACCAATTATACCGTGTGGGCTATGCGCATGAAGGTTGTTCTAAGAGTTCACAAAGTATGGGATACAATTGATCCAGGTTCGGATGATGCTGAAAAGAATGATATAGCGATTGCCCTCTTGTTTCAAGCGATCCCCGAAAACTTGATCTTGCAAGTGGGTAATCAAGAAACCTCCAAAGCAATTTGGGAAACCATCAAGACTCGCTATCTTGGGGCAGATAGAGTGAAGGAAGCGCGACTCCAAACCCTAGCCACCGAGTTTGATAGACTCAAGATGGAGGAAACAGACTCTATCGATGTGTACGCCGGAAGTTGTCCGAAGTAGCAGCAAAATCGGCCACTTTAGGGCAGCCCTTCGAAGATTCAAAATTGGTGAAGAAATACCTTAACGGGTTGCCAAGATCGAAGTTCATACACATTGTTGCATCATTCGAACGAGTGTTGGACTTGAACAAAATCGACTTCGAGGACGTGGTTGGTCGTTTGAAAGAGTATGAGGAACGGATTAATGAAGAGACTATTAATTCGAATCCTCAAAGTACTCTTTTATATACTCACACCGGGGAACAGCGAGGGTCTTGGGATCAAAACGGTCGAGGCCGTGGGGCACGTGGTAGAGGCCGTAGCCGTGGAAGAGGCCGCGACAAGGGGTCCGATCCAAAGCAAGGCAGCGATGATGCCTTTGACGCACATTCCAACCGCGGAAAAGGTAGGGGAAAATCAAAGAGGGATCGTTCGAAGTTAATATGCTTTCGGTGTGAGAAACCGGGACACTTCGCGAGTAAGTGCCCCGAAAAAGGAACAAGGCCGGGAGACGCACTTATGGCAGATGAACAGGACATAAATGAGACGGTCTTTGTGCATGAAGTAGTGACTCACCAACCCCAAGAGATTAATTTAAATGAGAAGAACTTGATGCCGAGTAATTTGACTTCTCAGCCTTTTAAAGATCACGAGTGGTATCTTGATAATGGGGCAAGCAATCATATGATGGGGAATAAATCTTACTTCTCCGAGATGGATGAAAACGTAATTTGGTGATGGATCTTGTGCCGAGATTAAAGGAAAAGGATCAATAATCCTACAAGGAAAAACGGGCGAGCAACGATTGCTTAGCGGAGTCTATTTCATACTGGAGTTGTGGAACAATATAATTAGTCTCGGGCAAGCAACCGAGGCCGGGTGCGAGGTGAGGAGGAAGGGTGAAATCTTGTCTTTATTTGACAAGGAGGACCGCGTATTAATGAGGATACCTAAGAGCCCAAATCGATTATACAAGATCAATATAATACCAGGTATTCCAACATGTCTTCAAAGCAAGATTGATGAAGAAGCATAGAAGTGGCACGCACGCCTAGGTCATGTTAGTTTCGAAACCTTGAAGAACATGAAGAGAAGAGACATCATACATGAATTACCTTTTATTGATCATGAGAATCGGATATGTGAGTCGTGTCTCGTTGGCAAACAGTCACGATTGCCATTTCCTCCCAGCGCTAAGTACCGTGCGGATGCGTCCCTAGAGCTTGTACATGGAGATTTGCTCGGCCCTATCACACCCAGCTCACTTGGCAGAAATAGGTATGTGTTTGTACTTATTGATGATTACTCACGATATATGTGGTCTTATTTGTTAAAGAAAAAGAGTGAAGCATTTGAAGTCTTTAAAAAGTTTGTTATAATGGCCAAAAAAGTCACTTAAAAGACGTAAAAGTGTTTTGTTCCGATAGAGGAGGGGAGTTCAACTCTATCGCGTTCAATGCCTTTTGTGAAGAGAAGGGGATAGTACGGCATTTGACGACTCCATATTCGCCTCAACAAAATGGTGTCGTAGAACGCCGTAATCGGACATTAATGGAGATGACAAGAAGTATCTTGAAGGCTATGAGTGTGCCTGATTATATGTGGGGAGAAGTGGTTCGACAATCAACGTATTTCATTAATCGTCTTCCTACGAGAGCTTTACAAAATAAGAATCAACCTAAGTATCTTGATGACTATGTTCTTGCTTCATATATGGATGATGATGATGTGGCCTTAATGGTTAATAACGAGCCGAGAACTTTTGTTGAAGCAAAAGACTCAAAAGATTGGATGATAGCCATGAAGAATGAAATAGATTCCATCAACAAAAACGAGACTTGGGTGCTAGTTGACAAACCCGAAGGTGTTAAACCAATAGGGTTGAAGTGGGTGTTCAAGATCAAGAAACACACCGATGGCTCTATAAACAAGTACAAGGCTCGTCTAGTTACAAAGGGGTACGTTCAAAAATTTGGCATTGAATATGATGAAGTTTTCGCACCCGTGACATGTATTGAGACCATTCGGTTACTTGTTGCTTTGGCTGCGTCTTATGGTTGGGAGATTCATCACTTGGATGTTAAGACGGCCTTTTTACACGGTGAGTTAAAAGAACAAGTATATGTGACGCAACCCAAAGGCTTTGAAAGGAGGGGAGAAGAAGAGAAGGTCTATAGGCTTTCAAAGTCTTTATATGGTTTACGTCAAGCACCGAGGTGTTGGAATACGAAGCAAGATGAGATCTTAAAGGGTTTGAATTTTGTATGATGCACTAAGGAGAGGTCGGTTTATAAGAAAACGAGGGACAAAGCTTTTCTTATAATAGCCGTTTATGTTGATGATTTATTTGTAAGTGGGACAAACGCGACTCTTATTAAGGAGTTCAAGCAAGACATGGCGAATAACTTTGAGATGGTCGACTTGGGTCATCTAACCTACTATCTCGGCATTGAGGTTATCCAAGCAAGTGACTGCGAAGCAAGAAGGCTATGCATTAAAGATACTTAAGAAAGTGGGTTTGCTTGATTGCAATGCTTCCCACATTCCTATGAATCCTGGCACGAACCCCACCAAGGCCGAAGGAGAGGCTGTGGTAGATGCCACACAATATCGAAGGGTAATAGGATGCCTTTGATACCTACTTCACACAAGACCGGATCTTGCCTACTCAGTTGGAGTTGTGAGTCGCTGCATGCAAGAACCAAGGGAGTGTCATAAGGCTGCCATTAAACATATTCTAAGGTACTTGAAAGGAACCACTACACTTAGAATAGTGCTTAGACGAGGAAGTTTCAAGAAGCCTGTTAGATATAGTGATAGTAGTCACGATATTGATCAAGACGATGGAAAAAGCACTACTGGACATATCTTCTACCTTAATAATTCTCCGATTACATGGTGTTCTCAGAAGCAAAGGACCGTAGCATTATCATCTTGTGAGGCCGAGTTTATGGTCGCCACGGCCGCGGCATGTCAAGCTTTGTGGCTTCAAGAATTGTTGTGTGAGATAACATGTTGGAAGCAAGAAAAGGTTATCATACGCGTGGATAATAAGTCGGCCATTGTACTTACGAAGAATCCCGTGTTTCATGGAAGGAGCAAGCATATATATACGAGATATCACTTCATTCGAGAGTGCGTTGAGAATGGATTGATGGAGATGGAGTATGTAAGTGGCGATGAGCAAAAGGCGGACATCCTCACTAAACCGTTGGCACGGACGAAGTTCAAGGAAATGCGAAGCTTGCTCGGCGTGGAAGACCTTCCGAGGATACATTCGGAAATTAAGGGAGAGATTGTTAGATAATTTCCTTGGTAGATAAGGATTAGGAATCTCCTAAGTAGTAGGAGTTTAAGTTTAAGTATATTTCCTTATTGGTAGTTATCTATTCCTATTAGGTTAAAGTTTTGTCTAGACTAGTGAGTCTATATAATAGGGGTCGGCCGAACCATTGGTGTGGCGGCAAGTACTAGTTCGATTTTGAGTTATTTTCCGAATATTAATAAAGTGAGTTGTGCTTTCTACATGTTGTGTTCTTTGAATCCGTTTTTACTTCACAGTGGGGGCGGTAACAAAGGACCGCCCGCCACGTGGCAGTCCGGGGGGTGGTGAGGCTGGATGGAGGTCATCCCCACCCAACCTTACCATCCTCTGTTGCCACGTGTCGGACAGTCGCGAGAGAGGTGAGAGAACCGACGGTCAAGAGATCCAGACCCCACTTCCACAATCATTTTTGCAACAATGCCAACAACGGTCCTGCAAAAGATTTATTCAACCACAATCATTCTCAATAATAGCAACAATCATATCTTTTACCCATCCAACTCGTTTCGCAATGTCAATTATGCTTTTCTTTCCACTGTCTTTTCGTTTAACATTTCTTTGTTTGCTTTTCCAAATGCTTTTCCATCATCGAAGCTATATATTCTTTTATGCATTATTAGATTAGCAATATGTTTAGTAGACTATCGATCATTAAAACAGATAACAGATCAAAGAACTGAAAGAGTTCTACCTTGAGAAAATATGTGCAATGCATTTGCCCAAACAACAATACATATCCACCATATCCCAACAATAGCAAAAGCTATCGCTAAGGTCCCGGAAGAGTGAGATGCAGTCAAACAATACCTCCATTCCAAAGGATAGAGAGTTCGCTTCTATTGAGACCCCGACTCTATATGTACCTCCATAGATGCATAATGAACGACAAATAATGAAAGACAAAGACAAACACAAAAAATGTGAAGAGTTGTTAACTTGAAGAGTTGTTAACTGGATTGAAAGTTGCAGCTGGAATAACTTCTAAAATATCCTGCACAAGAAAGCACAGGTCAGAGGTCCCGGGGGGTTGGCCCCGGGAAAAACCCTCCGACGCTCAAGTCAGTTTGGGCCATATCTCACTAAGATTATAATTTAGATGGTGAGTTAAGAGTCTCTCATGGTAGGGGCCGAAGAGCCAAGTGTATGAGCTTGCTCTAGGGTATGAATGTTTGAAATCCGGATCCCTTTCTTTGTCCCAATTGGTCTGCTTTTATGGACCTTTTCCCGCCTTTGGCTTATGATGGCAGATTTGATGTTTACTTGGGGCAGAAAGCCTAGGACGCCGTAGGTCTGCTGATGTGACTGATAGACTGGTTGATGTGACTAATAGGCCGGCTGTTGTGACCTTGGCGTGTTCAGAAAGAATAACCAGCTGTAGTCATCATATTCGAATTGCACCTCTGTCTGAGGGTCCCACGAGGTAATGTCGTGCTGCCCTGCTGAAGTGCATAATCAAGTCTTACCGAAGTACAGAATTGGGTCCGGCTGAAGTGGTCCGATGTGCGGCACTTGTGTAGAAACTGAAGTTGGTGCCGAAGTGCAAGCCTTTGGCATATTTTTGGTTATACAATAAGTGTCATGCTGCCCTGCTGAAGTGCAGCCGAGGCTGAACAGCCATGCTTGGGCGCTGAACTGCTGAACTGCAGTACTTGAGTACTGAGCTATTGGAGTTGAACCGTTGACTATTGTTGACTAACAAACGATTTAAATATGGTTTATCATTTGCCCCCAGATTTTGTGTGACTGAGCTGAACTGGGAAGGCAGACAAATCTTGTTCTAATAAGCCCGTGACATGTCGGATCTTCATTAACTGCACGGTTATTCTTCATTCGTGCAGTAATTCTCGCTTTTAATGTAAGCGTTAATTCCAACACCTCATTATTATCTTTTCGGCGGTTTCAGCTCTCGAGGGGGGAAAACTTTAACCACTGCCTCTTCGAATTTTCAAACGAAAAGTTGTGACCTTTCGTTTTTTATCACTTATAAATAGGGACAATTACCCTGACCCTTTCTTTTCTTCTTCGTCTATTCTGCATTTTCTGTTCATCTTCTCCGTCTCTGAAGCTTTTCTTCATCTTACTCCGGTGCTCTTCCTTTCAGTTCAACACTTCACTCTTTTGTAAGCATTCCTTCAACTTACTCATGGCTTTCGTTATTACAATCCCTCCTTCTTCGGATTCCCAGAATATGTCTACTCATTCTTATCCGGACGATCTGGAGGGTGACCGTGAGGTTCAATCCCTTCACGAAAAACCTGATTCTGATGAGGACAACCGTCCTTTAAGAAGGTTACGCCTTGCTGGCGGACCTTCTTCGGTTGCTGCCACATCTTCTGCCTTAGTACCCCTGCCATCTCTTGATAGGGGTTCTTCTTGAACCCTGCACTTTAAAAATTGCTGATATCTCTCATTTTTATAGTGAGTTTAATATTGATATAGATATTTTCTCCCCAGTTCTGCCTCTTCCTCATCAATCTGCCTATGATCCACCCGTCGGGTATGAGGCAATTTATGAAGAATACTTCAGGATAGAGTTCGACCTTCCTGTTCCTGGCCCCCTTCTTCAGATTCTTGACTTTTACCACCTTAGACTACCACAAATTATGCCCAACGGTCTAAAATTTATCGCTAGCTATCTGCTCTACCTGAGAGCAGCTGAGGCTGATTTTGATTTAAATGTCTTTAGAGGGATGTTTGTGTGCAAGCACAAAGAAAGCTGGTATTACTCTAGTAGGAGACATCCTAATAAAGCTATTAACCATGCTATAAACATCCCCTCTTCTGTCAAGAACTGGAAAGGGAGGTTTTTCTTTATCAAGGCCATAGGGTTACCTGGGAGAACCCTATGGAAATCTGGCCCTGCAGATAACAAGAGGCCAAGCAAAAGATTTTGCAATGAAGCCTCAAGGTTACTTCGTCTTCCCCAGGCTATTGACTGGAAGATGGTGGACAGGTCAGTTGTAAAGGCGGCTGACCTGTACCACATGGGGCCCTCCCACCAATTTGAAACTCTGAGCTCTTCTGCCTTGGCTTTAATCTTGGGTATGCTTACATGCTTTAGACGTGTATTGACTGTTCTTGATGTTGTGCATATCTTTTGACTAGTTTGTTGTTACGTTTTGCAGGAACCATGGTGTCTGAACGTCTTACAAATCTGAAGAAAATGGTTCCCAAAAGAGAAAGAGAGAGGATGAACCATCCTTTTCCTCTACTCAGCCTTCTTCCAAGGCCCTGCCTGCTCCCCCAGTTGTTCCTCCCACGAAACAAGGTAAAGGAGAAAACATATTGATATTGATGTTATTTGATTCATTTGATTTCAGCGCTTTTAACTTGAGTTTTTCATTGCAGCCAAAACTTCTGTTGGCACTTCTACTTCATCCAAGAAGTCTCTTCAGGCTGCAGCTCAATCCCTGAAGAGGAAAGCTTCTGGGGCCCCAGCCTTGCCTTCCAAATCCATGGCAAAGGTTAGGGGAAGTGTCAAGAAGACTGCCCCTCCTCCAAATGTCATCATCAAGGCTCCACAAGCCAAGGTGACTCCACCAGCTGCGCCAACCAATGATGTCTAAGCTCCTGAGGCACCTATTTCTGATCCAGTCCTGGCTACCCCAGCTGATGATGCAATTTCTGCTGTACCAGTCTCCATTCAAGCCCCGGCAGCCCCAATTTCTCCTCCAGGGGGTCAATCATCAGGGATCTAAAAGATGCCCCCACTGGAGGGGTTGTGATCACTTCAGGAGAGGCTTCCCCCCCGACATCCTTGTGGGAAAGCTCCATTTGAAGGGGAGCCCTCCCATCAAAACCGCCGTGAATGGAGAAACATGGTATACGGGGTTACTGATACTGCGGCCCATCCAGGTGTGGCAAGAAAGTTGGCAGACTTGCCAGTGCTGCCCGTGGATGGGGATCTTTTTGCGCGCCAGGACTGGGAGACTGCCTTTGATACATACTACAGAAATATGTCCTTGGTGAGTTTCTGTTGAATTCCACAATCCTTTTACTTAGATTGTTGAAATGATGCCTTGACCATGTTGGTTGTTGTTGATGACTTGACCATGTTGGTTGTTGCAGTACCGTGCTCAGGAGTGTGACATGCTGAGGAGAACTAAGGAAATGCGCAGCTTGGCGGTGAAGCTCTCCGTGGAAAATGCCGAACTGAAGAGGGCCAATGATGAATTTGCTGAGACGGCAAGGACTGATGACTCCAGAATGGATGAGATGGATGCTGAGCTGAAGACGTTGAGGTCAGAACTGGACTCAACGAAATCAGAGTTGGACTCCTTAAAGTCTGAAAACTCCAATCTGAGAGAAGGAAAAGAGGAGTCTGACACTCAGTTGGCGGTGGTCAATTCACAAGTGGATGAACTGAAGAGAGTGATCTCTGACTTAGAGCTGGAATCTGCCAAGACCCAGGCTGAGTTGGAGTCCTCTCAGAAGGGACTCCATAGTGCTGAACAAGAAGTGCCCCAGCTGAAGAGCCAATCTGAAGCGAATCAGAGGATAAAAGATGAACTGGCTCAGCAGCTTGCATTAGAGAAAAAGATCAAAGATGACCTGGCTCAACAACTTGAAGCAGAGAAGAAGAGCAAAGCTGAGCTCATTTCTCAATTTGAGTCTCAAGCGGAAGAGATCAAGATATCTGCGGTTGCTGAGTTCAGTAAATCTCAGTACTTTGAAGAAAATTTGATGAAGATGCAAGCTGTTGTTTTAGCAATGGGACAGACTTGTGCAATTGACGCCTGCCGAGAAGTCTATCCAGATCTGGATAAGGAGCACCCTGAACTTGCCGATCTCCATAATTCTGAGGCCGAAGCTGTATTTGACAAGCTCCTTGAACAATTCAAGGAAGGCATTGACCTCAGAGAAGCTGACCAGGAGAAGGGGCAATAGTCTAGGATTTTTCTTTTCCTGTAATTTTTGTAGTTGTAATAGACTATATACTTAATAAAAATCCACTTTTTCCAACTCCTGTTCTTCAGCTTGTTTCAGTTTCTTTACCTGTCTTTGTCTTCGGCATGTGAAGTTTTATTTGCTTTGTCTCAATAGTTAATGCAAATATTTGTCTTCAGCTCTGCAAAGCTTTATTTGCTCTTTTTCCATAGTTTGCAAGTGTTTGTCTTCAGCACTGCGAAGTTCCATTTTCATTTGCTTTATGCAAATATTTGTCTTCAACTTGCTCTATGTTAATAGTTTGCACTATTCCAAGACTCATGCAAGTATTTGTCTTCGATTTGCTCTATGTTAATAGTTTGCACTATTTCAAGACTCATGCAAGTATTCGTCTTCGACTTGCTCTATGTTAATAGTTTGCACTATTTCAAGACTCTTGCAAGTATTCGTCTTCGACTTGCTCTATGTTAATAGTTTGCACTATTTCAAGACTCTTGCAAGTATTTGTCTTCGACTTGCTCTATGTTAATAGTTTGCACTATTTCAACACTCTTGTAAGTATTTGTCTTCGACTTGCTCTATGTTAATAGTTTGCACTATTTCAAGACTCTTGCAAGTATTTGTCTTCGACTCTTGGCTCCGCCAAAATATTTCGTCGTTTGACTGAAGTGCAGCTCTGCCATGATTTAACTTGCCGATGACAATAATTTTTAGACAAAGTAAAACTTGTTACTTAATTCATTCAGACAAAACGAACGAACCACAAGTCAACTTTGTCACGAGCATTGTTTCATTCAATCTTCAGTACCGATGGTAATAAATAATTTACATTTTTCTAGCACTGCTAGAAAAAGAAAACCATGAAAGACTTCTTTGGGAAAACCACTCAGCCCTGCTGAGGTGAAATTCTTCATTGATGTAGAAGCCTTAAATGAGTAGAATGCCAAGTCCTTGGTAAAGTTTTGCCTTCCAAGGTTTGTAATTTGTAAGCCACATTTGAGCGCACCTCCTCTATTCGATAAGGTCCTTCCTACTTAGGATTGAGAGCCCCATTTGGTGCTGCATGGCTTGCTTCGTTGTTACGCAATACCAAGTCCCCCACTTGATAAGACCTTGGCCGTAAGTAATATTGCGCAATTAGATTCTTGTATTGAGCCATGCGGACATGAGCCCGCTCCCTTTTCTCTTCTAGTTCATCCAAATTCAACCGTAACTCCTGGTCATTGATTCCAGCAGAGTAATAATCTGTTCGGGTAGAGCTGCAACCAATTTCGGCTGGGATGACTGTCTCAGTGCCATACACCAAGGAAAATGGTGTTTCCTTAGTAGAGGCAGAGGGAGTAGTTCGATACGTCCATAATACACTTGGGAGCTCCTCTACCCAACTTGCTCCAATTTGGTATAAACGTTTTCGTAGACCATCCTTGATTGTTCTGTTGGCTAATTCAACTTGTCCGTTAGCCTGAGGGTGCGCTACCGAAGTGAATCGCTGTTCAATTTTGAGCTCGGCGCACCAACTCTTAACAGGGTCATCAGCAAATTGCTTCCCGTTATCTGATATAAGGACTTGTGGAAGGCCAAAACGACATATGATGTTCTTCCACAAGAATTTCTTGATCTGATTCCCCATTATTGTAGCTAAGGGTTCTGCTTCCACCCATTTGGTCAAATAATCAATAGCCACAACCAAGAATTTGACTGATCCTGGAGCTTGTGGTAGAGGTCCAACAAGATCTATCCTCCATTGTACGAATGGCCAGGGACTTGAAATAGAGGTGAGCTCCTGACTTGGAAAATGTGTCATAGGAGCATTGACTTGGCATGCCGGACACTTCCTGACCAATTCTTCTGCATCCCGCCGCAGAGTGGGCCAGTAGTATCCAGCAAGATAGCATTTCCTTGCCAACGACCAGACACTAGAATGATTTCTGCAGATTCCTTGGTGCATCTCTCGAAGGATGTAATCTCCTTCCTCTTCAGTCACGTATTTCAACCAAGGCTGCGAAAATGAATTTTTATAAAGGTGGTCGTTGAAAAGGGCATACCTTACTGCCTTCAAACGAAGGCGCCGAGCTGCACGTTTGTCCTCGGGCTGAACTCCATGCTGCAAAAAATTAACGTGTTCGTCCGTCCAAGTGTTGTGATAGTCCACTTGCAGCACTTCATTGGCATCGTAAGCACGATGCTTTACCAGTTCCACTACTATCTTCTTTCCCAAAGTTGTTGAAGTGGATGGTGCTAGCCGAGATAACGCGTCAGCTCTCTTATTGGCAGATCTGAGGATATGTTCGATGCTGAAGTGCTCGAATGCCTGTCCGAGCTGCAGCACTTTAGCCAAATATTTTTTCATGTTTTCCTCTTTGGCCTCGTAATCCCTATTGACCTGAGAAACAATCAGCTGTGAATCACTTCGGGAGATGATTTGTTCTCCCCCCCAACTTTCTCGCGAGGCCTAGTCCTGCTATGAGGGCCTCGTATTCTGCCTCGTTGTTAGTTGATTCGAAGTCAAATTGCAAGGCGTACTCAAATTCTTCTTTGTTGGGGTTGATGATTAGGAGTCCTTCTCCACAACCATCTTTGGATGAAGACCCATCCATATATAATGTCCATTCAACCACTGGCTTGATATCTTCCTCCACGGATATTCCTTCAGCTAAGAAATCTGCTAATGCCTGGGCTTTGATGGAAGTTCTTGATTTGTATTGGATATCATACTCTGCAAGCTCCACAGCCCATTTCGCTGCTCGGCCAGATGTGTCTGGCTTTGACAAGATTTGTTTTAAGGGCTGGTCAGTGACCACTATGATGGGATGAGCTTGCAAGTAAGGCCTGAACTTTCTCGCTGCCACTACGAGTGCTAAGACTATCTTCTCAGCATTGGGATATCTTACTTCAGGCCCATGTAAAATTTTACTGGCGAAATAGATGGGCCTTTGTACATTATCCTGCTCTCTGAGCAGAACTGCAATAACTGCTTCTTTGCACGTTGAAAGGTATATATATAGCTCTTCTCCGGGTAGAGGTGAGGTAAGCATTGACACCTCAGCCAAATGAGACTTCAGCTCGTCGAAGGCCTTTTGACATTGTTCGTCCCACTGGAAAGCTGTCTTCTTTTTCAAGACGTAGAAGAAATGAAGGGACCTTTCAGCAGATTTGGACAGAAATCTGCTCAGTGCGGCAATTCGACCCGTTAACCTCTGCACTTCCTTTACGTTCCTAGGGGGATGCATGTTTTGTATAGCCTCAATTTTAGCAGGGTTTGCCTGTACCCCATCTTTTGAAACAATGTACCCCAAGAATTTTCCAGTACGTACCCCAAATGTGCACTTCTTTGGGTTTAGCCTCATGCGTGAGCCTCTCAGCACAGTGAAAACTTCCCTTAAATTTTTGATATATTGATCAAGAGTCCTAGTCTTGATTAACATATCGTCGATGTAGACTTCCATTATCCGGCCAATTTATTCACTGAACAATGAATTGACCAGACGTTGATAAGTGGCCCCCACGTTCTTCAATCCGAATGGCATAGTTACATAACAATAAGTACCTGACTCAGTTATGAAAGCAGTCTTTTCCTGATCTTCTAATGTCACGAGGATCTGATGATACCCTTTGAAGGCATCCAAGAAATCAAAGATTTCATGCCCAAGTGTTGAATCCACTAGCCTGTCGATTTTTGGAAGTGGGTAACAATCTTTTGGACATGCTTTGTTGAAATCAGTGTAATCTATACATATTCTCCGAGACTCATCCTGTTTGGGTACCACCACTGGGTTAGCCAACCAGATTGGAAAAAGCACTTCAACAATGAATTTTATAGCCAACAATTTCTTGACTTCCTCTTCAATGACCTTATTCCTCTCTGGAGCAAAGTTCCGTTTCTTCTGCTTGACTGGCTTTGCTAAAGGATCAACATTTAGTTTATATTCAGCCAGATGTGGAGGTATCCCAGGCATATCCTCCGCCAGTCCATGCGAAGATAATTGCGAACTCTCTCAGCAGATCCTGCAGCTGAGCTAGCAATTCAGATGGCATCTAGGTCCCGATCTTTATAACATTTTCAGGTCTACTCGGATCAAGGACGAAGTCCTGCACTGCATCATCCGACTGTAAATGTTCCTCGCCTGAAGGTATCAGTTCATCAAGACTGACTTG
This sequence comes from Eustoma russellianum, assembly GCA_036186865.1. Lineage (NCBI taxonomy): Eukaryota > Viridiplantae > Streptophyta > Magnoliopsida > Gentianales > Gentianaceae > Eustoma > Eustoma russellianum. Next base: position 40,483,968 of record AP025045.1, read on the forward strand.
GTGAACTGGTTCATTTCCTTTGGTGGCAATAGCGTAACAACTCTGTGCCACTTGTGTATCTCCTTGAATGGTTGCCACTCCCCCTGGAGTGGGAAACTTCATACTGACATGTAAAGGTGATATAATGGCCTCTAATGCCACCAAGACAGGACGGCCTAATATGACGTTGTACGGGGATACATCATTGACAACCAAAAAGTCTATCCATATGCATCGATAGGCAGGGGGTTTGCCAAAACTGCAGCTGAGCGTGACCAGACCTGTTGGCCGTACTGCAGCCCCAGTGAATCCATACAAGGACGAGGTTACTGGTTTCATCAAGGAATCGGATAAATCAAGCTGCTGATATACCCGATAGAACATTATATTTACAGCACTGTCGGTATCCACATAAACGCGTCGGACTTGCACAACTTTATCAGGAGGGAGGTGTACACACACCTCTATCACTAAGCATGTGTTGTTGGAGTCTAAAGGAATGGGATCTTCTGGCCCATAAGTCAGCTCTCTTGCCATCTTGGCTCTTTTAGCTGGTGGATCTGATGAGGTTCTTGAGGAACTAGGTGCTCCTTGGCCTGAGTGAGGTGGGTCTCCAGAGATTGTATATATAACAGCATTGACTTGGGGCTGACCTGCAGCCCCACGCCTTCCCTGTTCCCCATCATCCTCATCCCTGCGGTGCCGAGGTGGAGACCCTGGACGGCATTTGTCTTTCTGGGGGTCCTTGTGGAAATCCAGACGGTTGTTCAGGCGTGATCGAGGGTCATAAAACTGTTTTAAATGACCCTGTTCAATAAGTCGTTTAATAGCCTGAGCCAGCTGCCTGCAATCTTCAGTATCATGCCCGATATCTCTATTGTAGCGGCAATAGTATTTAGGATTCCTTTTCAACCTAGGCCCGTACAGAGGCTCTGGATCTGTCCTCAGACCATCTTTTTCTATGACGGTCAGGATGTACTCTTGTGAGGCCAACAGTGGTAAGCCCTCTCTACCACCTTTGTCCTTACCGCCTATACGATCAAGCGCACAGCGCCGATCACGGTTTTTCCCTTCATGGCGCCGATCTTCCCTTTTCGAGCTGGGTCGGCTTTCTTACAGGGCTGCATGCTCGGCTTCTCTCTTTAATCTGTTTGCCTCCTCTCCTCGGGCAAACTGGTGAGCTTTCTCCAAGCATTCTCTTAGAGTTGTAGGTCCCTATTCAGCCAGTTGGGAGAAGAGGCGACCAGCTCGAAGTCCATTAATGAAGGCTGCGGCTTTAACGCCTTCATTTCTGTCACTGACCTGCAATGGCTCGTCTGAGAAACGTTGCATGTACTGCAACACAGATTCGTCTGGACCTTGTCTCAAGGTCATTAGATGGGACGAGTTCTTCACAAACGGGGTGCTGGACACAAACTGTGACTTGAACTTCTGTGCCAGCTGTTTAAAAGACTTCACAGATTTTGATGGAAGCTTTTGGAACCATCTCCTAGCCTTTCCCCTTAAATATAAAGGGAAAGTATTGCAACACAAAGGGTCTGGGATGTTTTTCAGACTCATAGCCGTTTGAAACTGGAAGAGATGGTCCGTTGGGTCTGTGGTCCCATCATAAGTGTCCATTTTTGGCACCTTGAAGCTGTCCGGTGCCAAATATTCGGCTATATCCCAGGAAAAATTACTTTCCTGGACTGCTTGCATAAACTCTTGTCTGTGCTCTTCATAGTAAGCCCTCGGCCTGCGAAGAACTTCTTCGTCTCTGGGGACGTTTTTTAGAGACTTTGACCTCACACTCAAGTGAGGTCTGGACATATGCTCTGACTCCACGGTTGGAGCTTTGAAACTGTGTCTTCTAGCATCCGCCATAAATCCTTTATGCGGTCTAGAAGAGTGTCCTTGTGATACTTCTTTCTGAGGAAGAGGTGGATCCACCCCCATATTTTGTACCTCTGGCTGCTTGCCTTTGAGATGGCGTACCATGGCTTCGAACATTTCCATGTTCTCAGCAACGTATTTCATCGCTTTTTCCCTTACTTCCCTTGAAGCTTCCGGGACAGGATCAGGATTAGGCATCGGAGATTCAGGTACCCGAGAAACCTGTTCTGAGGCAGCTGAACGCGTAACCATGCGTCGTGGTGGGTTGGATGACTCACCCAACCCTTCTCAACCACCCTTTGTCATAAGTAATCGTTGGCTGTTTTGAGTTTTGAGCTTTTTTACTGGATTAAGGGACTAAGGGGCCCTCCTTCTAGCGCCAAATGATGAAGCCGGATCTTCACCAAGGGTCTAGATGACCTCAAATTAGCTCCGTCAGTTAACTTGAAGAGTTGTTAACTGGATTGAAAGTTGCAGCTGGAATAACTTCTAAAATATCCTGCACAAGAAAGCACAGGTCAGAGGTCCCGGGGGGTTGGCCCCGGGAAAAACCCTCCGACGCTCAAGTCAGTTTGTGCCATATCTCACTGAAATTATAATTAAGATGGTGAGTTAAGAGTCTCTCACAGTAGGGGCCGAAGAGCCAAGTGTATGAGCTTGCTCTAGGGTATGAATGTTTGAAATCCGGATCTCTTTCTTTGTCCCAATTGGTCTGCTTTTATGGACCTTTTCCCGCTTTTGGCTTATGATGGCAGATTTGATGTTTACTTGAGGTAGAAAGCCTAGGACGCCGTAGGTCTGCTGATGTGACTGATAGACTGGTTGATGTGACTAATAGGCCGGCTGTTGTGACCTTGACGTGTTCAGAAAGAATAACCAGCTGTAGTCATCATATTCGAATTGCACCTCTGTCTGAGGGTCCCACGAGGTAATGTCGTGCTGTCCTGCTGAAGTGCATAATCAAGCGTTGCCGAAGTACAGAATTGGGTCCGGCTGAAGTGGTCCGAGGTGCGGCACTTGTGTAGAAACTGAAGTTGGTGCCGAAGTGCAAGCCTTTGGCATATTTTTTGTTTATACAATAAGTGTCATGGTGCCCTGCTGAAGTGCAGCCAAGGCTGAACAGTCATGCTTGGGCACTGAACTGCTGAACTGCATTACTTGAGTACTGAGCTATTGGAGTTGAACCGTTGACTATTGTTGACTAACAAACGATTTAAATATGGTTTATCACCTCCCAAATCAGTTTGTTTTTGTTTTTGTCTTTTTTCCCCTAATAATATCAAAGAGTGAGGAGCTGCAGGCGCAAGAGCGAAGTGAAGAGGGAGGGGCTGAGGGAAGAAGGAGAAGCTGATAGTGGCAGTGGAGAGAGGGCTGAAAAGTGACAAATGGGTGGTTTTGTGGGTGGGGTTAATCGGGGATGGAGGGATTTGCTTGAGGAAGAAGATGAGTGTAAATTAAGGGTATATATCTGTCAAAGCACAAATAATTCTTGTGGTTTGCACTAAAAGTCGGTGAAACACGTTAATCCAAAACAACAGAGGAGATTAGTGATCAAAAGAAAATGCGAAGAGAAATCGGTATTATTAGGTCAAACTTAACGAATCGAAATGTTCACAAATAGTTTGAGTTTGACTCGTGTTTGATTTACGTTTGTTTGCTTCAAACACCTAATTTGAGCAATAATATATGATATTATGTAACTAACACATTTTCTCAAAAAGATATGAAAACTTGATTAAATTCAAAAGTAAGTCAAATAAGTTATAGGAGAGATAGAAAAGTTTATAAGAAATGTAAAGTAATCCACATAAGAAAGATGACAGTGCAATACCGTCTCTTAATATTTGATGTATGTATCCGACATAGAAGATTGAAAAAACAGTCTTATAGAACCCAAGATAAAATGGTGGAACTTGAAGGAAGCCAAGCACGCAAAATTTAGAAAAGTAGTATTTGAGCAAGAAGTTTTAAGAAATTCAAGAAGTGAAGCAAATGATGTGTTGGAAGATATGACAGTAAAGATAAAGAAAATAGCGAGAAATTTACTAGATGAGTCAAATGATTGAATCTTAGTGGTGGAAAAGAGATGTGTAAGGCAAAGTAAAAAACCAAGAGAACTAGTTACAAGGCACTTCAATATTGTAGAAATCAAGAAATTGGGAAATTTTAGGTCAATTAAGAAAGAAGCTAAACGATCTGTAAGTGAAGCCAAATCAAAAGCGTTTAACGCATGAATGAGCTGAGTCGAACTCGAACTGTTAGGCTAGTTTAAGGAGTTATAACGTTTTCGAGTCGAATTCAAACATGCCTTAAGATTTCACATATTAAACGAGACAAGCTAAACTGTTCATTGACCTAAACAAACCCGAACTCAAAACCACTATTCGGGTTGGTTCGACTCATTAACACCCTTAACCACTAAGAATAGAAATGGAATTTTCAAAAAATAAACGGTAATAACTTGTAAACGCTGGCAAATGTCTAAGTATCCATGCAGCTTTCACCTGGATACATTTCAGCATGGTTTCCATGCGAAGAATACTATGACAAAATTTAGCGAAAAAATGGTTAAATACCTTATCTCTTTATTATTTTATTTTTTAAAAGACATTTTAGTTATACCGTAGCAGAAACTTGATAAATGTAGTAATGAGTTGAGATCTCATAAATGTGTTTCATCCTCTAATCAATTTATTGGCATTATTTTACATATATCAATTTCTAATGATCGAATACATATGCAATGTTTCTTTTGAAAGAAATAAAATAGAATATGAAAAATGAAACGGGTTAAGAAGTCGCAAGGCGCAAGTAACAGAGAAGCGATAATCAACTTCTAGGGTGTAGTTTAGTTGGTACTCATATGATAGATTGTATCCAAATTTGTTGGTTCGAATCTTGGCAACTGTTAGGAAAAATGCAGCAAACAAGCAAGAATATAATCGAACAAAAGCAGAGACGAGTATCAAGATGACTCTGTCCTTAAAGCAATTTAGCCTCTACCAAATGAGCAAGGTAGACAACAAGACTAATGCTTCCCAAGATATAATGGCTTTTTTCTTGTCATTTGCTCTAGGAGAAGAAGATTGAACTTGTTGTAGAAGTGAAAGATGAAGGAGAGTTGGAGAGAAAGAATGTTGAGAATTTTTCTTAAAACTTTGCAAGATTGTAGTGTAAATGTTGAAGATACCAAGGTCTAGTATATATAGACCTTAGGGTGTGTTAAAAGCCACTTTTAAAACTTGTCTCGGCCTGGTTTCAACCTCCAATGGCAGTTGTTTACCGTTCATAGGTGAAGGGAGATGATCCTTGGACCAAAAGCTGCAATTCAAAGTGAAAAGTTCTGTCCATTGGCACATCGATCGATCACATAGATCGTTCGATGTCACTTCGATCGATCGATGTGATCGATCGAAGTCGGACAGAACCTTCAGCTTCTATTTTGTCCTACATCGATCAATCACATTGATCGATCGATGTCACATAGATCGATCGATGTGATCGATCTATGTTGGACAGAATGCTTCCGGATTTGCAACATACCACATCGATCGATCGATGTCCCTTACATGGATCGATCGAAGTCCTCCAGAACACTCAACTTTATTCCAGCTTTCACTTGGTTCGATCCAGTCTATACATGGATCGATTCAAGTGACCTATTTCAAGTTAAAAGTGTTCCAAACATCATATCAATCTCCCAAACAACCTTATATATGTTCTATATAAGTTTGGAGCACACGATAAAGTACTTTAAAGTACTTTTCCAACAATGCCCCACATGATTATAAAACAACTTCAGAACGTTAAACAATTAACCTCTCCATTATCAATTGAAGACAATGATACATAACGGATACGATGACTTGTGGTCTTGAATCGCTGGTAGTACAACTTGAGTTGTATAAACGGAAGTAAGATGAACTTCGTCATGAATCTTACTCCACTATTGTTTATACGAACAACAACAAGACATATCATTATCTACTTCTTCGAGTTGTGCGAAATCGGCCATGTACCTATTTCAGGATTCATAAGCTCTCTAGAGAGTTTTCCAGGTTCTCATAGGAAGCGGCAACACTTCCAAGCTTATATAGGTGAAATTCATCAAGTGTGCACTGTTCATATCATTAAACATTATGGCTATGAATTTTTCATTAAGAGATTCTTAAAATCTCACCCTCAAGTCTTTACAGTGAGCACTATCAACAACAACACCATAGGGAGGAACACTTAGATAGTGCAATGTAGAATTCTTTCATGACTTGTTCTTACCACATTGAACCCCGTTTGCAGGATCTCTACTAATAGTGGGTTGGGTTCCTGTCATGAAGAATTCTCTACATGTGGAATAAGTCTCATCCCCCTCGATGTCTCATAGACTAACTTTTTGTTTAGTCCTTTAGTTAAGGGGTCAGCAAGGTTAAATTTAGTTCTTACATATTCCAAGTTAACCACCCCAGAACTAATCAAGTCACGCACAATGTTGTGCCTCAAACGGATGTGCCGGCTCTTGCCATTGTATATCTTGTTCCTTGCACGTGCGATCGCAGCCTGAGAATCACAATGTATAGACACAGAAGGCATAGGTTTAGACCACAAAAGAATATCAACAAGTAAATTCCTTAACCACTCGGCTTCTGTACTACCAAGTTCTAAGGCAACAAATTCAGACTCCATAGTAGATTTAGCACTACAAGTTTGTTTACAAGATTTCCAACAAATAACTCCACCACCCAACGTGAAAATATATCCACTAGTGGAGTTTATTTCATCATTATCAGTCACCCAATTGGCATCACAATAGCCTTCTAAAACAGCGGGTGACCCTGTAAATATGAGTCCTAAATTCATTGTTCCTCTAAGATACTTCAATAAACGTCTTAATGCACACCAATGACTCTCATTTGGATTATGAGTGTATCGTTCAAGTCTATTCACATAATATGCAATGTCAGGTCTAGTGGAATTCATTAAATACATTACACTACCAATGATCCTAGCATACTTACATTGCGACACACTTTCGAAGTTATTTTTAGACAACGTCATATGTGGATCATAAGGCATGCTAACAGGTTTCACATCAAAATGATTAAACTTTCTCAACATTTTCTCCACATAATGTTCTTGAGAAAGTAAATAACCCCCACATTTCTCTATTAACTTGAGATCAAGGATCAAGTCCGCCTTGCCCATGTCTTTCATATCAAACAAAGAAGACAACACTGATTTTGTATCATTAACTACATCTATGTTGGTTTCAAATATTAACATATCATCAACATAAAGAAAAATAATGACACCATCACAATCATTAAATTTACTATACACACAACGATCACTTTCATTTACTACATAACCATTAGATACTAATGCGTTATCAAACTTCTCGTGCCATTGTTTAGGTGCTTGCTTAAGACCATACAAAGACTTCTTAAGCCTACACACTTTGTGTTCTTGACCTTTAACTATCATACTATCCAGTTGCTTCATATAAATTTCCTCTTCTAAGTCTCCGTTTAAAAATGTTGTTTTCACATCCATTTGGTGAATAACAAGCTTGTGAAAGGAGGCAAGAGCTACTAAGACTCTAATAGTAGTGATCCTAGCAACCGGTGAATAGGTATCAAAGAAATCTATACCTTCTTGTTGAGTGAATCCTTTTGCGACAAGCCTAGCCTTAAACTTATCAATCGTTCCATCCGCCTTTAGTTTCTTCCTAAAGACCCACTTACAACTGATAGGTTTACACCCTCTAGGCAAGTCCACTAACTCCCAAGTATTATTACTTAGTATAGATTCAAGCTCATAATACTTAGTATAGATTCAAGCTCACTATCTATGGCTTCCTTCCAAAACTTAGAATCTATTATTCTAATAGCATCTCCATATGTTTTGGGATCATCCTCTAAAATGAATGCTGTTATAAAGTCACTTCCAAATGACTTTTTCTTTCTTTGTCTCTTACTTCTTCTAGGTTCATCAACCTCTTGTTCAACTACGGATTTACTTGACTCACCTATCTCAAATTTAGACACACCAACGGATTATCTGTTCATAGGAAATATATGCTCAAAAAATTCAGCATCCTTAGATTCTAATATAGCACCGTTATCTATAGTCATAGCACCGTTATCTATAGTCATGAATCTATATGCTGCACTATTTTGAGCATACCCGATGAATGCACAATCTCTTGTCTTAGACCCGATTTTACTTTTCTTAAAATCAAGAATGCCAACTTTTGCTAGACACCCCACACTTTCAAGTAATTTAAGTTGGGAGCATAGTCTTTCCACAACTCATAAGGAGTCTTATCCAACATCTTATGAGGTAATCTATTCAATATATGACAAGCAGTCAAGATTGCCTCCCCCCACAAGTTGTTCGGCAACCCTGAACTAACCAACATAGCATTCATCATATTTTTCAATGTTCTATTCTTTCTTTCGGCTATTCCGTTGGACTGAGGTGAATATGGAGGAGTAACTTCATGAATAATGCCATTCTCTTCACAAAACTTTTGTAAAGAATCTGTACAGTATTCACCACCTCTATCAGTCCTAAGTCTTTTGATCTTTAAGTCTAGTTGATTTTCAACCTCATTTTTGTAACTTATGAACTTAGACTCAGCCTCATCCTTATGACTTAACAAATATACTTTTGCATATCTAGAGTAATCGTCAATAAAGGTAACATAATACCTTTTATCACCTTTACTCATGTGATTCTTAAAATCACCCAAGTCACTATGAATCAAGCCAAGCTTTTGTGAAACTCTATCAACTTTCTTAAATGGTTTCTTATGATGTTTTGCTTCAACACAATGTTCACATTTGTTGAAGTTATCATCATCATAAGAAATCACATTCATGTTCTTGAGTTTCTTTAGCATCCCTATACTTGCATGTCATAGTCTAGCATGCCACATATCAAGAGACTCAGCAATATAAGCGGAACTAGATGCATCTTTATTATTGGAAATGCATGTAGCATCAAGTACAAGTAGCCCCCCCATTACAAAATCCCTTACCAATAAACTCTCCATTTCTAGACAAAACAAGTTTATTAGATTCTAAAACAAGTTTGATATTGGCCTTGTTCAGCAACACATCGGAGATCATGTTCCTACGCATAGCAGGAACATGCAACACATTGCTAAGCTCCAGTCTCTTTCCAGAGGTTAACTTGAGAAGCACCTTACCCTTTCCGAGAACTTGGGTACTATGTGCATCTCCCAAGAAAACTTGTTCATCATTACCTATTTCCTTGTATTCAGAAAATAGGGCTTTACTGGTAGCAATATGTTTGGTAGCACATGTGTCTACCACCCATTCCGTTGTGCCACCAACAAGGTTTACCTCCGTTAACGACCGCTGCAATGACGTCGTCTGCTGCTCCTTTGGCTTCCACAAGGTTTGCTTGGTTGCTCGGCTGGCCCTTCAGTTTCCTGCAGTTGACGGCTCGGTGTCCCGGTTTCCTGCACACCCAGCACACTCCCTTCATCTTGTTCTGGCCCTGCACAACAACTTTCTTACCTTTACCTCTACTGTTGTAGCCGCCGCCGCCACTGTTGTGGAACTTGAGCTTCTTCGCAGCATGCTCCACAATGTTGGTCTTGACTCCCTCTTCACGGTGAGACTCATCTTCCATCCGGTTGTTCTCTTCGATGTGCATATGTTTGATTACGGCATCTAGAGACAACTTTGCATCGTCGTGCTTTCCTCTCTTCTTGTATTTGCTCCAAGAAGGAGGAAGTTTCTCCAACAGCGCTGCCGCCTGGAACGTCTCATCGATCTTGATTCCTTCATGTTCAAGATTATCCACCAGTTGTTGGAATTGATGGATTTGATCATTTATTGGAGAATGATCAACCATCTGGAACTTCAAGAATTCACTCACCACATGCTTGTGTTTGCCAATGTCTTCAGCACCATATTTGTTCTCCAGTGCTGACCAAATCTCTTTTGCAGAAGTGAATTTGACATAAATGTCAAATAGAGAGTTGGCCAGAAAGTGAAGAATATGGCCTATGCAAGTTGTGCCGTCTGCATCAAACTTACGTGCTTCGGTTTCATCCTTTGATTTGTCCGTCTTAAGCACATACGAAACCGAGAGCATCTCAAGGAAGAACAACACTTTTGCTGCCCATCTCTTGTAAAATTTGCCATCAAATGGCTCCATCTTGGACATATCGGGCAGAGCTTGCTTGGATGCCATAATAAATTACTTTAAGATTGTTAGGAAAATGCAGCAAACAAGCAAGAATATAATCGAACAAAAGCCGAGACGAGTCTCAAGATGACTCTGTCCTTAAAGCAATTTAGCCTCTACCAAATGAGCAAGGTAGACAACAAGACTAATGCTTCCCTAGATATAACGGCTTTCTTCTTGTCCTTTGCTCTAGGAGAAAAAGATTAAACTTGTTGTAGAAGTGAAAGATAAAGGAGAGTTGGAGAGAAAGAATGCTGAGAATTTTTCTTAAGACTTTGCAAGATTGTAGTGTAAATGTTGAAGATACCAAGGTCTACTATATATAGACCTTGGGGTGTGTTAAAAGCCACTTTTAAAACTTGTCTCAGCCTGGTTTCAACCTCCAATGGCAGTTGTTTACCGTTCATAGGTGAAGGGAGATGATCTTTGGACCAAAAGCTGCAATTCAAAGTGAAAAATTCTGTCCGTTGGCACATCGATCGACCACATAGATCGATCGATGTCACTTCGATCGATCGATGTGATCGATCGAAGTTGGACAGAACCTTCAACTTCTATTCTGTCCTACATCGATCGATCACATCGATCGATCGATGTCACATAGATCGATCGATGTGATCGATCTATGTTGGACAGAATGCTTCCGGATTTGCAACATACCACATCGATCGATCGATGTCCCTTACATGGATCGATCGAAGTCCTCCAGAACACTCAACTTTATTCCAGCATTCACTTGGTTCGATCCAGTCTATACATGGATCGATTCAAGTGACCTATTTCAAGTTAAAAGTGTTCCAAACATCATATCAATCTCCCAAACAACCTTAAATATGTTCTATATAAGTTTGGAGCATACGGTAAAGTACTTTAACGTACTTTTCTAACAGCAACTGCAATGTGAGTGTTTGGGCCTTGTCGACTCTTTATACCGAAGCGCATTTGGACTTAGACACCTTGCAGACATCAAAGGTCTTCCACCTAAAAAGCTGTTGAACGATCTGATTTATATTTTTTTTACGAAATTCCTTATAACTAAAACGGTGGCAAGGAAATGATCTTTTCCAAGGGAGAACCATGTACATTAGGCCAAATTGTTGGCCCTCGCAACAGGAGTTTTTCATGCTAAGTGGGGACTAAAGTAATGGCTTCGCCTAATGGGTATGTCCTGTTGTGGATTGGCCCCTTCTATTTCTCCTGGAAATCAGATTCATCATCTTTCCAAAAGCCATTAAATTAATCAGCTTTTTAGTTCTTAAGTTAATGACAATATACTTGTAGTTACTACACGCCTATACATTTGCGCGTGTATTATGTGCATATACAACTATGTAGATGTATGTACATAACTACATGCACGTCGTTTTTTTTTTTTCTGTTGCAGAAAATCAATAACACAATCATCTGTTTCTTTCAAATCGGAAGCAAAAACAAGAAGCTATTAGTATTAGCTATGCTCTTCTAGCCGGGATAGGATCCCCTCACCGCAAGAGGGTGCGGTGACGCGTGACCGCGCGACACGTGGTAGTAAGGGAGGGTGGTGAGGCTAGATGCGGGTCACCCTCATCTAGCCTCACCACCCTCTCTTGCTGCCACGTGTCGCGCGGTCACAAAGGGGGTGAGAAAAGTGAGGGTGAGGAGATCCCAACCCCTTCTAGCCATGGGACAACGGGAGCAGATAAGCCTCTTGAGTTCCAGTCCAAAGAAACTTTATGGAGGATGTAAATTATTAATTTAGCGGCTTGTTGGATTGATAAAAGTTTTTACCAAACATTCGCACAAGATATACATTGCAAACTGAACCATCAGTCATTTAAACCAATTAGACCGGATACTATAGCCTAAGCTATTACTGATCCAGTATTTCACCTATGCCGCGCATGTACTGGTTCAAACTTTGTCCTTCTAATTGCAACGTTTTAACCTGAGCACCAACTGAGCTATGCCATGTGACCGGTAAGCCTTTTCTGTTCAATATGAGGTTATTGCTTTTCTAATATTAGTTATTTTGCTGAATTTCTTACGTTACAACAATAAATATATTCAGAAGATTTAAATTTGTAATAAAGTACTTGTACGATAGAAAATGTTTGTGGTCGAGCCAAAATGTGTGGACCCATGGTCTATCTAAATGTGGTCCAAGCTTAGTTACAACTTACAACTATCTTTTTCTCATGCATCATTGGCGCCTTTCCCAAAAGTATGTACTTTCCCTTTTACTCAAGGATTTTTTTTATAATTTTTATTTCAAGCGTAAGTATTGTTGTTGTTTTTATTTTCGTTTTAGTGTTTTTCCTCCTTCTATTGTTCTTTCCTTTGTGCATCTTTCACGTACTTGTCTTTCAAAGTGGCCGACAATTGGCTTAGAATTTCATTATTGTCATTGCCTTTTATCATGGTATACTATTTAACCATATCAACCAAAAATCCAGCAATTTAGCATAAAAATCATGGTTTAATTAGTATTTGAGTTGATTATTGCTTCAAAAAAGGTTGCATGTTCGAACTGAAACACGCGTACCAGTAATGACTACGCTATTGTATCCGGCCCAATTGGATTAAAGGGTTGCTGACTCATTTTGTAGTAGACACTTTAGATAGGTTTTGACAAAGCCTACCAATTTAGGAGTACGTTGGGCTCCTGATTTGCATCTTCTACGAAATTTCATGAGACTGAAGCAGTGGAGATCTACGGGCAGATGTATTGGCTTTTCTACCAGAAAAATCTAGGAATGTTGTCTGAGAGCCCTTCCCCCAATTACTAAATAGACCGGTGAATATGTTGACATGTGATACAAACATTGAATATCGTCTACACCATTGTCCGTTAAAAACACACCCACACACATATATATATATGTACATCGATTAGCTGTGAAGCTCATTACTTTTTCCCCACGGATTGCGTTAACTTGGGGTGTGATGTATATCTATGTAAGCGTATATTTATCGAATTCATGCAATTTTGGTATTCGATTAGTAAACTATGTCCCAAAAATAAAACCAGAACAACCTAAATAAATTTTCACCCTTCTAATACAGTTTAAATTTAAATTAATTGATCCAAATAATTTAATAAAATAACTTATCAATATAAATGTTATAAAATATTAAACATACTACTCGTTTTAATCTACATAACAACCTTCTTAATATGGTAATCGAGTTTTTCATAAAGTCATTATTTTGTCCAAATATTGTTTGTTTTACACTATAAAGAATTAATAGAAAAAATTGAGTTAGAATTTTCATAAAACTGTATGAAGCTAGAAAACGAAACTATGATAATGGTGTCAAATGCCAGCTAAACGACAAATATAATTACAAGGATGAGTGAAATTGAAGAAGAGGATGAGAAGCCCCAGGGGCATAGTCTAGTGGTAAGTGGCAAAGGTGATTGGGGCTAGAACCCCGACGTCCCGAGTTCGAGTCCGTGTAGAGACAATCCTTGTTGAAATATTATAAGAGTTGCCTCTGGGCTGGCTGAGTCTCGTGTGTCCTCTCCCTTTGCAGGGCTGCCGATGGAGCACATCCCTCGATTTACATCTCACCTGGCTAAGGGGCCTCTTGTACAGGTGGGGGGAGAACCCTCTCCCTCATCAAAGAAGAGGAGGATGAGAAAGGACAAGCATACGTGTTCGTTTGCATGTACATTTACCTTTTGACCAATGATCACATTCTAGTTTCCCATTTCTCTCTTTCGGGCAAAATAGAGGAAATCAACTGTTATTTTGAAATCACATAATGCGAAAATAACTTCCAACACAAACTTTTAAAATAATACATATCAGATAAAAAACTATCCAACTATTTCTCCAGTCCATGCGCCAACTCGGAGACTAATGCACCGGTAACGACTCTTTTAGGCAAAAGAAAAACTATGAACACTCTTTTCTTCTTGGTAGCTCGTCCAGGGTCTCCCACTGTCTCAGCCCCATGAAGTCCAACGACCTCCTAAATTAGTGAGGCTGCATACAAGGACCTACGCAAGATGTCCTTACAAACTAGCAGAAGTGGAGCAATTGCTCCCTACAGACTAGCAGAAATAGAACACTCGTACTACGAATGTCTCTAGATTCAAACCTTTGCTTTCTTAGTAGCAATTCTTAACCTAAGTACCAACTGGACTACGTCATCGGGACACGAACACTCTTTTCTTCGCTCTCTTATTGCTTGTCGGCAAAAAGGTTGAACCACAACCCAAAAGGCCCCCACCCCAGCCCAAAGGAGCTTCGTGTAGGATGTAAATCAGGAGTCCAGCGGCCTTCTAGATTGGGTGAGATCTTACACGGTTACCCACACAAGGTGCCCCCTACAAACCAGGCCTTTGGCCTGGCATCAGAGGAACACCCACACTGTGCGCATCCCCAGATTCAAACTAATGGCCTATTGTTGACAATCTCCAACCCAAATACTAACTGGACTATGTTCTGGAGCGCTCTAGTATTGCTCTGAAACAAGTGGGAATCTGGTCTACTAGTAAAATAATCACTCTCTCCATCACCTCTTGAACCCATAAGTACTGCCCCGACATCTTGTCAGTTCCTCAACACTCTCCACAAAGCAGAGAAAACCATTAACAAGATTCCTCTTTCACTTCATCTTTTTCAGATCTATTCCCCCCCCCCCCCTCCCCCAAAAAAAAAAAAAACCCATCATTATTATCAACTAGAACTCTATCCTTACCTGCTAAAGACAGCATCTTTTTGCTCAAAGTTTAATTCTTTTCAGATCATTTCAGTTTTCTAACTATAGTGAGGTTTTTTTTACAATGGCGGAGAGTAGTGAAGGAAAAACAATGCAAGAGTCAGCAAAGAAGAAGGAGCAAACCATACCCTTTTACCAGCTGTTTTCTTTTGCTGATAAGTATGATTGGGTTCTAATGATCTCTGGAAGTATTGGAGCTATTATTCATGGTTCTTCCATGCCTGTTTTCTTCCTCTTATTTGGTGAAATGGTCAATGGTTTTGGTAAAAACCAGACTGATTTGCATAAAATGGTACATGAAGTTGCCAAGGTCAGCTTACATACTCTTTCTTTAAATCTAACACATGACCAAGTTGTATGTTTTCACTTTTTGAATTCCTAAACTTCATTATCAGATCTGGTAACTCTTCTTTTTTCATAATGCAGTATGCTCTGTACTTTGTCTACCTTGGATTAGTTGTCTGCTTTTCATCCTATGCTGGTAAGTTTCATAAATCATATAGTACCAAGTAAATTTTTTTGGGGGGTGGTAGTGGTGGTATCTTTACTAGTTTGAATGAACTTCTAGTGTACAGTGAGGTTAAACCCCAATCATTAAGGGTCACTCCTGGTCCCACGGGTGTGTAGAGGTGTAAGTCCGTCTATTGGCACCTAATAAACAACCGACGGACTGACCTTTCAGTCTATTAAGTCCACAATATGAAGCTAGTCCAGACAAAGTTCGAACATTATTGATTTCGGTAAAATTCTAACCTTAACGTTTCTTTCAAAACTACAAACTCGAACTTTAATGTATAGAGATGTGTAGACAAGTGAGTAAGTTGATTTGGGAAACTGAAGAGATCGGGTTGCACAATTGCACGTGGTCCGTGGACGGTCCCGTGTCGTTTTCCTCTTCACTGGTCTATTTATCATAATTATTTTACTATATATTATCCTATCACACATCTCTATCACTGTTCACTCATCGAAATTCGCAATTTTTGTTTGGCTACATGAAAACACCGTTGAAAGATTATAGGTAGGGCCCTAAATAATTTTCTTTTCTGCATCTTGCTTGGTAGTTAAAGATTTAAACTTTAGTTAAGTTGCATAAGTACATGATCAAATTAGTGGTTTAAATGGAGCAGAAATTGCTTGCTGGATGCATACTGGGGAAAGGCAGGCAGGGGCTCTGAGGAGGAAGTATTTGGAAGCAGTGTTGAAACAGGACGTGGGATTCTTTGACACAGATGCAAGAACTGGAGATATTGTTTTCAGTGTCTCAACTGATACTCTACTTGTCCAAGATGCCATCAGTGAAAAGGTATTCTTTTTTTCAACTCTTTTATCTGTTTACTGTTTTAGGTGGGTGGGGGGTGGGGGGTTATCTTTCTACTGTAAAGGTTCGTATGGTACTCAATAACCAATAGAAAACATAATAATCTAAGCGCATTTCTTTGTTTTGCTTGTCACGCGTTAATTATTTTGTTTAATGAATGCTTAGTAGTTACTCATCGACTAACATACAACTTGCAATAATAAGTATGCAGATATTACCTTTTGCCCCTTAATGTTTGACATAATCGCCAATACTCCCTTCAATCAATTAATCAATCTAACTCAGTATTTCTCAACGACATCAAAAGCTATCGCTAGGGTCTGGGGCAGGCAAACAATACCTCTATTCCAAAGGATAGAGAGTTTGCTTCCAGTGAGACCCCCGGCTCTATATATACCTGCATAAACGGCACAATGATACGGATATGATGTGCTAGTGTGTTAGTGAGGTAATTCAGGAAATACCAAGAGGAGGCTGCTGAAATTAAAATACTCATAACGTGTATATGTACATATAATATAAAATAATGGCAGAACATAAACAAACAAGTGCAAAGTCAACTTAAACATATACAAAAGTCTTCTGCTATGTTAGTGGTTGTTGGTGAAGGGAGGCAGCGGCTGGTGAGGGCGGGGCAGGGGAGAGGGGGCTCGGGCAAAATTGGTGGGAATGTATGCTGATGTTGGAGGGAGTTTGGGTGGTGGACAAGACTTGATAGGAAGAAGAAGAAGGCAGGGGCAAAAGAGGCAATTCTTATTATATATATTCGAATAACATTTTTTTAAATTAAATCAAGAGGGTAAGGGTGTATTTTTGAACATCAGGGAGGTAAGGATATATTTTTAAACATTAAGGGCTATTGACGATTTTGCCAAACATTGGGGGCAAAAGATAATTATCCCAATAAGTATGAAAACTGTTCTTGTAAAATCTTGTTAGCCACATTTGATGAAACATGAATTTAGAGTACTTGAGGAAAATTCACATGGTAAGCCAGAATAATGCAAATGGGATACTGTAAGGCACTAAAGAAGGAAATTCCATTAGGTTGGTTGTTGGCAGCCAATTAATCAGGGTCCCACTACCAAAAAAATCTCATCTTTCTTATCATAACGCATGTTAGCTACAGTATGCTAATATATTATCACTTGTGCTTATTGCAGATCCCTTTTTCTTTTACTACTTCTGCAAATAAAGCGTTTCCATTTTTAATGGAGTCAAAGACACACTCTTCCTTGACTATGGAATATAATAGAATAAATCAAAATGACTCACTAAATTAGCTGCGCTTCTTGTATTGTGAAGTAGCAGTTGATCGACACAGCTTGACGCAATTTTCATTATGGGTCATCAGGAAATATCCTCTGTGTGTTTTAACACATGAGTATGGTTGCGTACATCTGACTCCTCATACCCCGCCATAGGCGGTAGCCTCTAAGGAAATGGGGTAATGTTGTTGTTGTTGTACTTATGCAAATAAAGCTAGGAAAAAAATGAAGAATAAACCTTTGTCCCTCTGTGTTAATTTTATTTTTATATTGATTTTGTATAGAAATGTAAAATTGCTAGGATCATGTATTTCATAGGTTTTGGTTTGGAAATTCAGGTGGGAAATTTCATTCATTATCTTTCAACATTTTTGGCTGGATTGGTGGTTGGATTTGTGTCAGCATGGAGGCTGGCTCTGTTAAGTGTTGCAGTGATTCCGGGTATAGCTTTTGCTGGGGGTTTGTATGCATACACACTCACAGGTTTAACATCCAAGAGCCGCGATTCCTATGCCAATGCTGGTATAATTGCAGAACAGGTGGTCTTTTTTTTTTTTTTTTTTACCTTTCTTGACCATATTTGTTTAATTATTCTGATATTCATTTGTTTAACAAGACTCATTCCTAAAAGATGCAAATTGGACATTGATAAACAGCAGTGGTAGTAATTGATAGTCCAGCATGTGCAACCATCATAAAGCCTCTTTACTTTTATGTTTTGAAATACTTAAACATGCTTTTCCCTTGTTGTCTTTTGGCTTTCACACTAATGCTTTTTGACATGATGAATAACACAAACAATATGATTTCACGGTCCCTTGCAATGAGTAAATTTTGTAGTAAACATACTTACTTTTTACTTTTTCGAAAGCTTTTTACTCTCTCATGTTCTTGGGGTCACTGGTTGTGTAGGCAATTGCTCAAGTCAGGACAGTTTATTCATATGTTGGCGAGAGTAAGGCTCTCAACGCGTACTCAGATGCCATACAGAATACCTTGAAGCTTGGATACAAGGCTGGAATGGCCAAAGGTCTCGGATTAGGATGCACCTATGGCATAGCATGCATGTCATGGGCCCTTGTTTTCTGGTATGCTGGTGTTTTTATCAGAAACGGGCAGACCGATGGTGGAAAGGCTTTTACTGCTATATTTTCTGCCATTGTTGGCGGCATGTAAGAAACCAGGCAAAAACAATCACTATGAACTTCTCTTAAATGATCTAGTTAAATTAATGAGAATTTACTACCCTTGCTTGTTACAGGAGCTTGGGTCAGTCATTCTCGAACCTTGGGGCATTCAGCAAAGGTAAAACATCCGGATACAAATTAATGGAGATCATCAAGCAAAAACCAACTATAGTTCAAGACCCTTCAGATGGGAATTGCTTGAGTGATATAAATGGGAACATTGAGTTCAAAAATGTTACTTTTAGTTATCCCTCAAGACCTGATGTCATGATCTTTAGAGACTTTTCGATTTTCTTCCCTGCTGGAAAGACAGTTGCTGTTGTTGGCGGTAGTGGTTCAGGAAAAAGCACAGTTGTCTCATTGATAGAGAGGTTCTACGATCCAAACCAGGGTAATTAACGGATTTAAATTGAATGATTCTTTCGAATTAATTTTCGCGTATTATAAGAAACTGGTTAATCTTAATCTCTCAGGACAAATACTTCTGGACAATGTTGATATAAAGACAATGCAATTAAAATGGTTGAGAGATCAGATTGGTCTGGTGAATCAGGAACCTGCTCTCTTTGCTACCACTATTCTTGAGAACATTCTTTATGGAAAGCCTGATGCAACCTTGGTGGAAGTGGAGACTGCTGCCTCTGCTGCTAATGCTCATAGCTTTGTCACCTTACTCCCCAATGGATACCATACTCAGGTTGACTTAAAAATGACACAAGCCTACACTAATGATTTTGCAGTTCGTGTATTTCTTTTGTTTTTTTGCCACTGTTAATGTTAATGAATTCCATTTTCTTTTAAAATCAGGTTGGGGAAAGAGGGGTACAACTTTCTGGTGGTCAAAAGCAGAGAATAGCTATTGCTAGGGCAATGTTGAAAAATCCCAAGATCCTCTTGCTTGATGAAGCAACAAGTGCCCTTGACGCGGGTTCAGAAAGCATAGTTCAGGAAGCTTTAGATCGCCTCATGGTTGGAAGAACAACAGTAGTTGTCGCCCATCGGCTGTCTACCATAAGAAATGTTGATTCTATAGCAGTCATACAACAAGGGCAAGTAGTTGAAACTGGAACACATGAAGAACTGGTTTCGAAATCAGGAGCATATGCTTCTTTAATCCGATTCCAGGAAATGGTTGGCAACAGAGACTTTTCAAACCCTTCCACGCGTCGCTCACGTTCAACTCGACTCAGCCACTCATTATCAACCAAATCCCTTAGTCTCAGGTCAGGCAGTTTGAGGAACTTGAGCTATCAGTATAGCACAGGCGCAGATGGGCGAATTGAGATGGTATCAAATGCTGAAACAGACAGGAAAACTCCAGCACCAGACGGATACTTCTGCAGGCTTCTTAAGCTAAATGCTCCTGAATGGCCTTATTCAATTATGGGTGCTATAGGATCCATACTCTCTGGATTCATAGGTCCAACTTTTGCTATTGTGATGAGCAACATGATTGAAGTTTTCTACTATAGAAATCCAGCAAGCATGGAAAGGAAAACAAAGGAGTTTGTCTTCATTTATATTGGAGCTGGTATTTATGCTGTGGTTGCATATTTGATACAGCATTACTTCTTCAGTATCATGGGCGAAAACCTTACCACCAGAGTAAGAAGGATGATGCTGGCAGGTATGTGATAAAAAACGCTTGTGAATTCGTGCGTGTGTGTGTATATATATGTATGTATGTATGTATATCTATAAAAGATTCAAGATTACTAAAAATAAACTCAAAGGGATACAAGCAATCCACATTGTGTTGAATTAACTTGTTGCTTCTTGTTTCAGCTATTTTGAGGAATGAAGTTGGATGGTTTGATGAGGAGGAGCATAATTCAACACTATTGGCAGCACGCTTAGCAACAGATGCTGCAGATGTAAAATCAGCCATTGCTGAGAGGATATCTGTGATTCTGCAGAATATGACATCTTTATTGACTTCCTTCATAGTTGCCTTCATCATTGAATGGAGAGTTTCATTGGTTATACTAGCCACCTTCCCTCTTTTAGTTCTGGCCAACTTTGCTCAGGTATTCATGTTGACATAACATTCTTTGCACTTGTATATACTCAATTAAAGGTAATGTATAAGTAGTAGTTACTGTTAACACTAACACATTTGAAAACATGTTTTATACATGATAATGAGTATTTTATTTTTAACATGTTAATGAGTATTTTATTTTCAAAATTTTGTTGAAGTGATGTAATTTTCTGGCATTAATGTCTGTTCAGTGAAATTATCTATGATAAACCGAAAAAAGTTCAAGAATTAATTCTGTTACTGCCCTCATTTGCAGCAACTATCACTGAAAGGATTTGCAGGAGACACAGCAAACGCGCACGCTAAGACCAGTATGATTGCAGGGGAAGCAGTTAGTAACATTCGAACAGTTGCAGCATTCAATGCTCAACAAAAGATTCTTTCTCTCTTCTCCTATCAGCTCCGCGTCCCCCAGATCCAAAGCCTTCGCCGTAGCCAAACCGCTGGCCTATTGTTCGGCCTTTCCCAGCTTGCTCTTTATACATCAGAAGCTTTAATCCTTTGGTATGGTGCCCATCTTGTCAGCCAAGGAGTTTCCACCTTCTCTAAGGTTATTAAAGTTTTCGTAGTCTTGGTTATAACCGCGAATTCTGTTGCTGAAACTGTTAGTCTTGCCCCTGAAATAATAAGGGGTGGCGAAGCTGTTGGTTCGGTGTTTTCTGTTCTTGATCGCTCAGCAAAGATAGACCCTGAAGATCCTGAGGGAGAAACTGTTGAATCAATCCGCGGAGAGATTGAACTGAGACACGTCGATTTTGCATATCCTTCTCGTCCTGATGTAATTGTTTTTAAGGATTTCAGTCTCCGGATTCGTGCTGGCCAGAGCCAAGCTCTAGTTGGTGCTAGCGGCTCAGGGAAGAGCACTGTCATTGCATTGATCGAAAGATTCTATGATCCACTGGTCGGGAAAGTTATGATTGATGGGAAAGATATTAAAAGGTTGAACTTGAAATCCCTCAGGCGCAAAATTGGACTCGTACAGCAAGAACCGGCTCTGTTTGCTGCAAGCATTTTCGACAATATTGCTTATGGTAAAGACGGTGCAACTGAGGCAGAAGTTATAGAGGCTGCTCGGGCAGCTAATATACACGGATTTGTTAGCGCATTGCCTGAAGGATACAAGACTCCTGTTGGGGAACGAGGAGTTCAGCTGTCAGGTGGACAGAAACAACGTATAGCGATTGCGCGCGCTGTCCTGAAGGATCCATCAATTTTACTTCTGGATGAAGCTACTAGTGCACTTGATGCAGAGTCAGAATGTGTGCTTCAGGAAACACTGGAGAGGCTGATGCGTGGGCGGACCACGGTGCTCGTGGCGCACCGGTTATCAACAATTAGAGGTGTGGACAGCATTGGAGTTGTTCAGGATGGACGCATTGTGGAACAAGGCAGTCATGGTGAACTCATTAGTCGGCCTGATGGTGCTTATTCCAGACTCCTGCAACTACAGCATAACCACATATGAAAAATCTTTCCCTTCATTTTCCTTTTATATTTTTTTGTTTGTGATTCTGTTTAGCTCTTGATCAGCAATTTTCAATGTGATTGGGCGACCCTTTTATTTCTATTGAGTATGTATGATGATAGCATGTAAAGAAGTAAATCGGTTTATTATCCATTAGATTGAAGGAGACCCAAAAAAGCTGTATTTAACATGTTACAGTTTGAATGTCTACCGAACATGTTATATGCCTAAGTTGTGTTTTCAAGAACGTTGTAAACTACGTCGCCACATAACTCATTTTTCGCAACTCTTGGTTTGTAAGGGGTTAGGGGAAGCAACAGTTGATGCAAAAAAAAAAAAAAAGACTGTAACTTGGTTTTTGCTTGTCAGCTCCATTTTCGAGTGGACGGGTTTGTTTTTGGTTCTTTGTGAACATCACATGATGGTTTCGGTACCCAATAGTTCAATGAATAATTTGATTAGAATCCTCCACGATATTTTTTAGGATAGAATGATGTAACCATCTAGTAAAAGATTCTATAGAAAAAAAGGAATCGTGGTTGGTATGAGATGAGATCTTCTTTTTAATTTTTCATCTTTAATATTTCTCTCCAGTGTGTCACTACATATATCTACTATGTGTTATATACATGATACTATATATGTCCTGCATATAACACGTACTAGTTTTATTTGGTTATACATTTGGAAGGGAGATTGAAGATGAAAAATTACGGAAAAAGATTTAGAATGGAATCTGGTGTGTCAAGTTTGTGTATACCATATGTGTGCTTGTATAGAAAGAGATGGTAGAGCCAAAATTCTTCTTGGCCTCTCAATCTCTTTATGCCTATGCGCATATATGACATACACAAACTTTGACACACCAGATTTTTGCCCACCCAGAATATCCTATTCAGATTGGGGATATGATCTCCTCACCCATTTTACTCTCACCCCACGCGTCATCGTGCGACACGTGGCAGCTGGGGGGTGGGTGGTGAAGCTAGATGCGAGTCACCCTCATCTAGCCTTACCACCCACCCTGCTGCCACGTGTCGCACGGTGACACGTGGGATAAGGGTAAAATGGGTGAGGTGATCTCATCACTTCAGATTGGCACTTGGCAGTATTGCCTTGTCCAGACCTCCAGTAGCTGTAGCAATACTGACGCCATTGAGTTCCGCCTAAAAGCCTCACATGCACTCAAGCAAATGGCCCTACAGATACATGCCCGCGACGGTTGATAGACCGGGTCGGTAAATACTGTGTTTTGTCACTTTACAAAACAACAACAACATTACCCATCGTTTTATAAGCTTCAGCCATATGGGTCGGATGTATGTAACCATAACCATGTATTAGAAACACACAGAGGTTGTTTCCCGATGACCCATAATGATGCGTCAAGCTATGTCGATCAACTGCTACTTCACAATATAAAAACCGCAGCTAATTTAGTGAGTCATTTTGTCACTTTATAATTCTGGATAAATACTGTGTCTTGAATATTTTCGTAGTAGAATTCTGTTATTTGTTTATTTAAAAAAATTATATAAAAATAGTATGTTACACATGAAATAATAGTAATTTTTACCGGTGTATAAATTGCCGATGCGTATGCTATAATGATCAAATGTGAATTTTGCTGGACATTTTAACCAGGCTTCAACGAAAACCAATATCAAATGATGGTTTTTTTTAATAGGTTGTCCTGAGGTATCCTCCCAACCGAAAGCTAGAAGACTAATCCTCCGTCCCTGCGGTCAACACACGAAATGGTAGAAGACTGGCCAAATGGTTTACTCTATTCATGAAGCCCAAAAGTGCTCCTTTTATTTTTGCTGGTCTGCTTTCATTACGTTAGAGATACAATATGTAACAACTCCTATCACCAAACCCAATTGTCTAACTTGCATAGATAGGTAGGCAGTGGAAAAATTAAATCAAAACATGAGATCAAGAATGGAGTAAAGGACGTGTAGAAATATAAGCTCAGCCGAGTTTTACCGAGCTACGTTGAGCTGAACATAATAGCGGCCGTGCTGGATAAATACGAAATATAAGCTGCTGAGGTGAAACTGTACTGAGTAGATGAAGGTATACTGCCGAGCTGATCTTGGTACCAACTCGTCACACAGCTACAATTGACTGAGGTAAATAAGTGAAGAGACGACTTGAAGAGCAACATAGAACTATCCGAGGTGAAGAACCGAGGTGAAAAGCTAAGATGGAAAGATACAAGTGTGCATACCCGAGGTGACGAGGTGAAGAAACTCTGTAAAAGTTAGCTAGCAAAGCTTAGCACAGCAGCCGAGTTGCAACACGTAGTCTTTTACATGTACACAGAATTAAGGAGGCTCAGTTTTTAACTATACATATGTCTGATCTGAACATAATACTCTTTCTTCTAAAAGGTTTTGTTATAGTTTGATTAGAACATAAATAAACTAAATTCTAATCATTATTCATATTGTATCTTTAGTTAATCAGTTGAGATATAGATTAAAAAATCACGTAATTGTTATTTGAAAAGGTAATATGGAATCCTTATACTAATTTATTACTGTTTTAAAAGTTGACAATATTTTTATGACAAAATAAAATTGCGACGATATTTTTATGGAATAACCAACCGCATTAAACTAAAAAACAAAAGCATTTACATTCATAAAGACTTAAACCCAATAATCTCAAAGACTCGCCTCAGCCATTTAGACTAGACAGCAGTAGTGACTAGGGCGGTAAACGAGCCGAACGAGCCGAGCATTACGTTGTTCAAGCTCTGTTCATTTAACTTAGCGAACGAGCCGAGCTTGTTCATTTATTTAAACGAACATATTTACTTGTTCAAGCTTGGTTCATTTAACTCACGAACAACATTAACGAGCCGAACATCTTAAACGAACGGTGTCACTTACCGAGCTCGAACAAAAAAAAAATGTGTTCAAGCTCTGTTCATTTACAGCCCTAGTAGTGACCATAGGCTTTTGCAAACTTTTTCTCAAGTATTTTAACAGTTATTGACACTAAGATGCTATGTATTTTTAAAGGATATTACAAATATATGCGTTATATATATAAAATTCATACATTTAAATAAATTAAAGAACTTATGATATGCTCAAAAAAATAAGGGAAAAAAAAACTCATGATACTTCTCATCATATTTGTTATTGTTTTGAATCTTTGATTTCATTAACTCATAACAACAAAGTGCTTATAGTTATTACTCATGGATCATATTCGCAATTGTCTTGCTAATATATGATAGTGAAATTATTATGAACTATGTGTTTGTGACCATTCATGCGATCCGATTGGCTAAACGTGGAAGCTTAATACGACGAAAATCTAATACATCGAAAACGTTTTTTTTGGAATCTTAAACCCTCTCAAAACGCAGCGTTTCGAGCTAGCCTTTGATTCTGTCTTCCGGCGTCGTCGATTAGAAACTAGTTCTCCAATTAATCCCTCCCTGCACCTTGCCTTCCGGCGAAGACCACTTCGTTCTCTATTTGGCTTGCAGAAAATGTAAATCTGAGTGTTACGAATATTTCGTTTTGATACTCGTAATCATGGGAGATTTTTGGTTATCTAGAGAGGAACTGCATTTGTGAACGGTCTGATTTTGAAATTTTGCTTTACGATTATCATCTAGGACTGTTTTCTTGCAGGATTGATCACGCTGCTGCGATCGGCTGCTGATCTGAGACCTGAGTGTTTAATTATATTTGCAAAATTAAGAGAAAGAAACAGGGGAAAAGAAAAATGGTGCTGGTTCTAGCAATCGGGGATTTTCATATTCCGCACCGGGCGCCTGACCTGCCTGCTAAGTTCAAGTCAATGCTGGTTCCTGGAAAAATTCAGCATATTGTCTGCACCGGAAATCTCTGTATCAAGGTATCTGCCTTTCGAATTCCGTCTTTGAATGCCTACTACAGTATTATCACACTTTAAGCTGCTAGGAAGACGGTATTGTAGATTCTGCAAATGTGATTTCGGTGATTTTTATCTATTTCTGGAAGAAATTTCTGCTTTTAATTTGGAATTGTTCTGTGTTATTCTTGATGGTCAAGGGGTAAAGGCTTACTAGATCTTGTTTATGGCTCTGATTGCCTTTTCATTGATTCTGATTTCTGTGTTCTGACAGAGTCAATTAGTTAGCAAGTTCCTAGTTATTTATGGATTGACAAGTATTCTGCTAATTTCACACTTTTCAAGCCTCTTGTCCTTTCTGTTTAGAAATGGATGACATTTCGTTTTCTGTAGACTAATACTGTTGATGTGTGATACCATTTGTTCTATCGTAACCCTGCAGAGATATGGTCATTGAATAAGATTGGGTGTTTTGATCATGATTTTATATTTGCAGACAGACAATGATATTTGATACATATACAAAAATAGCTGAAAGCTGATGCTTACTTGACACTTAATTGTCACCAAGGTGTAGACATGAATATTTGAAGAGTTCTATATCCCTATTTTCATTGTTTTTGGAAGGTTTAGCTCAGTAATCTTTCTAATATTTTCTAAGTCCTTAGTTGCTAAAAGCATATCATCTAGTCAGTTGTTTTACCAGTGAGAGAAGAATGGAGTTGAGTTGGTTCAAGGGAGTTGTGGCTTTCATTTTTTTTTAATTTTTTTTTTTTTTGGAGATGTACTGTCTTTTGTCCTTAACTATATTAGAATTACATCTGACACTAGTCTGCTTTACATTTGACATTTGAAAATATGTTATGTTTCTAGTTAGAGGTTGTCCTAATTTGTATTCCAGAAGAAGAAAAGATAAAACTTAAATCAGCTTGGGGCCATAAATTTCATTTTCAAGGTTAAACATATGTTAGCATCATGATATTTGCCCAGGATTGTGCAGATCAATGTTGTTATCATGAGGGTCGTTCTTTTGTACTTCTCTTATGATTTGTTTGAGGTGTGGTGGTCTTCTGGGTGAACAGGAAATTCATGACTATTTGAAGAATTTATGTCCTAGTTTGCATATTGCTCGAGGAGAGTATGATGAAGATGCTCAATATCCAGAAACAAAGACGCTTACAATTGGACAGTTCAAGCTGGGTTTATGTCATGGCCACCAGGTCAGTTGCCTTTGTCCTTTTCTTTTCCCCAATATTCTAGCTTGATGTGGATCTTTCCATTGTGTAAACCTAGTGTTGTCATTGAAAGAGTGCATGGTCTTGTTATTCTTTTATCCGTATGGCCTATTCGCCTTCATTTGGGAGTGGGGATGTAGCAGAAATTTGAGACATTTTTTAATTGTGGCATGGTTAGCAGTCTATTAAATAAGCTGAATGTGTCATTTTTGGTTGGGCGTTCTTTGTTTTTCGTCTAATTTGTTCACTGCTGTTGATAGGTAGTCCCATGGGGAGACCTTGATTCACTAGCTATGCTCCAGAGACAGCTAGATGTGGACATTCTAGTCAGTGGTCACACCCACCAGTTTAAGGCATACAAGCATGAGGCAGGAGTTGTGATAAATCCCGGTTCTGCCACTGGTGCATATAGTAGCATCACTTATGATGTGAACCCAAGTTTCGTTCTGATGGATATTGATGGCCTGCGCGTGGTGGTTTATGTTTATGAGCTCATTGATGGAGAGGTGAAGGTCGACAAGATCGACTTCAAGAAGACCAGCGCTAGCACACTGTGAAAAACAGCGCTACCACAACAAAATTCTGCTCATCGACTTCATTTTATCGCTAACTCTAGGATTGTCAAGTATTTGCTTACCTTATCATTTTCCTTGTTTTTGAGATATATATATATATTGTGGCCGTTGCATGCACACTGTTATAGCCAAGTAACCACTGGATGAGTAGCAGTGTAGTTTTCTGGCTTGGCTGGATTACTACAGCGGTTCCGTAGTGCTTGCCTTATTTTCCTTCAGTTGTCTGCAATTTGCACCTTATGTACTTGGTTTTGGCTACTTCCATTTCCAATGGAGTCAAGGACAAACTCTTTCTTGACTTGGGAATATAATGGAATAAAGTAAAATGACACACTAAATTGGTTGCGTTCTTATATTGTGAGGTAGCAGTTGAGCGACATAGCTTGACGCAATTTTCAATATGAGTCATCGGAAAACAACTTCTGTGTGTTTCTAACACATGAGTGTTGTTGCATATATCCGAACTTACATATTCCGTCATAGACGGGAGACTCTAAGACAATGGGGGTGATGTTGTTGTTGTAGTTGTACTTGGTTTTGGCAAACAATCTTTTACAGCTTAGAAAAAGCAAACTTGAAAAAACTAATTGTCCCATGAAGTCGAAGTCTGTCATTTTTCTTGTCATTGCTCTGCAAAGAATTCCGAAAAAGGTATTTTAAAGAGAGACGTTTATTTAGCCGTGGAGAGGAGGCAGGAGAAACAACAACATTACCCCGTCATTTATACACGTTTAACTGAAAAATATACAATCACGTTCATACTCCTACGAACCTATTCGAATTTGCAAGCATTACTTTTCAACAATGAACTCTTCTACTTCAATTCCTGTGTGCCTGCACCCACCCACCCCGCCCCACGCATTCAGCAAAATCTCATCTCCAATTTAGTGATGTAACAGGTAGTGCCAAGGCCTTGCTTCCCTCTCCTGTATAATTGATGGTACGTATCATGTGTGACTAGGTGAAAAACTATACCTCTGGAGGGGGTTAGTAGTGCTACAGTTTCAGCATTCCTGCTGCAGTAAAAGTACATAATACTCTTCATTGACTTTAGAATATTACCAGAAAGCGGAAACTATTGGAAAAGCAGAAAGAACGAAAGAAGCATGAAACGCGTTGGCTCTGTTGACATTCCACAAGAGGCTTTTCACGAGCTGTTGAAGGTTTCATGAGAAAGGAATTTATTCATATTTTGTTGGTTGATAGTGTATTGTCAAAAGGGGTATGATTAGTATCGGGGAACTTTATGTTTTATTTATTTATTATATACATTTTTTGGAGATGTCAAGAGATAGGGAGTTGTTTTCTTTTTTCCATAAGCTAAAGAAAGAGGACTATCTTATTTGGAGGTGGAGGAGTGATACGGCTATCTTATTTGGAGGAGGAGGAGTGATACGGCCATACAAAAGGAAGGAAAAAGAAAGGAGAATTTGATTCAATTCCAAGTCCAATCAAGATAAGATTGTAATCAACTTTTTGAAGATTTAGACAAGATTATCCTAACATAAAAATTGATCTCCAAATCTACAAAAAAAGGGGCAGGAATCGGCTGACTACTAGGAGGAATAGAATATTCCATTTTCAAGATAGGTTTTTAGGAAGATTGCCGTTTATCTTCTTTTAAACTTTTGATAGATTTTAGGATAGAGTTTATTTTTCTTTTTATTTGTTTTTGGCTAAATTTTCAACCTTTTATTTATTCAAGGCCGTTGGCCTCACAGGAAAAAAGCGACATTTTTTTTGAATAAAGTTTGAATTTTGGTTTTCTCTTCCAAAAGAGTGAACTTTGTTTTCTTGATTTTGTAATAAAAATCAAGTCTAATATCTCTCAGTCTTCTTTAAATTGAGGGTGATTGCCAAAGATTAAAGTGACCATGTAAGAGGGCTGTGTTTGCTTAAGCCCGCGAATTCTAGCTCGCGATTTCTACCCAACGG
The DNA here is from genome assembly GCA_036186865.1 of Eustoma russellianum. Taxonomy (NCBI): domain Eukaryota; kingdom Viridiplantae; phylum Streptophyta; class Magnoliopsida; order Gentianales; family Gentianaceae; genus Eustoma; species Eustoma russellianum. Next base: position 40,513,628 of record AP025045.1, read on the forward strand.
AAACAAGGAGAAATTCTTTGTGCAAACACTTGTGGAAAGGTTGTTGGAGATGGAAGAGTGGATCCTAACCGTGCCAGCTTGCATCAAAGAAGAGGAGGAAGAGGGGTGTGTATGTGTGTGTGTTAATTGAAACCCTGCTTGGCAATCAAGGGCTTCAAACTCAAATAGTTTTGGAAATTGAAGTTAGGAAATATTTTCTCGTATCATAATGAAAGAGAGCAAGATGCTGCTAACTTCATGGATTATAGAAGGAGAGATTCATGTGGTTGTGCTTAAATATTCGGCTTTTCACTTATGCCAAAACTTCAATACTTGATTTTGTGTATTCTCTATTTGTTGGGTCTAGAGACAGAGTGGTTAGCTCAGCCATATTATTGAGTATTGTCAGAGGGCAATCTCAAACAGAGAATCAGTTTGTATCTGTCTTGTTCTAGTAATTTGTAGCTTACAAGTATTGATTCAAACATGCTTGACAACTTTATTGTAGTTTGATGACTACATTCAAGTGTATATTAACATTATGTTGGAGTCATGGGTAGCAAAAAGAGCAGCATCTGGGATTCTACCAACAAATTCTGAGATTCTGAATTTAAACTGATTGTTGATCTGCTCAGTGATTATTGAAAACCATCAACTATTTGATCTCTGTCTCCAACATAAACAGAAAAACCTGATCATCAGGTTCATGTGACTCTCAGCACATAGCTATGTGCACATAGCTTGGAGCGTGCAGTTCATGAGTGAGTTCAAACAGCTGATGTTTCTTGGTCATCCCTTGTCAAGTTTCTGCCTACGATTTCTACTTTGCTTTGTGCTTGAGCAGGACTCCCTCCAGCAACCACTGTTGAGATTGCAGCTGCTATGATTGATCGAAAGCTGGGGTCTGAGGTAATTGCTCTGGTCAAGGTCTCTGTTAATACCTGTTGAGAGGGTACTTGGTAGTTCTTTTGGTACTCGGGTTGGGATATATGTTCTTGAAATGGTCGTCTTGTTTGGAAGGAGCCAATGTCTTGGCTTTTATTACAAAACGGCGCTGTGCCAAAAACTGCTGGGAAGACATTCGAATCCGAGGCCGAAAAGCCAAAAAATGTAGTAGGAAATCTGGGGGTGGAGGCGAAGGCTGTGGAGACCATGTTATACTGAGAGGATGAAGTTGAGAGAGTGGTAGTGAGGTCTAAAGTGACTGTTGGAAATGGAGGCGAACCGGAATTGTGCAAGTAAAATGGTGTGTTGGTCATGTTAGCTGATGCTGTAGGTCCGAGCCCTTGTGTCGAACTTGAAGAGCCGGACAGAAGCATGGAAGCTGCCGCGGATGTGGTGGAGGCCATGGCTGTGGCGGAGGCCGGAAGTGGGTGGTTGTGGGTCCCTTCATAAGTGGTGATTAGGATGGACATGTCCTCGGCGCACCTTTGCACCTAAAACGAATGCATAACCTGAAATTAGGGTTACCAGTGTATAAACATGGCCAAATTGATTCATCTGTCCAAAACCTAGGGGTGGCAATTTCAGACACGACACGAAACACGATCTGAACCTGACACGAATTTTCACGGGTATAGGTATGACCTTGGCGGGTTTCGTGTACAAATCGGGTAAGACCTGAAAGATACCCACCAACGGTGGGTCGTATCCGGGTATACCCGTGGGTATCCGTTTATACCCGTTTATACACGAAATTTAAAAAATATATTTTAAATAAAATTTATAATTAATAAAAAATAAAATTTTTCAAAAAAAAAAACTACCGCGCTACTAAGTAACCCTATTCGGTTCCCCCTTTCCCCATTCCCAAATCTCATTTCTTTAATCTATTATTGCATAATCAATTGATTTGCGTTTAGATGACCTTTTATCAGTAGTCGTTTAAGTACATGAAACCTGAAAAATGCACGAAACCTGAAATTAGTTGAAAAATACATGAAATGACATATACACCCCTTGAAATATTTGTACTTGTCAAGTCCGTGAGTATACCTGATACACGACACGAAACCTGACATGTACGGGTTTGGGTATCTACATCCATACACGGCAAACGGGTAAGGTATGAGTATGACACTTTGATACACAAAATCCGAAAAACACGAAACACGATACACGACCTGTTTGACACCCCTACCAAAACCTTCCCATCCCATCCGATACTATCCCATTTTTGTATATGATTTGTCATTTTGTTATCATCTTCTTTTCTACTTTTGCTTTTACCATCTTTAGATGCAAATTTACAAAATCAAATTGAGTAGTGGATAGTAATTATGGGGTAGACGTGTGAAGTATGAATATTGCGTCTAACAGAAAACTTGTGATCGGTATTAAAACAACAATTTGGTGTCAACATGATTGGTCCTGCTTATGGGGTCAAATCAATACACGCATCATTATCATGAACAAAAACCGAAAGTTACATGAGATATATCACCTTATTTTAGCTTATACGACTGAAGTGCATGATCTTATATGCAATGAGATATATAGTACATGAGACAAAATTTAGCAATTAATTCACATTTACATGTATTTATACAAAGAAGTAACAAAAAATTTAGCAATTATTTGATACTTATGTTCTAGTTTGTTTATTTGATTTGTATACAGTTCTATAAAGTTAGTTGAAACATTAACTAATGCATATACTTCCTAATTTGCTATTACAAACAACCTTTAGTTTTGTAAAACATATTCAATTAATAAAAATATTTTAGTCTTTTAACCATAATTTTATTTACTATTTATGTAATACATAGAAATATTTTGAAACATCTTCAAAAAGAAATGTTCATAAATAATAAATATTTTAAAACACCATAAAATAAAATTATAGACTTTTTTTTTTTAGGACCAATGGAATACATACCTGTTTCCTTACTGGACAGGAAGGAGCAACTGTACATCGGTAGTATGCTCGTGGGCAGGGGTTATTCTTTGCAATCTTTTGACCGTACTTTCTCCATTGGCATCCATCGTTCATCTGCATTATAACGATCTTTAAATTAAAAAAAAAAATACAAGAGTGTTATATCCATACACTTTACTCGTATAATAAGGTAGATGGCAATCATGATCTGATTTTTCTTAAGTGTTTCGTACACGTTAGATGTCAATCATGATCTAACCAGCTTAGTAATTGATACAGACGTTAAATGTCAATCATGATCTAACCAACTTAGTGTGTATTGATACATACATCTAAAACCATGATCTGATCGGCTTAATATGTATTCATCTATACACATGTCTACGATTATGTAATCATTTCTAAGAGCTATTTTTTTCCTTAGATATCATTCTCCTCTCCATAAAACTGAAAACATTTTTTATAAAAATCACAAAATAAATAGCAAAACCTAAAAAAAAATCAATGTCTTAGTAGTCAAAGTTTGATTGCATTTTTTTGACGAGAACCATGATAGTCAAGAACCATGATTCGAACAACCTCTCCTTCCCATCCTGTGCGTGTGTGTAAAAAACAATTCCTTCAAAAGAAATACGAGTTGACCAACACTCAGTACAATTCCTTCACATATAGCGGGATGTGGAGGATCGGATGTACGGAACTATATCCATGTGTTAGAAATACACAGATATTATTTTCCGATGACTCGTAATGAAAAACTACATTTTATGCGAAAATCACGAAAGTTAGATAATATAAAAGCTGCACTAAAAGTCCATGGATTTTATAGGCAAGACTCAAGAATTTTCAAAACATGACATAGGCTTACCGTGGGGGTGCTGCATTTGGCACGGACAGAAACCCTAGCTCTCTTTACACTTGCTTGAGAAACATCATCTTCATCTCCAATCCTCTTCACCTTCAAAACTTTACTAGGTGACCATGTTTGACCTCTCGAGTCCTCTTCCTTAGATTCTGACGAGCTACGATAAGGGCTCGAATCAACGCGTGATCTACCTGAACCGAACTTTGATTCATCATGATCATAACCTCGTCCTAGTTTAAGGTCCATGTCTTGTTCTCCTCTAGTCTTTCTGGAGAATTCAACATGTTCTTCTTTCTTAAATTCGTTTGGACTTCTTCCTAGGCAAAGAGATACGAGTTCATGTTCTTCAGCTTCTTGTGAATCTTCATTTTGTGTGTTATTGTTAACACGCATCTTGAGGGATTTGTACTCGCTCCCTATTTCTTGTAGCAGCTTCTTCAATCTTGTGTTCTCTTCTCTCACTTGATTCATTTCAGCTTTCGCCGATTTTACTTCATCTCCCTGCCATACACATTCAATTAGACTTGTCTCTCTTGTCTGGAATTTTCCATTTTCAATGGAGTTAAGGACACACCCTTCTTGATTTTGGAATATGATGAAATATAGCAAAATGATTCTCTAAATTGGATGCGCTTATTATATTGTGGAGTAGCAGTTGATCGACACAATTTGACGCAATTTTCATTATAGGTCATCGAAAAACAACCTCTGAGTGTTTCTAAAATATGTGTATGGTTGCGTAAATCCGACCCCTCCATACACCATCATAGACGGAGCCTTTAAGACAATGAGATAATGTTATTGTTGTTTCTTGTCTGGAAATCGACTTGGATTGTTTCTCATTGAATCTACTTTCATTATGGGTTATCGGAAAACAACCTCTGTGTGTTTCTAACACATGAGTATTGTTGTGCATATCCGACTCCCATACTCCGCCATAGGGGTGAGCTCTAAGACAATAGGATAATGTTGTTGTTGTTGTTGGATGAAAAAGAATAGGCTATTTTTTTTTTTTTGCTGATTGTTGTGGGTTATGCAGGTATTTTCATGCATTTCTAATACAAATATGTATATTTTGAAGGAAAAATGCGTACTGAATCATTCAGTTTCAGTCAGCAGAATGAAAGAAATAACCATTTTGATGTATTTAACCGTGTCTCATTCATTTTATCAGCTAAATCATGAGAGAAAAGAATATAACTAACCGAGTTTAAAAAGAAATATTTCATTTAAATACAGATCTATATCATGTTATGATATGGAAGTAGCTAGATCTAGTGTTAATTACAGAGATCTTTTCATCTAAAATGATCGTTAGTTATATACCTTTGAAGGAAGTTGACTGCTTTTCTCCAGAAAATTATTGGTCGGAATTTGTGGAGCTGCAGCTCCGGGAAGGGAGATGACCGTACCGGAAGACTCCATGGATAATTCTCAGAGCAGAAGTCTTTGTTTTTGAACAATTGCAGAGAAGTTTAGTCCACGATCTTTCGCTTAATATAGCCAGTTGGCTTATTGAGTATAACCATTATTTTATAATTGTTGAAGCCGCACCTCAAGGGAGTTAGTTTTTGTAAATAATGTAAATCCGGTTACATTACCTCATTACCTTAGACACTTCAACCTATGTCTTGGTATGTAGGTCGGATGTACACAACTATATGCATGTGTTATAAACACACAGACGTTGTTTTCCGATGACCCATAATAAAAATTGCGTCCAGCTGTGTCGATCAACTGATACTCCACAATACAAGAAGCACAACCAATTCAGTGTGTCATTTTGGTTTACTCCATCATATTCCAAAGTCAAAGAAAAGTGTGTCATTTTTTTTGGGGTGAAATGCAAATTTGTATTACCTGAGTGTCAAAACATCAAAGGGATGTATCCCATACATAGCTCTACTTGTAGATCGGACTGCGACCTGCCTGCACTATTTAGTAATGTAAGCTATTTAAACCATAGGTTCACTGTCTATGTCTAAAATATGGGGAATAGCTTAAACATTAATCTATATACATGAGTGCGTATTCTATGTACTAGATCTCTAGATACAAAAGTTGTATTCTCAAAAATGTATCTATTTCGCGCCGTCATATGTGATACTCTATTAGAAATGAAAAAAATTAATGTAAATCAAACGATGTGTTATATTAAATAATCATTTAAAATAGCCTTTATTAATGATGTAAATAGAACAACAGGTTATATTTGTTGGAAAAATATGGGTCGATATGGTTATCAAACATGGAATATAACAGTTCGTCAAATTCGTCAATGAACACCGTTGTTATGCTAGGAAACACAAAGTGAATCTGTAACAAAGGGTTCTAGAAAATGATGAATTTCATGAGAATTTGGTATAGAATCAATTGGAAAAACAACAAGAACAACAAACCAAAACAGCGGAGACGTGACTAGATTGTCACTGTCCTTAAAGCAATTTTGCCTCTACCGATGAGCAAGGTAGTCTTCAGACAAATGCTTCCCAGGATATAACGGCTTACTTCCTTTCTATTGCTCTTAGAGAGAAAGTATTGAACTTGTTTAGTAGAAGAGAATGATAGTGAAAGGTAGAAGAAGAATGCTGCAGAATTTTTTCACAAGAATTCAAGAGTTTTTCATGTGTATTTTGAAGATAGCAAAGCCTACTATTTATAGGCTTTGAAACAAGTTCAAAAGACCCTTTTTCTGCAGATTTTTCCTCCATGGATCGGTTATGGACGTTCAATATGAAAGGAGATGTCATTTGGAGAAGAAGATGCAACTTTTGTGAACAGTCAGGTCACATTAGGCGCTTCATGTGACATTGAACGCCTACAAGGCGTTCGAAGTGTTCTGGAAGTATCCCCGAACACTTCGAACGCCACATGAGGCGCTTCAAGTGATCTGGAAGTGTTCCAGAACACTTCGAACGCCTACATTAAGCGCTTAAAGTGTTTGGAACACCCCCATTTCCTTCCATTGTTCATAAAACACTCCAAACTTCATCCAATCTCCTATCAAAAGGTTACATAACATTATACAAGGTTGGATCACAAGATTTAAAGTACTTTTAAGTACTTTTCCAACAATCCCCCACATGATCCAAGCTTGTATAATTTCAAACTAACGAACATTAACCAATCTTTTCACTATCAAACGAAGATAATGACACATAACGGAGCAGTGACAAACGTCTTGAACTGTCCGGTAGTACAATTTGCAGTTATATAAACGGAAATAGGGTGACAACCGTCTTGAACCACATATTTCACTACTGTTTATATGAACGCACAAATGACATGCCATTATCTAACTTCTTACAAGTTCGCGGTGTGGTGCATTAAAGGCCCTGCACCCAATCCCAGGATTCATAAGCGCTCTAGAGAGTTTTCCAAGCTCTCATAGGAAGCGGCCCCACTTCCACACTTATATAGGTGATATTCATCAAGTGTGTACTGCAACACACCACCATTTTTGATGGCTATGAATTGTCCATTAAGAGATTTACATCTCACCCTCAAACATGCAGTGAGTACTATCCTCGAACATCAACATAGGAAGAGACATATATGATAGTACTTAACAGAACTCTTCTACAACGTGTTTTTACCACATTGAACTCCGTTTATAGGATCTCTACTAATAGTGAGTTGGGTTCCTGTCATAGAGAATTCACATCCAACGGAACAAGTCCCATTCCTCTCGATGTTACGTTGGGTCTCTCTCATATACCTTGCATTGGCTATGTTTTACCCAAGGAAGCTCATGGTAGTGCACAATCTCATGAGAAATCCTTCCAGTGATTTTCTTTAACAAATCACTCAACATAATAGGATGATTTTTCAACAAGCAAATCACCAAACTTAAGATAATTTTTCCGTCAAATAAACCATCAAACTTAGATGATTCACCACCAAGCAAATTATCAAATTTAGGATGATTTTTGTCAAGTAAATCATCAAACTTGTGATGATTTTTATCAAGCAAATCATCAAACTTGTGATGATTTTAATCAAGCAAATCATCAAACTTGTGTCTACAAACTGAATCTTACAAGCATGATCAATAGTATCATGAACGACCTTATCCAAGAGTCAGTTTTATCAACAACAAATAGTCAAGCATGATGAACTCATCATAACATCATACGAGTTAACTATATTCATATGCTTGCAACTATTATTCAATCATCACACTTCATTATCATTATCAAGCAAGCTTAACATGCTTACAAACATACAAACTTTTGATTACTAAACCTCATGAATCTTATCATGGTGTGTCATAAAGAGCAAGCAAGTCTATCACGCTTATAGACTTGGAACATTAATCATCAAACAATTAGAACAGCATAGTGGCCATTACTTTGGTGATTAAACAACACAAGTTATTTACATGCTCAGCATTCACATTTTCTAATAACTTTGTTGTGAAATAAAAAGTATTGAAAGGCTAGACCCCCACATTTCACCTCGATCTATATTAATCACATATTAACTTTTATTCATCATCAACAATTACTTCAACATTCATCTTTAACTGATCACACAATAACAAACAACTAGTTATGGTATAGATTAATTCAAAAGGCTTTCAACAATGAACATAGACTCAACTCTCTATGTCACTTTGGAGTATAACTCCAACAATCTTCTTATGAACCAGGATTCATAAGGAACTAGCCATTTTGAACCGACAACCATACCATTGTTTCGCACTAATTCATCAACCTTATATTTAGTTCAGTCCTTTTTCATACTTCACTAAATGTAGAACTAACGCTTTCTTAAACATGGTTTTCTAAATGCTAACAACTAAAACTAGAAATCCAACATCAATGATTTCTAAGTTTTCACATAGCATAATAACATTTTATCGGAGAACAAACACCTTGAATAAGAAACTTCATGTATAATTAAGCAACATCATTAGGCCTTGAACATAACTAAACTTAGTTATTCCATTTTCAACATGGAGTTCTACTAGCACCAACAAACCATTAAACTTTATCTGTTAGTGCTTCACTTATCACAGAACGCTTACAAATGTCTAAGACTAGAAAACTTGATTTCCATAAGTTTATCTTCAACATAAACAATTAGTCTCAGCCAATCTATTTCAACAAGAAACTTTATTCATAAAGGATGAAAGCAATCTATCTAATCTTTCCTTCTTAGATTTCTTATTATTTACTATAGAATGCTTTTATTATACACCAGCAGCATGCTTTGCATTTCCAATTCTAGGCATATTTCTCGTTTTATGAAACGCTAAGTTGAAATGCAAAACAAATTACACACATTAAAACATGTATTAACACCATAATTAAACGGGATTAAAAATATGCGACTATTTCTTCACAATCATACAAAACATATTTATCATGTTTTTAGTATTTTCTTTCATTTTCTCAATAGATTAGCAAGACTTATGTTCTTGTTTCTCATCATGCATAACACATAAAATGATTTCACATAAACTATATGCAAATCTATTAAGACTCATAAATCACATATGCACCATAAGCAAACATTAAAACTCTTGTTTGATAGCAACTCAGAAATCATTCTTACATATGTAAGAATATCACACATATTGCCAACTCCAGTTTTTATAGACAAAGTTAACTTTAAGTGCATCTTCTACTATCCAAACTCTTGGATTCATAGTGCATCATTAAAGAAACTAAGCTATCTCTCTACTGGCTGCAATAAATTTGATAGATATAATCTATCATCCTTTCCGAGGAACTATCAACAAGATTACCTCATAGAAGACCGTTCTGATCTCCTTATCCTCCATCACGTTGTTACTCTACGCAACTTCTTTTCTTCATCTTGTTAGCCTTCATCTTCTATTATAGTGCAGGAGTTGCTTATCCACATCCTCCTATGGAGTTTCTTCAGTTGACGTCGAACATGAAGACAACCTAGGTAAGACGCCGGTGAAGCCGTGTTGTAGCGTGATCAAAGGACTAGCCGATTTAGAAGTCGTTGTTTGTCTTTGCACAGCCATTAAGGCAAACGTCCTAGAATCTTAATGTTCCTCTTTCTCTTAGTGTGCTTTCTGATGTCTGCAGCAAGAAAGTTCCCAAGGCTTCGTATGTCCCAAGAGGATTTTCTAAGATATTTTCATCATTGACTCAACCCCCACACTTTGCGGAATCCAAAAACTGTTTGGGAACCATATCAACTAAAAATTGCTTTAAGATTGTTGGAAAAATATGGGTCGATATGGTTATCAAACATGGAATATAACAGTTCGTCAAATTCGTCAATGAACACCGTTGTTATGCTAGGAAACACAAAGTGAATCTGTAACAAAGGGTTCTAGAAAATGATGAATTTCATGAGAATTTGGTATAGAATCAATTGGAAAAACAACAAGAACAACAAACCAAAACAGCCGAGACGTGACTAGATTGTCACTGTCCTTAAAGCAATTTTGCCTCTACCGATGAGCAAGGTAGTCTTCAGACAAATGCTTCCCAGGATATAACGGCTTACTTCCTTTCTATTGCTCTTAGAGAGAAAGTATTGAACTTGTTTAGTAGAAGAGAATGATAGTGAAAGGTAGAAGAAGAATGCTGCAGAATTTTTTCACAAGAATTCAAGAGTTTTTCATGTGTATTTTGAAGATAGCAAAGCCTACTATTTATAGGCTTTGAAACAAGTTCAAAAGACCCTTTTTCTGCAGATTTTCCTCCATGGATCGGTTATGGACGTTCAATATGAAAGGAGATGTCATTTGGAGAAGAAGATGCAACTTTTGTGAACAGTCAGGTCACATTAGGCGCTTCATGTGACATTGAACGCCTACAAGGCGTTCGAAGTGTTCTGGAAGTATCCCCGAACACTTCGAACGCCACATGAGGCGCTTCAAGTGATCTGGAAGTGTTCCAGAACACTTCGAACGCCTACATTAAGCGCTTAAAGTGTTTGGAACACCCCCATTTCCTTCCATTGTTCATAAAACACTCCAAACTTCATCCAATCTCCTATCAAAAGGTTACATAACATTATACAAGGTTGGATCACAAGATTTAAAGTACTTTTAAGTACTTTTCCAACAATATTAAATACTTTTTTAAAACTTTCTTTAGTCAACAAATCTAAAACATTGACAAAATTCAAAATACTACATTAGATATTGTCTAAATAGATATCACTAGTAATATAGCACGGTAATATTTTAAACTTGTCTATACCTTTGTTGTCATTATCTTATAATTGTTTGTAAATATCAATTAATCCCAAGTCTTTGTAGAAATTCGTATTTCAAAATGTCAACTGTGGACTGTCCTTTACGTCAACATAGGGGCACGGAAGATTTCAACGCTTTTAATTATAGATAACTTTTACCTATGTGGTTATTCCCCCAATTGGCTATAATAGGCTATAATGGAATAGAAGCTTATGACAAAAGTAATGACCTAAAGGATGGAATAAGTTACCATCCCTCCCCCCCCCCCCCCCCAACTTTTTGGCAAAATGAAATAATACACAAATAGAATAGAAGCTTATGACAAAATAATACACAAATATAGAATATTCTTTAGTCTTGTGGATCAAGCTATGTATGTGCATATACACTTGTAATCACTCCGTCAATAAAATTCGCAATTCACTCAGTCTGATACTATGTTGTTTCTAAAATAATTACATAGTAATTGTCCAAAAAGATACAACCACTTGACAAACAAATGTCACTCAAAATAGATTGTGATTGGCTAATCGAAAAAGTCTACATATATTTTGCATGTTTCATTGCTCAAGGATTACCTAATAATAATTGCTTCAAACACCCACCAAGGTCATACCCATACCCACGAAAATTGTGTCATTGACTCCCTTCGAAATGGAAAGAAAATACCAAATATATTTTACTTTTTATGGATTAGTCTACATGGTATAATTGTATAGAAAGATTTAGAAAATGATATAGAAAAATGTTAAAGATCTTTACCCGTAGGGGTGGCAATTTCAGACACGACACGAAACACGACTCGAACCTGACACGAATTTTCGCGGGTATGGGTATGACCTTGGTGGGTTTCGTGTACAAATCGGGTAAGACCTGAAAGATACCCGCCAACGGCGGGTCGTGTCCGGGTATACCCGCGGGTACCCGTTTATACCCGTTTATACACGAAATTTAAAAAATAATTTTAAATAAAATTTATAATTAATAAAAATAAATTTTTCAAAAAAAAGACTACCGTGCTACTAAGTAATCCGATTCGGTTTCTCCATTCCTTCATTTCCAAATCTCATTTCTTTAATCTATTATTGCGTAGTGAAGTGATTTGAGTTTAGAGGACCTCACTCATTTTAATCTTTAACCTTTGGTTGTGTACGTATTGTTGTTTCATACATTGTATCAGTAGTCGTTTAAGTACATGAAACCTGAAAAATACACGAAACCTGAAAATACCTGAAAATACATGAAATGACCTATAGACTACTTGAAATATTTGTACTTATCAAATTCGTGGGTATACCCGATACACGACACGAAACCTGACATGTACGGGTTTGGGTATCTACATCTATACACGCGAAGCAAACGGGTAAGGTATGGATACGACACTTTGATACACGAAACCCGAAAAACACGAAACACGAAACACAATACACGACCCGTTTGACACCCCTATTTACCCGTGAAAATGGCATAAATGGATCGAGCAAATACGGTAGCATAAAGAATTGCATATTGACAGTAGAGTCCAACTTCAACGCCACTAACAAAATGCAAAATTTGGCAGTCAACTTTCCTTGTTGATGTACATGTGATATCATGCATTCATCAGTGATATCACACGTAGAAGCACATCCATAGGAGAAATGGTACGAATAATTAAACAATGTAAATATAAAAAATGAAATTTTATTTTATTTATGACATATGTATATAAGTGAATAAATACAACAACAACACATATCCAGTATGTCTCAACGACAACAAAAGCTATCGCTAGGGTCTGGGGAGGGCGAGAGACATGCAAATAATACCTCCATCCCAAAAGATAGAGAATTTGCTTACAGTGAGACTCCCGACTCTATATGTACATGCATAGTTGGCACAATAATAAGGATATGTGTGCTAGTGTATTTAGTAAAAGAATTTAGTAAATACAAATAAATATCTGCCGGTATTAAAGTATGTATAACCTTGTATATGCACATATAATGAAATACAGATACAAACAAAAAAATGCAAAATCATGCACATAAATACATAAACGAAAGTTATGCACTTAAATAGTTTAAGTGACGTCAAAATGATACATTTGACATAATCTCGTAAATTCATTAATCTTTGTATCTTGGTAAGACCTAAAATACGACTTCTAATGTATAAGCAAGTCCATCTTACATAATGTATGCCTTCCCTTACTACTATTATATTAACAACTCGCATGATATGTAAATGTCATTCAATAAATAGTCAAAAGAACCGTCCACATCATTTATTTTTTGTATTTTTTGGAGGTTAAATCTCGTGATTTTTTTTTTTTACTTTCATAAGAAACCTTACCAGCATATACAACAACATCACCTTATTGACTTTAAGTCTCCCGTTTATGGTGGAGTATGGGTAGTTGGATATACTCATGTTTTAGAAACACACAGAAGTTGTTTTCCGATGACTCGTAATGAAAATTACGTCAAGTTGTGTCGACCAACTGCTTACCGACATATCACTTTCCCAATAGTATTTTTAGAGTTTCACTTGTGAAATTCTTCTGTGAGGGTGTATATTAATATAATAAGTTAAATCAACTCATCTTGATAAAGTTATTGATGCTCAACATATAAATATTTGATCACTGACGAATAAAATAATTTTTTCGCAAAGACTAAAGTTAAATAGGAGATTATCAGTACCTCTTTTAGTACGTTACATCTCTGACTACTCTGGCACTTTTGAAGTATTCATTTTCTTATAATTAACATAATACAACAACAACATTACCCCAGTGACTTAGAGGCTTGCATCTATAACAGGGTATGGAAAGATCGAATGCAACTATACTCATGTGTTATAAACACGCAGATATTGTTTCCCGATGACCCATAATGAAATTGAGTCAAACTGTGTCGATCAACTGCTATTTCACAATATAAAAAGAGCAGTTAATTTAGTGAGTCCATTTTGCTTTATTCTATCATATTTCAAAGTCAAAAAAATGTGTCATTGACTCCAGTGAAAATGAAAAACATACAATTAACATAATATCCAACTATAGTTGATGTTTCCGCGTCTTTGAAATATAAATGCAAATCAATTCATGTCATTATCTCAAAACGTTGAAGTTCGAGGACAACTAAGAACAGTTAGATAAACCCATTGAATATGCTTCAGCCTCAGTCAACTATTGTGATATGTTGAAAATACTTATTTGAAGAGCATCTTTTTGCATTAAAAAACAAGCCCATGTGGTTGTTTTTAGAGTCTTTGAGTTATTGCATTTTTTTATATATAATCTTCTCAACAAAAACCAAGAAAATGCCTTTTTGGATACTCGAGTCTTAGTAGACTTGGTGAAAGTAGTTTGACTTGAGGGGCCATTTTGTTTTATTTTTAGTACAACACGGCTCAAATGGGATGACTTGGATTACTTTTATTTCAAATGCATTACTTAATACACTTTTAGTTTTGAATGAATGGAATCTTGAAATCAAAATGGTCAAGTAGTCGATCAGGTCATCCAAACTCTTATATAATACAAACAATGAGTTGTTGAAAGTTGAAATGATTCACGCAATGTACGTCAAAAGAAAATATAATTCCACGTCGTCCTAATTCAGGCTGTAAATGAACCAAACTCGGCTCGGATAAAAGGTTAATGAACAGATTTTGAACACCTTTTTCTGTTCAAGCTCGGTAAGTGGCACAGTTCGTTTAAGGTGTTTGGTTCGTTAATGTTGTTCTTGAGTTAAACGAACCAAGCTTAAACAAGTAAATATGTTCGTTTAAATAAACGAACAAGCTCGGCTCGTTCGCTAAGTTAAATAAACAGAACTTGAACAACGCAATGCTCGACTCGTTCGGCTCGTTTATCGCCCTAGTCCTAATAGCGTCAGAAGGGAGCGTGATGGCGTTTGGTTGAGAATTGAAAACTAATTTCCCAACTCTTCTTTTAACATTTAGTAATTAAAGGTCAGTAAATCAGACGTGCCTGCCGTGTATAAAGTTCTTAAAGGTTATTTTTTTTAATGATATACAATAGCTTCAGCCTAGCTAAGCAGTTGAATTTTGCTTCAATATAAAATGAGAAGAAATCTTTCGAAAACCCTAAAGAAATTGTTAAGAGAGCATTGACTAAAGCATGCTCCTACGTCCACAGGGGCGTTATCTCAGTAGAAAATGTGTAGGTAAATTAAAGACAATCATATTCCATAGACTTTTTTGTATGGGTTGATGAACGTTTGAATCATGCTATTTTAAACACTTGGATTCATACAAACTCGAAAATAGACTATTTTTGTTGAGACATATCTTTCAGTATGTATCAGTTACAAATTTCTATAAATAAGACGGTGTAGATAATCGGGATTGGAGGTTGAATTTGTTTTGTTTGTTTTAAGGGATGATCATACTATTAAGATTATTGTGTTGATCTTGGTGACCTGACCTAATCTGACCTCTTGCCGAGGTGACCTGACCTGATCAGACGACCTACGCTTGATGTGAACTCATTGGCAGACTTAACGGGCGGATGCAGTTCGGCAAGCGCTATACCATAAATTACAGAAGTAATAGGATTTGACTGAAGATTGTCTAATTTGATTTTACACATATCTTTATCATCATATTTGATTTATTGTGCATTTATCCTTACCATATTTGGTGGATTTGATTAGCATAATCTTTTAGGTAGTGTTTAGCGTTACAACTCCATTTTGTACTATAAATTGACAATTGAATACAAGGAACAAATTTTGTTTCGCCAAAATAATTGTTTTCTTACATGGTAGCCAGGTTGCTCAACCACCTCTTTCACTCTTTAGCCATCTCATAAACACCTATCATAATGGCAACCAAAATCTCACAAACAAAGAAAACTATATCACCCCATGATCTCCACTTTAGAGATCATCCGAGATTACTTGTTACTCAGTACAATTGACATGAACTAATTATGAAGATTGCGTACAAGTGGTCAGAGGATCGCTTCTTGCTCGACGGAAATTTTGTTTTCTGGACGGCTCAGTTCGGAAACTCGACAACAAATCACCTGATGTGGCAGACTAGGAACCGGTTAATTCTATGATCGTGGCTTGAATTCTGAATACAACAGAACCAAGTCCGCGATCCACAATTTCTTAGGCAGAAGAGGCTGAGGAATTATGGGATGACATCAAACAAAGATTTGTTGTGATGAAAGCTCCTTGAGTGCAGCAATTGAAGCAGGCACTCGCGAACTGTAAACAAAACGAGGACTCCATTATGGTTTAGTATGGGAAATTGAAAAAGTCATGGGATGAACTTAAGGACTATGATGCTATGCCTATACCCTGTGCGAGCTGCACCTGTGTTCTGCGCAAACTCATTGCCCGTCATATGGAAGTGGACCAACTTTATTATTTTCCCATCGGACTAGACGACGCGTATCGTGTGGTGTGCTCGTCTATCTGAAACAAGAGCCTCTTCCGTCCTTGAACCGAGCGTATCACATGGTGGTTTAAGAGGAGAGTCTCAGCCGAGCCAATGTGGAGGCCCAGCCTGAATCATCGGCATTTGTTATGACCAAGATAAAGGCGCCCTTCACCTTCCAAAGCCCTATATCTTCTGTACTCATTGCCAACAAAAAGGACACGAGGTAAGTGGTTGTTTTCAACTTATAGGTTATCTAGATTGGTGGGGTGATCGCCCCAAAGGATCTGCTATGCCCAAGGGACAGGCCTCCAGAACGTCAGCTCGGCTAAAACAAGTTGCTGCTGCTTATATGACAATGGCCGCGTCGAAGCATCCGAGTAATATTTTGACCTTGGTAAAAGACACCTTTGCTGAGCTGAGTGAGGCCGAGCTTGATGCTGCGATTGAAGTCCTCAATGCATGAAAACTCCCCCAATGAGCGTCTGAGTGGTGAGTGTTCTGATTCTTGTTGGATCATTGATTCTGGAGCATCTCATCACATGACGGGTAACTTGAATATTCTCCACAAGTGTACATTTACGCAACCTTGTACTGTACACATGCCTAATGGAACTAAAACAGTTGCGTTTCAACAATGGCAAATCTGACTTAAGGCTGACCTTGCTCTTGACGACGTGCTGTTTGTGCCTCATTTAAATTGCAATCTGTTATCAGTCTGTCAGTTGTTGAGTGATGGCACTCGAACTGTTTTGTTTACTAATGATGGTTGTGTAATACAGGACCAGAATACCAGGATGAGGATTGAAGTGGGTAAAAATGCCAATGGGCTATACATACTGCGTGTCCAACCACCAGTTCGGACCTATGCTCTAGCAGTTACACCGGATGCAGTGACCTAGCATAATCGACTTGGCCATCCTTCCCCCACTACGATGCAGTTGGTATGCGACGTCGTTTCTCCATTGACCTCTGATTCCAATTTTATTTATGATGTATGTTTCTGGGCTAAACAAACTAAAAATCCCTTTGATTTGAGTTATGCAATAGCCAACAAATGTTTTGACTTAATTCACTGTGACTTGTAGGGACCATATCGCGAAAAAACATCATGTGAGGCGTCATATTTCCTAACTTTAGTTGATGAAAAATCACGTGCAGTGTGGGTGTGCTTACTTAAAACCAAAGATAGAGTACTGTCAGTCGTGCGAAATTTCTTCGCGATGATCAGTACCCATTCAACAAAACAATCAAAGCCTTTCGATGTGATAATGGCTCGGAGTTCTCACCCCTTCGTTCTTTCTTTTCTGAGCATGGTGTGTTGCATCAAACTTCTATTCGATACACCCCTCAACAAAACGGCCGAGTAGAACGTAAACATTGTTATATTCTCAATGTTGCTCGTGCCATACATTTACGAGCTAATTTACCTATTTACTTCTGGGGTGAATGCGTTCTCACCGCAGCATATCTCATTAATCGCACTCCAACACCATTACTTGATGGCAAAACACCTTATGAGCTCCTCTTTGGAAAACCTCCTGACTATACTCGTCGTCGTGTCTTTGGCAGTCTTTGTTATGCTCATCGACGACAAATTCCAAACCCGTAGCTGTAAATGTGTCTTAATGGGTTACCCTTCGGGCACCAAAGGATGGAAGATGTTTGACCTCACGACCCGTACACTCTTCACTTCCCGCAATGTGACCTTTATTAAAAACGCATTTCCCTTTTCCTCTTCTACGCATCCTCCTTCGCCTCTTCTGCCTACTAATCCTAACCAGGATTCTGATGAATTCCCCACCTCAGCTAACCTTCCTTTGTCCCCTCCATCCCAGCCCACGACGGAGCTGAGCTCCACTCCATCTCTGTTCATTACCGAGTTGCCTACTGTACACACCCAAATATCACCATCAGAGCTGCCCGCAAATTCATCTCAGTCTCCGAATGAGCTCCAGACTGACTCATCTCCTCTTAGCCGAGGTCGGCGTGTGAAGAAAACTCCACGTCATTTTGCTGAGTATGATATGAACGTCGCACAGCATAGCCCTTTGGCCTTTTCTCCTGCTCTGTCCAAATGCTCAGGTACTCCTTACTCTATTAACAATTATCTTAGTACCTCAAAATTTCCCCCGGTACATCGGCCCTTTCTTACTGCACTTACGCTGTTTGCAGAGGCCCAGTCTTATTATTAAGCAGTACAGGATGCTCGGTGGCTGATCAGTATGCAAGAGGAGATTCGTGCTCTAGAAGACAATCACACTTGGACGCTTGAGTTGCTGCCTCCAGGCAAACATGCTATTCGGTGTAAATAGATATACAAGATTAAATACAACTCAGATCGCAGCATTGAACGATTCAAAGCTCGGCTCGTCGTTCATGGAAACCGCCAAGTTGAAGGCATTGATTACAATGAGACATTTGCCTCCACTGCCAAAATGGTTACTGTCCCGGTTCTTCTAGCTCTTGCTGCAGTGCATAACTTCTCTGTGTACCAGATGGATGTACGTGATGCCTTCTTCTATGGTGATCTTGATGAAGAAGTGTACATAAATCCTCCATCTGGCTTTATACCCGCAAACTCAAATCAGGTCTAATCACTGTATGGACTCAAGCAAGCTCCCCATTATTGGTTTGCCAAGTTTTCTGACGCGTTGCGTGCTTATGGATTCGGTCAATCACACTCTGATTACTCCTTATTTCACTACACTCGCGATCGAGCTTAGCTCTTCCTATTAGTGTACGTTGATGATCTGATTATAGTAGGGAACGATCCCAGCGCTGTAGACCAACTCAAACATTATCTTAGTCGCTGTTTTCCTATAAAAGACCTTGGCCCGCTGAAGTATTTCTTTGGTCTCGAAGTTGCTCATAGCTGAGCTGGACTATTTATCTCCCAGAGAAAGTATGCACTTGACATTCTTTCCGACTGTGGCCTGCTTGCGACCAAACCTTCAACTACGCCTCTCGAGCAGCAACATCATCTCCCCATCTCAGACAGCCCAATCTTGGATGACCCTTTCCCGTATAGATGGCTCATAGGCCGTGTTGTCTCTCTCTCTCTCTCATACGCATTGAACTTTCCTATGCAGTTCACATCTTGGCTCAATTCATGCAAAATCCGCGGCTTGATCATTGGAATGCTGCTCTGAAGGTTGTTCGTTATTTGAAAGGTAATCCTGGCCAAAGCATTCTCTTTCCTTCCTCGAGTGATTTTCATCTCACCGTCTACTGTGACACGAATTGGACGAGCTGCCCTCTCACACGTCGGTCTCTCACCGCATACTTTATTAAGCTCGGTTCTGCTCCATTTTCTTGGAAGACCAAGAAACAATCTACCGTGTCGCGGTCCTTTGCCGAGGTAGAATATATAGCCATGACATACACTACTTTTGAACTGAAGTGGCTCCTTGGACTGCTTTATTTTCTTGGCTTTTCACATACGAAACTCGTTACCCTCTACACGGACAATCAATCTGCGTTGCATCTGGCACATAATCCCGTTGCTCATTAGCGCACCAAGTACATCGAGGTTGATTGTCACTTTCTCCGTGATGCCATCTTAGCTGTCTAAATTTGTCCTCTGCATGTCTCTACAACCCATCAACTTGCCGATCTTCTTACTAAATCTCTTGAGCCCACGAATTTCGCTTTTTGTTGTCCAAGTTGGCATTTTAGATCTCCACGCGCCAACTTGAGGGGGGGGGGTATTAAGATTGCTGAGCTCATCTTGCTGACCTAATCTGATCTGACCTCTTGCCGAGCTGAACTGACTTGATCAGATGACCTACGCTTGATGTAAACTCATCGGCAGACCTAATTGGCAGACTTACCTGCCGAGCTGGACTAAGCTCGGTAACTCGGCAAACGCTATCCCAGAAATTACGGAAATAATGGGATTTTACCGAAGATTATCTGATTTGATTTTGCACATATCTTTATCATAGATTTGATTTATTGTGCATTTATCCTTACCGTACTTGGTGGATTTGATTAGCATAATCGTTTAGGTAGTGTTTAGCGTTACAACTCTATTTCGTACTATAAATTGACAATGAAATACGAGGAAGGAACAGATTTCGTTTTGTCAAAGTACTTGTTTTCTTACCCCTATCATTTGGTCCACTCCTCCCCCCTCCAAATTTCTCCTGGCTCTTTTATTTTCAATTTCTTCATACGTGGACAGGAAAAACGGTAACCAAGAAGATGTATGATGCGCTCTATATAGGTTGAAAATTCATACTATTTCCTCCTAATTTCTATGTTATTCTTTCTTCGTTTTTTTTCCTTTGATCACACTTGATATGGCCGTCTAACTAATTCATTTATTTATTTTTAATCGTGTATATTTATTGAGGACAAGCGATTTATCTCTAAAAACATTATCCTGACAAAATAGAAATATTAAGAAAAAAGACTTTCTTTGCGTTCAAGAAGCTTGGTAAAGTTAGAATTACCAGTTTTCTTAACGTATTTTTGCGACAGCAATCTCATTCGTTACACAATTACCGGTTATTCAGTAATAAAATAGCAATAAAGATTCATTTCTTAAATGCCTTTCCTCATAAAATTACACGCACTATTTAAAGAATTTGATTAACGTAAAAGTATGTATTTCACAGTCAGTAGGGTTCCTAATATACAAGAGGTATACAACATCAAGTAGGATAACATCCCAACTATGGTGAGATAATCTCTCACTTAATCCTATCTACAATCATAACCATTCCCTATATATCTCCAACTCCTAATCTTACAATATCAAATAATATAATAACAAATTATATCCAATACTCCCCCTCAAGTTGGAGCATGAATGTCAAGAAGGCTCAACTTGCGCATGTGATGATAAAACCGATCGGGGCCCAATGGTTTGGTGAAAATATCGGCTAATTGAGATTCGGAAGCCACCTTACGTGGAGCAAGAAGACGAGCCTGAAAGTGCTGACGGACAAAGTGACAATCGATCTCAATATGTTTAGTGCGTTCATGAAACACTGGATTAGCAACAATATGTAACGCAGCCTGATTGTCACAAAGAAGGGTGACGGGCGAATCAACTGGAACACGCAAGTCAAGAAGCAATCGTCGTAACCAAACAATCTCACTAGAGGCATGAGCCATAGCACGATATTCTGCTTCAGCGGAAGAACGAGACACAACAAGTTGCTTCTTAGAGCGCCATGAAATGAGAGATGAACCAAGGAAAACGGCATATCCAGTAGTGGATCGTCGAGTCACGGGACACCCAGTCCAGTCCGCATCACAATACGCTAGTAAACGCAAAGAGTTATTCGCAGGAAAATATAAGCCTTGGCCTGGTGCATTCTTGAGATAACGCAATAAATAAAACATGGCATCAAGATGGCACTTGCGAGGGGCATGCACAAACTGACTTAACAAATTAACTGCAAAACAAATATCTGGGCGGGTGACAGTGAGATATAAAAGACGACCAACAATACGACGATAAAAACTAGGATCAGGAAGCAAAGGCGTGGCAGTGTCGAAGTGAACTTTCTGATCCATAGGGGCGCGCGTAGGCCGGCAACCAAGTAAACCACACTCCTGTAAAATGTCCAAGACATACTTACGCTGATTAAGAACAAGACCGAAGGAAGATCGAGCGACCTCAATACCTAAGAAATACTTGAGAGGACCAAGATTTTTAATTTTGAAAAGATCATCCAAGTATTGCTTCAAGGCCGTGATGCGTGCTAAGTCATTGCCCGTAACAATGACATCATCAACATATACTAAGACAGCAACAAATGAAGTAGATGTGGCAAAAGTAAAAAGAGAAGGATCTGCAGTAGACTGACAATAGCCAAGACCACAAATAGCTGTAGTAAACTTAGAATACCAATTACGTGAAGCTTGACGCAGGCCATACAAAGACTTGCGTAACTTACACACACGAGTCTCCCCCTTGCGCGCAAATCCCTGTGGAATGTGCATATAAACATCTTCCTCAAGATCACCATGAAGAAACGCATTGTTAACGTCAAGTTGATGTATATGCCAACGTTTAGTAATGGCAATAGCAAGAAGACAACGAACCGTTACCAACTTAGCCACAGGGGCAAATGTCTCATGAAAATCGACCCCTTCAATTTGTGTATAACCACGAGCGACTAAGCGAGCCTTATACCGTTCGATGGAACCATCCGGATTATACTTTATTTTATAAACCCATTTCGAACCAATTGCTCGTTGACCAGGGGGTAAGGAAACAAGAGACCACGTGCCATTTGCCTCTAAAGCATCAATCTCGCGTTGCATAGCATCACGCCAATGCGAAAACTGAACAGCCTGGCGAAAAGAAGAAGGCTCATCTGTGGCAGAGATGGCCGTGACAAAAGCATGGTGAGCCGAGGATAACTTGGAATATGAGAGATAGTGAGATAGAGGAAATACCGTGGAGTGAGCTGCTGGAGGAGGGCGCGACGATGGCTGCAACGAGGCGGGAAGATCAACCTCATATGCGGCCAAGCGAGAAGGGGGCTGACGAGGGCGACTGCTGCGGCCAGGGGGGGGGGGGGGGTTCGCGGGCTCAAGGGACGGGGTAGGGGGAACCAGGGGTGGGTCTGGAGGATGGGCCGAATGGATGTGGGAAGGAACGGCTGGGTCATCCCAGCATGAAATCGGGGGGGACAGTAAAGGGGGACTTGGGGTGGAGGAAAGGGGACATGAAAAAGGAAATATATGCTCTTCAAAATGCACATGACGTGAAATATATATACGACGAAGAGTTAAATCATAAACCTTATAGCCCTTTGTCCCGGAAGGATAGCCAAGAAAAACACCTGGGGCCGAGCGCGGAGAAAATTTATCACGAGGGCCAGAAGACTGATAACCATAACAAAGACATCCAAAAACACGAAAATGATCATACGAAGGTGGATGGCCAAACAATTTTTCATATGGTGATTTATGATCAAGAACAGATAGAGGCATACGATTAATAAGAAAAGTCGCAGTAAGCACACATTCCCCCCAAAACATAAGTGGTAAGCTAGCTTGAAATCGAAGAGCACGCGCAACTTCAAGAATGTGCCTATGTTTACGTTCGACTACCCCATTTTGTTGCGGAGTATAAGGACAAGATGTTTGTGAAGCAATGCCATTGGCCGAATAGTACTCAAGAAGTGCGGCATTTGTAAATTCCATGCCATTATCGGTGCGAACAGTTTTAATAGTAAGATTAAACTGTGTGCGAACCCAGTTAAAGAAATGCAACAAATAACGATAAGTCTCAGATTTATAAGCCATCAAATAAACCCAAGTATGACGAGTACGATCATCAACAATGGTTAAAAAATAATGAGCACCCGATAGACTAGGTGTTTTGTACGGTCCCCAAACATCACAATGAAGGAGATCAAAATTATTTGCAGACACAGTAGAGCTTAAAGGAAAAGGTAAACGTGTTTGTTTGGCACGACAACAAGCGTCGCAAAGGAAATTGTCCGGAACAGGAAATAAACTACGAGAAATAAAACGAAAGCAAGACAAAGGCAGATGACCAAAACGACGATGCCAGAGGGCAGCAGCAGGCTGAGGAGCGACGGCAGTCATCAAGGAAACAGAGGTTGAAGAAAGCGGCAGCTCCAAGTAGTACAAGCCATCGCGCAACCTACCCACTCCAATCAGCCTCCTCGAGGGCATTTCCTGTATAACACAAACATCCAACCAAAAAGTCACTGTGCAGTTCATGTCTCGAGATAGTTGACTGATAGATAAAAGATTAAACTTGAACTCAGGAACAACCAAAACGTGCTTCAAGACAAGACCATTAGAGAGGGAAACAGAACCAATCGCACGAACAGGAACGAGAAGGCCGCTGGGGGTAGTAACATTGCATGCAAAAGCAGGACTATGAACCTCTGACACCAAGGCTGTATCACTGGCAATATGAGCACTGGCTCCACTGTCAAGAACCCAAACTGGAGGGGCTACCAAGGAAGAACAAGGCTTACCCGGATCGAGAGGAGGAAGCGTGGGAGCGGATAAAGCAGATGGAGCAACCGTAGAAGAACCACCTTTAAACTGCTCAAGAAGCTGAGTCACCTGATGCTGTTGAGCAGTAGTCAAGCCTGCAAACACAGAGGATGAACTAGGGGGCTGGACCGCCCCATGGACCGCCGATTCTGAAGAGCCAGCAGGCATGGCCGTGCCACGACGACGAGTGCGCCAGTCTGAAGGAAAACCAATTAGATTATAACATTTTTCACGTAAGTGACCAGTCTTACCACAATGAGTGCAGCGAGGACGCTCCCCCTTCCCTACGGCAGGCGAAGTCTGGCGACGTGGAAGAATGGACTGCGGTGTAGCCATAGCCGCAGCCTCTAGTTGCGGCAACAAATTCCGAGCTACCGAGCGCTGTTTCTCCTCTTGAGCCACCAATGCATAAACACGACCAATACTTGGTAGGGGGTCGATGCTAAGGACATGAGACCGAATGGTGTTGAACGTTTCATCAAGACCCATGAGGAAGTCAAATACCATTTCCTTTTCACGTAACTTCTCAACCCCTTTAGTCACCTCACACGTACACTTGCCGCATTGACAAACGGGCATGAGCTCAAAAGAAAGCAACTCACCCCAAACTGCTTTGAGGCGACCATAGTAGGCCGAAACAGTACTGTGCTCCTGACGTAAACCAGAAATAGTGCGTCTAAGTTCATAGACCCGAGCATCCATGCCTTGAGAGAACCGTTCTTCTAAATCGAGCCAAACCGTGCGAGCCGTGTCCGCATGGGCAGCAGCCCCTTGGAGTTCTTTGGACAAAGCATTGGACAACCAAGATAAGACAATAGCGTTACACTGTTGCCACTGGGCATAATCAGCGGAGGTGGAATTTGGGGTAACAATGGCACCATCAACGAAACCGGCTTTATTTTTAGACTTGAGAGCATTGAGGAAGGCTTTCTTCCAAACGAAATAGTTGGCACCATCATCACTCAAAGGTTGAGTAACGAACACAAGACCCGGATGATCAGAGGGATGAAGGTAGTAAGGAGATTTAGGGTCAATGGAGGATGACGAGTGGGATACGGACTGTGGGGTGGCCATCGGTAACAATAGGCAGAAACCCTGGGATGAGGACGAAAAGAGAATATGGGACGAAAGAATGAAAAGGGAAAAAAAACCGGCGCTGGGACAAACAACTTGCGCCGAAACTGAGACTCGACAACCGACTACCCCAACCAAGAAACGACTAGATTTTGCTCTGATACCATAAAGAATTTGATTAACGTAAAAGTATGTATTTCACAGTCAGTAGGGTTCCTAATATACAAGAGGTATACAACATCAAGTAGGATAACATCCCAACTATGGTGAGATAATCTCTCACTTAATCCTATCTACAATCATAACCATTCCCTATATATCTCCAACTCCTAATCTTACAATATCAAATAATATAATAACAAATTATATCCAATACTATTCATAAGAAAACTTAGTGAATGGTAATTTTTTTAATTGATTAATTTCATTAGTTTCTTTTTTATCAGTATCACCATTATATTATGATTAGAAAGTCAAAGAGTACTATTTTTTTTATTTCCAATTTCATTAGTTTCTTTTCATCAGTATCACCATTATATTATGATTAGGAAAAGATCATTTTCACCTGTAAGCACCATTCTCACATATATCGAATTTGAGATAACATTATTTATAAACGTTTTTAAAGTAGAAATACACACCCTCGTTCCTTTCGTTAATGATATCAGCCTAAGAATTAATTACACGTTCTTGACTATGAACTACATATTGGTTAAAGTTGAAATCATTTAGGTTGGACCATCGTTCTCAACAGTTTGTGTAACTATAATCCTATTGTATTTATTGAAGTCGGTTGACTTTGTATACCATTCCGTGGTAGTTGTAAATAAATGATCTTATCAGAGATTTTTCTGCGCTGATCTGTCTGCTCATCTGGATCAATCGCCTTCCCCTTTTTTAGCCACGGAGCTCTCTAATAGTACATGTCCACATCTTTCTGGAGATGCTTTTTTCTGCATTAGAGAGTTCACAAGGAGATAAATTCACTGCTCAATACCTATTTTTTTCCTGAATTAATCAATATCTTTGCTTAATACAAAAATTGTATTAGTTTTGTAAAGAAAATACACACGCCCTCAATATGTATGATACTAAAAGTATAATGTGTTTTTATATGACAATTATACCATTCTGCAAGAGCAAAAAAGATATTTTCACCACTCCAATGAATTTCTGTTCAAGTCGTGAGAAATTTTGAGTCAAATATCTTATCTTCATTTCTCTCGCTTTAGAAATTTTGCACACATCTTTTTCACGTTTTTTTTTGTGTCCATCAGCTTATAAAATCTTCAAACGCCATTGATTTGACTTCAATTACGACGTACTTAGCTTCTTTCTTAGCAAACATATATTTTTCTCAATTCTCTTGATTCATGGAGTTTTGAAGTGTCTTATAGCTGGTTTTCTTGATTTTTTTCTTTGTCTTTCACTTCTTCTTCCCACTACGAAGATTCTTTATTTGTAGGTGATAGACCTATTGAATCGCCAAATTTAATTTTTTTTTTTGCTATATTCTTTATCTTTAATGCTATATCCTCTCATGCTTAATTTGCATCCCAACTTGAGTTTTGATTGCAAACGTTCTCATAGTGAACATCTTAGTACCAATTTTGTTGATTTGGACCTTTTAACTTATAAACCTAAAGCCTAATCACATGTTGCCGCAAATATTTATGGATCCGAAGAACTCTAAAAAAAAAAAGAGAAAATGGTGGTGGGGATAGGGTGAAGATTACGGGTGTTAACAAAACGAGCCGAACTAAATACTAGATTTTCGAATTCAGATTTATTTAGCCTTTAAAATTGATTCGAGTTCCGCTTGATAACTCTTTAACTGTTTAAACGAGCCGAACAGTTCGTGAATAGTTTGGCTCGTTCCAGTAAACGAACCCAAACATCTGTTCGAATTCGGCCCGTTTACCGACTATCACCGAACGACTGTGAACCGAACACGAATCTAACTCAAACAATTCTTGAACACTTCAGTTCGTTGAACAACCCTAGATATGGAGAAGATGGTGGGGTAGGAGGAACGGGTTTTGCAAGTAAGCCCGGCAAAGTAACGGGGTACGTAAGTACGGCGTATCCGTAAACAATGCAGCTGACTAGGCCAAGTATTCAGTCGACTCTTCTTGATCCAGTGATCCATTTTGCTGTAGCACGGAGGAATTAATCTATTGATAAATACATATACTAATTTAATTGGACAAACATACTACATTTTCATTTTGACATGATTGACTCAGTTTTATGATTCATTTTTAACAAAAATCAAACAAAAAAAATTTGTTTTTCTCAAATCAGAATATGTATTTTTCATTTCCCTTAATAGAAACAATCAATTGATTAGAAAGAGGACTTGAAGACAAATTCATTTATTAGGTCATTTGATAAAATTTTATATGAAATCAATGAAGGATATAAATTCTATAACCATCGACGACAAGTCAGTCGGGTACACTAGAAACTAGTGATTGGTCACTTGCAGGGATGGCAAAATAATACAACCCGACGGATTCTTAATCCGATTCAAACCATGTAGGACGGGTTTGATTTGAATTTTGAGGGAGTATATTTATGAAATTTTATAACTTGTATCGAGTTGAGGTGAGTTTGTGTTTGAGAATTCGTTTTCAACTGACATATTAAAGTCTAAAAAACCTAAATTCTCATCCTTCAATACATACATATTTATACATATATATACACACACATGCACACGTGCACGTACACGGACATTAAAGTCTAAAAAAGCTAAATCGCATTCTGCAACTTCAGAAGGGATGGTTGAAGTTGCATTGTTCATAGCCTCCCATTATATGACCACCACCCTCACACGATGAGATCATCTCACCCACTTTTTCCTCACCACACATGTTACCGTGCGACACGTGGCAGCAAGGGTAGGTGGTGAGGCTAGATAAGGATCACCTGCATCTAGCCTCACCATCTACCCCTGTTATGAAACTTAAGATACACGAGGCAATTAAAAAAAGAGATACGTGGGAGATACTGAGGAGACAGAATGAGTTGTCTGGCGTGTTCTTGATGACCATTTCGCACCAACTTAAAACAAATCATTTGGTTCGCTTTATTTAGAACTCACTATGCACTGGACTCCATGAAACTAGAGGCGGCAAACATGCCATATTTCGTATTTTGTGTTTTATGTTTTTTGAATTTCGGGTATCAAAGTATTAAATATCTGACCTGTTTTCTTCATGTGTACAGAAATAGATATCCAAAGCTATACATGTCATGTTTGGAGAAAATGGATCTTTCATTGCATCAAAAAACAATATACACAATGCCCATAGGCATCAAAAAAAGGCCATTACACTAGCCTTCATTAAAAAGCTATACATGTCATGTTTCATATTGTGTATCAGGTTTACTTATAAACTTGACAAGTACAAATATTTCAGGTCGTGATCGGGTTATTTCGTGTATTTTTCAGGTTTCATATATTTAAACCGACTGCTGTTACAATATATCATTGAAACAACAACATGTCAAAAACCAAAAGTTCAAGATTAAAAATGTCATTAACCATGAAATAAAATCACAGAATCTCAGAATCTAAAAGCAAATCCACATGAGGTGTGTCTTGAGAACGCGGGTGAGGAAGAGAGCGGATGCAGAGGGTAGCTGGCATCGGTTGTAAAAGATGGAACCAGAGACGGAGGGAGGCGGAGGCGGCGGCTGTTAAAGACAGAAGAGGAGAAGGAGGGGATCAGGTGTAAAAGGTGGGAGCAGAGGCAAAACCGACAACTGTTAAAGACGGGAGAAAAGACCGAGGGAGATGGAGGGCAGCAGGACAGCGGCTGTAAAAGATGGGAGCATAGGCAGCGGCTGCTAAAGACGGGAGAAGAGACCGAGGGAGACGGAGGGCAGCGGGACAGCGGTTGTAAAAGATGGGAGTAGAGGCAGCGGCTGCTAAAGACGGGAGAAGAAACCGTGGGAGACAGAAGTCGAATTGAGGGGAGAGTGGCGGGGCGGGAGACAGAGAATTGAGACTTCAAATAAGAGAAGAGAGAATGACGGGAGAAGTGTTGGGTTTAAGTAGCCAAGTAGGGGCAGCGGACGATCAAAAGATAAGGGTTTAGGTGTTAGGATTTTCAAATTTATAATTTTAACTTTAACAATTAATATTTGGAATATATTTAAAAAATTTAGGTATGATGGTTGTAGGCCTGTAAATGAACCGAGCCGTTCGGTATGTTCGGCTCGAGCTCGGCTCGGCTAAAAGGTTAATGAACCGAGTTTGAACCACTTTTTCTGTTCGAACACTGTAGGTGACACCGTTTGTTTAAGGTGTTCGGCTCGTTAATGTTGTTCGTGAGTTACACGAACCGAGCTTGAACAATTAAATATGTTCATTTATTTCTCAGTTCGTTCGCTAAGTTAAATGAACCGAACTTGAACAACGCGATGCTCGGCTCGTTCGTCTCGTTCACAGCCCTAATGATGGGTTTAAATGGGTAACCCGTGGGTGTACCTAGACACGACCCGCTCTTAGGAGATAAATTTCAGTTTTTATCCGATTTGTACACGAACCCCGCCAAAGATATACCTATGCCTGCGATGAGTGTGTCAGATCAGGTCGTATTTTTACGTCGTGTCTAAGATTGACATGCGGGGGTTTTGCTGGAAGTGAACTCTCTATCCTTTGGGATAGAGGTATTGTTTGTCTGCTATTCATCCTCCCTAGACCTTAACGATAGATTTTGTTGTTGTTGGAATATTATGGGTATGATCCATTGATTTGGTCCCCTTTATTTAGATTCACTTTTAGATTTACCATGCAGCGGACACCATGAAACACAAAGCAACTGCACACATTGGGGGAATGTATATATTTTTTGGGAGAGGGAGAGAGGGGGCGGGGGTGAGGTGATGGTGAATTAGGTGATACCAAAACAAGAACATTGAGAAATGAACGAAACATTAATAAAATAATTCTACATAACATAGAAAATCAATAAGGCACTATTTTTGGACCGTTGTACATAGAACCTACTATCGTAAGATCCTCTGGTTTCTCCCTTTCTTCAAGCCATGCATACACGTCTTTCTCTTTCTCGTCATCTGTACAAAACAATAAATAAATGAATAAACTAATTAGTTATAACCAACAAGACATCAAATATGGGAATATGCCATCATGTTATTAGCACAGGAAACGTGCACATGAAATCAAAAAAAAAAAAAAAAAAAAACTACACACTCGCACATAACCAAAATAAAAAAAATAAAAAAAATATCCTGACAATTACATATATGAAAATATTTTCTGATGCATACATTCTCAACAAACTTTTCAGGTTAAAAGCAATTTACATAACGAGATGCATCACGATTCCATAATAGGTGAATAAAACACTCCAATCCCAAGCATAACTGCTGCCAAGAGCATATTTAGAAAATATAATAGAAACAATCAACAGTAATATAATACGCGTTTCAAGAAAACAATTTTTTCTTTCTTTCTTTTAAATAACTGATAAAAGCGGGGACTGTGGAGCAACTATCAACACTATTATAATGCAAAATTGCATTCATGTTTAAGAGGCTTGCTTTGAGCAACAAAAAAAAAAAGATTATGAAAACGATTAAATTTCCTTTTATAGTAAAATAAAATTATATGAAAACAATAACGTATCTCTCAATATAATTGGGATATACTGAGTATGAATTGGTGTTGAAAACTGATGATGTCGGATTATATCACCAAGTATTTGTTTGATGTGGTGCTGTTAGAACTCCGTCAGTTGTCCTTAATGAGCGAGTTGCTGACCTGCACAAAGAATAAGGGTCAGGGGACCCGGGATCTATGGCCCCGGGTAATACCCTCCGACGCTCAAGTCAGTTAAGGCCATTTTAGGAGAGGTTTATATATGATGAAGGTTATGTAAATTGAGGTTTTCTGATAAAACCTGCGTTTCTACTGTGGAGAAGATGAGTTACTGGTCTGTAATTTGTCAAAGCTTGTTGTTACTTGTCCTTCTCTCTCCTGCTGCTCGGCCTTTTTATATGGCGGCTTGGGCCAATGCATGGGCAGAGCTCGGATATCGTGACAGGCAAGGAGGTCATTTGGATGACTCTTGCTCTAGCATGCTCGCCACGCGGCTCGGTGCTGAGCTGAGTAAGCTAGCTTGGGACACCTGGCTGGGTGTTTCACCTGGTAGAATTACCAGGGTAAACTCCTAGAACCGAGATGAAATCCTCTAGGAGCACTCAGAAGTGCCCGAGATGGTTGATGATGTGGGGTCAGCATGCCGAGATGAAAGTGGCCGACTCTAAAGAGCCTTGGAGGGGCTTTCGCGTGGCTCGTAGCTGACGCTGTAGAAAGTGGTCTGAGATTAATAGGTAGATCGGATCCGAGGCCGAGTTCAACTCTTTGGCCGAGATGGAACTGCAGACCGAGATGGGGCCCTGTGGCCGAGACGGACTGTTTGTCCGCATGTGACCTGGTCAACCTCCGGGCCGACCCGCCATACTTAACCATTTTTACACCCCTACAGTGTTGACCGTTATTGACTAACGAGGGGTATTTTTTGGCTCATCACTTGCCCCCCAGATTAATCTGGCCGAGCTAACCTGAGAGGGCAGGCCAATCTATTCAGATTTTTCCCGGGTCGTCCTTCTCATGATGACGTGTCAAGATCGGATTAGGCCGTTTAACGTACTTATTAGGGGCACAATGTACGAAGCGCTAATGATAGCTTCTGGCCGAGCTGATCAGTTAATTCTGACTAGATTCTTAGACACGTTTTCTGTTCTGGCACGTGTCTGATTCTGGTTGGCTCGGTCTGCGCATTTACTGTTCGCGCAGAGCACGAAGCGTCAGTTGCGCAGCTTTTTGAATTCCGGCATTTCACGAACCGTTGGCCATTTATTTCAGGCGACCCTTGGGCTGCCGAGAAGATGCCCTATAAATAAGCTCTTCCCAAACCTTTTTCACTCTTTATTTGCTCTCATTCCTTCATTCCGACACTTTACTTTCTTCTCCGGCGAGTTTTCCTGATTCCGGCGAATTTCAACCTTTGTTCCGTCCTCATCTGGTGTCTTTTTTTTTCTTCGAACTCTCTGTAAGTCCTCCTTTCATCTTCATAATGTCTTCTTCATCCCATGATTCCCAGAACCTTTCTGAGGGCGGTTCTTACGCCGCCGGGAGCGGAGAGGCCATCGCTTCTCCGTCACCGTCCGGCAGGTCTTCCTCTGCCGATGATCTGCCTATCGGTACCTTGGTTCAGTCCACCGGAGACTCTGCTCAGTCCAGCAGAGCCCTGACCATAATTAGTTCCTCGCCGGAGCCAGTTAGGGTTGCCCCCGCTCCGGCGTCTGTAAATCCTCCGGCCCCCATGAGGGGCCCTTCACATTTTTCTGGCGTCTTAGAGAGAGGTCGGCCCTCCCCCATAGTCCAGGAAACAACTTCAACTCTGACCGAGGCCGACCTGGATAGGATCTGTAAATACTATAAGATCGATAATAACCGTTTTAAACCTCTTCTCCCTTTGCCGGATCAGACTGCTTTTGATCCCCCGAGGGATTATGAAGTAGTCTACGAAGACTACTTTAAGTCGGGCTTCAACCATCCTGTTCCTGAGCCCGTTACCCGTGTTATGCGGGCTTATGGGCTCAGGCTTCCTCAAATTCAGCCAAATGGCCTCAAGCTTATTCTTTGCTATATTCTTCTTCTTAGACTCATTGAGTTTCCCTTCAACACCACTACCTTTCGAGCTCTTTTTGCATGTCGGACCTCGCACAGCTGGTATTACTTCAGCAAACGAAGGTCTAGCATTGATTTTCCTTTTGCCATCAATATTCCTTCTTCCAATAAGAGGTGGAAGGAAAAATTCTTTTATATTTTAAGATCTGAGCTGCCAAGCGGAACTGTCTGGAAGCACGGCAGAGTTCAAAATAAATTGCCAAGCCAGGAGTACTGCGATGAAGTAGACAGAATTCGGTCAGCCCCAATTGTCATTGACTGGCATAAGGTGGACTACGAGGTCTGGATGGCCGCCGATGTAGCCCATTCGGCTCTTGGTGATGACTATCGGGCTCTTTCTCCAGACCAGCTAACCATCATCCGAGGTGGTCATTGTAGCCTTTGAGTTCTCAGCCTTTCTAATCTCTTTTTTTAGCATCTAATTGTTTAACTTGGGATGCAGGTGCAATGTCTGGTTCTTTGACCCGAGCCGAGATAATGGTTGAGAACCAAACTAGAAAAAGGCTTCGGAGAGAAAGGAGGCTAGCAGCTCTTGGCTCTGGGGGAGCCTCTACCTCGGCAGTGTCCCCAGCCCCAAGTGTTGCTGCTGCTGAGCCCGAAGTGGCGGAGCCTGAGCCAGGTAAACCCCTTCTTCATATGTAGGAATTTTTCTAAGTATTTTACACTTGTTTGGGTTTTGACTTGCTTCCATTTCTTTGCAGCTCTGCCAATCACCATTGTAGATGATGAGCCTGAGGCTGAGGTCCAGCCCCAGGCTCCAACTAATTCTGAAACCCCAGCAGATGCTGGTGAAGGCTCCAGCCTTCGCCCCCGGAAGAGACAACGGGGCGAAGGTTCTAGCAGTCGTGATCCGGGGCCATCTCAGCCCCCAGAGATGATCACTGCTGACCCGACTGAAGATATCCTACCTCAGCCGGGTAACGTCCAAGTCCCAATATTGATTGGGTTTTCTGAAGGGCATTCCGCTGAGAACCCTGCTGTGGCCGAGAGACTAAACAGAGCAGCAGTCCTGCCCCGGGATCTTCATAAGTTCAGAGCAACTGACTTTGCCGCCCTGACCCATGCCTTCATGTCCAACATTGCTCTGGTAAACAAGTCTCCCTTTGAGTACTTTGCTTATTCTTGTCAATGGACTTCTTTTTAACACTATCTTTTTGGTAGATCCGAGGCCAGGAGATGGAGTTGATTACTCGCAGTAGAGATTTTCTTGGGGAGCTGGAGACTACAAGAAAGCAGCTTGAGGAATCTGAAAAAAGAAGAGCTGAGCTGACCCAGAAAGTCTCTGACTTGCAGGCGGGAACCACTCAACTCCAGAAGAAGGCTGAAGATGCTGAGACGAGATTGGCCACCTCCAACTCTAAGGTGGATGAGTTGGAGAATAAGGTGGCTGACCTAGAGCTGACCTCCACTCAATCTCTCAATGAGATCGAGTTTCTGAAGAGGCAAATGGCTGAGATGGCGCAGAGAGGCGAAACTGATCAGAATATGATTAATATGCTACGCCAGAACTTGATGGATGTTGAAATCAAAACTCTTCAGGACTTCAGGAAATCTAAATTTTTTGAAGAGAACATGCTCCTGATACAAGGCTCAGCCATGGAGGTCGGCCAAAAAAGAGCCATTGATGCCTGTGCTGAAGTGCATCCTGATCTGAACAGAGAAGACCGCCGCATAGCCGAACTCTACAATCCTCTCGCAGCTCAAGAGTTTGAAGAATTGTTTCAAAAATTTGTTGATGGAGCTGACTTGAGAGATGAAGACAAGGATAACTAGGCTTTAGGGTTCTTCTTTGTTCAGCTTTTAGCAGGCCAGGCATCAAAATGTAGTTCAAAGTTTAAATCAATAAAATTTGCAACTTTTTGGCTCAGCTATTTCTTTTGTCTTTAGCACTTTTACCAAGTTTATTTTCGAGTGTTATTGTTACTAACTTGTCATGTCAGTCTCAATAAATTTGATCAAGTCCATTGAAAATAAACCAAGTCCTCAAGTCAGAATAAACCTGTTTCTTGGGCTGAGATAACTCATAAATAAGTTGGAGATGAACTCTGCCTTGTTGTAATCAAGTTCTGACCTGGATTGTAGTTGTGCCTTCAATTCTTGAATATGTAATGTTGCTTTTAATGCAACTTTATTTGTCCGGACTAATCCGTACAAGGCACTTGAACTTTGCTCGTTCCTACTCCGACCTCCTTGTGTTTGGAGGATTTTTAATGCTTGTTCGTGCAAGTCTTTCCTTTAACGAATTTTTACCTCAGACCTGCTGAGGTTTTTATTAGTCATTTTTCAGGCTTTTGCCTCGGACCTGCCGAGGTCTTGTTTCCTTCTTTTTAGTGGGTAAGTGTCTCGGTCTTGCCATGGTCTTACTCTTACCTTTGATAGGTTCTGGCCTCAGCCCTGCCGAGGTCTTAAGCTTCTTGTTACCAAGTTTTTGCCCCAGTCTTGCCAGGGCTTTAGCGCACTTTATCGCGAGTTTTACCTCGGACCTGCCGAGGTCTTGACCTGCTGTTTAACGGTTTTTTGCCTCGAACTGGCCGAGGCTTTAATGTACCTTTTGGCGGGCATTTGCCTCGAACCTGCGAGGTCTTTTGCCTCAGTCCTGCTGAGGTCTTAAGATACCCTTTAGCGGGCATTTGCCTCGAACCTGCGAGGTCTTTTGCCTCAGTCCTGCTGAGGTCTTAAGATACCCTTTAGCGGGCATTTGCCTCGAACCTGCCGAGGACTTAATGTACCCTTTAGCGGGCATTTGCCTCGAACCTGCGAGGTCTTTTGCCTCGGACCTGCCAAGGTCTTAATATACCCTTTAGCGGGCATTTGCCTCGAACCTGCGAGGACTTTTGCCTCGGACCTGCCGAGGTCTTAATGTACCCTTTAGCGGGCATTTGTCTCGAACCTGCGAGGTCTTTTGCCTCGAACCTGCCGAGGTCTTAATGTACCCTTTAGCGGGCATTTGCCTCGAACCTGCGAGGTCTTTTGCCTCGGACCTGCCGAGGTCTTAAGTGAGCCTTCCATAGTGCTCAGAATTTGCTTGGACACTTGACTCTTGAAAGATGCCTCAGAAAAACTTGTATTGATATACAAGGTGACTACAATTTACATCATTGATGCAGAAGTCTGAGATGAGAAGTGTGCCAAGTTCGTGGAAGAGTTTGTTCCTCTAAAGTCTGCAACTTGTAAGCTCCTGTTGGGAATACTTCAACAATGCGGTAAGGACCTTCCCATTTAGGACTAAAGGTTCCTGCCGAGACAGCATGACTGACTTCGTTGTCGCGCATCACCAGATCTCCCACTCGAAAAGATCTCGGACGTACCCGGAAATTGTAATACTGGGAAATCAAGTTCTTATACTGAGCCATGCGAATGCGTGCTTGGTCTCTTTTCTGCTCGAGTCCATCCAAGTTCAGTCGTAGTTCTTGGTTATTATCAGAAGCTGAGTAATAATCCACTCGAGTTGAAGTAGAACCGATCTCTGCGGGAATAATGACCTCGGTGCCATACACCAATGAGAAAGGAGTTTCCTTTATTGAAGTTGAGGGAGTTGTCCGGTAAGCCCATAATATGCTGGGTAGTTCTTCAACCCAACTAGTGCCAGCTTCTTCCAGGCGCTTTTTCAAACCATCCTTGATGATCCTGTTGGCAAGCTCTACTTGGCCGTTTGATTGAGGATGAGCTACTGAAGTGAAGCGTTGCTTGATATGTAAATCAAGACACCAACTCTTCACTGGATCCTCATCAAACTGTCTGCCGTTGTCCGAGATCAGGATCTGGGGTAAACCGAATCGACAAATAATGTTTTTCCATAGAAACTTTTTGACTTGGGCCCCAGTTATGGTGACTAATGGCTCGGCCTCTATCCATTTAGTGAAGTAGTCAATCGCTACTAGTAAGAA
Organism: Eustoma russellianum; assembly: GCA_036186865.1. Taxonomy (NCBI): domain Eukaryota; kingdom Viridiplantae; phylum Streptophyta; class Magnoliopsida; order Gentianales; family Gentianaceae; genus Eustoma; species Eustoma russellianum. Next base: position 40,550,633 of record AP025045.1, read on the forward strand.
TCTGACCGAGCCAGGAGCTCGGGGTAGAGGCCCCACTAAGTCCATACCCCATTGCACAAACGGCCAAGGACTGGAAATACTGGTCATCTCATGACTCGGCAAATGAGAAGTTGGAGCACGAGCTTGACATGATGGGCACTTTTTGACCAGCTCTTCTGCATCTTTACGGATTGTGGGCCAATAATATCCGGCCAAATAGCACTTGCGGGCCAGTGAACGTGCTCCAGAATGACTTCCACATATGCCCAAGTGCATCTCACGGAGAATATAATCTCCTTCGTCCTCAGGTACGCACCGCTACCACGGCTGAAAAAAAGATTTTCTGTACAAGTGATCGTTAAAGAGTGCATACCTGGAAGCTTTCAGGCGGAGACGCCGAGCTTGTGACTTGTCCTCGGGCAAGGTCTGATGTTGTAGATAGGTGACTATCTCGTCCATCCAGGTATTATGATAGTCTTGCTGCAAGACTTCATTTCCATCGAAAGCACGATGTTTCACCAACTCTACAACAATTTTCTTCCCAATTGTGGCCGAGGTAGATGAGGCCAGCCGAGATAATGCGTCAGCTCGTTTATTGGCCGACCTGGGGATGTGTTCTATCATAAAGCGTTCAAACATTCCTTTCAAATGCTGAACCTTAGTCAAATACCGCTTCATGTTGTCCTCCTTGGCTTCATAGTCTCCATTAATCTGAGAAACTACGAGCTGTGAATCACTTCGGGCGGTTATTTGCTGTGCCCCCAGTTTACGAGCTAAACTCAGCCCAGCTATCAAAGCCTCATATTCGGCCTCATTATTAGTGGCCTCAAAGTCAAAGCGTAAGGCGTACTCCATCTCTTCCTCGTTTGGGTTAACCATTAGGAGCCCTGCTCCACTCCCCTCCTTTGAAGAAGATCCATCTACATATAAGATCCAGCCCTGAGCTGAGGGAGGATCTTCTTCAGCAGATATTCCCTCAGCTAAGAAGTCAGCCAAAGCCTGAGCTTTAATGGAAGTGCGTGACTTATAGTTGATGTCATACTCAGCAAGCTCCATTGCCCACTTAGCAGCTCGGCCTGAAGTGTCTGGCCAAGACAGAATTTGCTTCAAGGGCTGATCTGTCACTACGATTATGGGATGAGCCTGAAGATAGGGTCGGAACTTCCTGGCCGCCACTATCAGTGCTAAGATGACTTTTTCAGCGTTGGGGTAACGCACCTCGGCCCCATGCAAGACTTTGCTTGCAAAATAAATGGGTTTCTGTACAGCATCCTGCTCTCTGAGCAGAACTGCACTCACTGCTTCGTGGCAGGTGGATAAATATATGTACAAGGTTTCCCCCGGAAGAGGAGAATTTAACATTGGCACCTCAGCCAAGTGTGCCTTCAGGTCATCAAACGCCTTTTGGCACTGATCATCCCAGAGAAAAGCTGTTCATTTCTTCAAAATTTGGAAGAAAGGCAGTGACCTCTCAGCTGACTTGGAGAGGAATCTGCTCAAGGCAGCAATTCGGCCTGTCAATCGTTGCACCTCTTTGATGTTCCGAGGTGGGTGCATACTTTCTAAGGCTTCAATCTTGGCCGGGTTGGCCTGTACTCCTTCCCTAGAAACCATATATCCCAGAAACTTCCCTGTTCGCACCCCAAAGGTGCATTTCTTTGGGTTCAGCCTCATACAGGATTCTCTTAGGATGCTGAATACTTCACGGAGGTTTGAGATATATTGGTCTAGAGCCCTGCTCTTGATCAACATATCGTCGATATACACTTCCATAATACGTCCAATCTAGTCTCAGAATAATGAGTTGACCAAACGTTGGTAAGTAGCCCCAGCGTTTTTGAGTCCGAAGGGCATGCTGATGTAACAGTAAGTGCCCATCTCTGTTATGAAGGAGGTCTTTTCCCGGTCCTCTTTAGCCATCATGATCTGATGGTAACCTTTGAAAGCATCAAGGAAGTCAAAGACCTCATACCCCAGTGTAAAGTCTACCAATCTGTCAATCTTTGGTAGGGAGTAACAATCTTTTGGGCACGCTTTGTTCAGGTCGGTGTAGTCAACACACATTCTCCAGCTCTTGTCCGGCTTAGGAACTACAACGGGATTAGTCAGCCAGATTGGATATAAAACCTCTTCAACAAACTTTGCCATTAGGAGTTTTTCTACCTCCCCTGCTATCACCTTGTTCCTTTCTGGGGCAAAGTTTCTTTTCTTTTGCTTAATGGGCCTGACCTGAGGATCCACATTAAGCCGATATTCTGCTAGGGAGGTCGGGATCCCGGGCATATCTTCTGCCGTCCAAGCGAAGATTTCTGCAAACTCCCTCAGCAGATTCTGAAGCTGAATCAACATCTCAGCCGGCATCCAGGTCCCAATTTTAATAGTGTTCTCGGGCGGACCTGAGTCTAGGATGAATTCCTGAACTGCGTCATTTGTTTGCAAATGCTCATCAGTTGGGGGAATGAGATCATCCAGAACAACCTGCTGGACGACCCCACTCCCTTGGGTGGCCACTGCATAACAATTTTGGGCTATAGGAATATCCCCTTGTAAAGTAACTACTCCACATGGGGTAGGAAACTTCATGCTAACGTGCAAGGGAGATATTACAGCCTCCAGAGCTACCAACGCTGGTCGGCCTAAAAGAATATTGTAAGCCGACCTCTCTCTGACCACCACGAAATCCATCCATAAACAACGATAGGCAGGGAGTTTGCCAAAGCTGATACTGAGTGTGATCAAGCCAGCTGGCCGAACAGGCATACCAGTGAATCCAAATAAAGGAGAAGCTACGGGAGTCATTTGGGAGTCTGCCAAACCCAACTGTTTATATACATGATAGTACATAATATTCACAGCACTCCCAGTATCTACATAAACTCTTCGTACTTCTACGATTCTATCTGGCGCCATATGTATACATAATCCAATGACTAGACCCGTATTATTAGAGTCTAATGGAATAAAGTCTTCTGGTCCGTAAACCAGTTCCCGAGCTAACCTTCGCTTTTTTGACGGAGGTCCAGATGACATTCCTGACGTACTGGGTTCCCCCTGATTTTGCTGAGGCGGCCCTCCAGAGATGGTGTAAATTATGGAGTTTATTTGAGGCTGCACTGCGGCCTCTTGTCGATCTCTGTCCCCATCATCGTCAGACCTGGGATGTACTGGTGGGGTCTCAGGTCGGCATTTATCCTTCTGAGGATTCTTTCAGAAACTCAGACGATTATGGAGTCGTGAGCGTGGGTCATAGAATTGTTTCAAGTGCCCCAACTCAATCAGCTTCCGAATTGCTTGAGCCAGTTGCCGACAATCCTCAGTATCATGGCCGACATCACGGTGGTATCGGCAATACAGTTTCGGATCCCTTATGTCTCTGGGACCTGCCAGAGGCTTCGGGTCCGTTCTTAAGCCATCTCTTTCCATGACAGCTAAAATTCTGTCTTTTGAGGCCAGAAGGGATAGACCTTCTCTACCTCGTTTACCTCGGCTACCAAGGCGATCGAACGCACTGCGCCGATCACGCTTGTCCTCGTGTCGGTCTGTTTTGGAACTGGGCCGAGGTTCGTGCCGAGTACTCTGCTCGGCCTCTTTCTTCAGTCGGTTTGCCTCTTCTCCGCAGGCAAACTGATGCGCCTTTTCCAGGCATTCTCTCAGCGTGGTGGGTCCCTCTTCTGCAAGCTGAGAGAAGAGACGACCCGCCCTAAGACCATTGATAAACGCAACGGCCTTCACTCCTTCATTCCGGTCACTGACCTGCAGTGACTCGTCTGAGAAGCGCTGCATATATTTCAGAACAGACTCTTCAGGACCTTGCTTCAAAGTCATAAGGTGTGAAGAGTTCTTGATAAACGGCGCACTTGAAACGAATTGGGATTTAAACTTTTGCGCCAACTGTCTGAACGAGTCCACCGACTGAGGTGGGAGCTCCTGGAACCATCTTCTTGCCTTTCCCCGCAGATACATGAGGAAGGTCTTGTAACGGAGCGGGTCTGGAATATTCTTTAGGCTCATGGCCGTCTGAAACTGAAAAAGATGATCAGTTGGATCAGACGTCCCGTCATAAGTGTCCATTTTTGGCACCTTAAAGTTGTCGGGTGCCAAATACTCCGCGATGTCCCAAGAAAATGGGCTTTCTTGGATCACCCTCATGTATTCTGGTCGGGGCTCTTCAGGTCGGCTCCTCGGCCTGCGAGGGTCAGCCTCCTGATGAACACTCTTGAAAGATCAGGGTCTTACACCCAGGCGCTGCCTAGGTATAGGTACCGACTCCCCTGTAGGGGCTCTGTCACCACTACGTCTTGCATCTGCCATAAAACCCTGAGGGTGGTGAGAAGATTGCCGTTGGGTCTTCTCCTTTGGGTAAAAGGAAGTAGAATCTTCCTCCATGTATTCCATCTCAGGGCGCTTCCCTTTGAGTCGCTCCACCACGGCCTCAAACACGTTCAAATTCTCGGTCACATACTTCATGGCCTTCTCTTTCTCATCCGCGGTTACCACCGGGACCTTCTTAGCTTCTGGCTCTGGCCTCCTGGAATCCTGTCCAGGATGAACAGAGCGGGTGTCTTTTCGGCGGTGCAAGTTTGAGGACTCTCCTAGTCCTTCACGTGCTTCTTTCCCCATTTGAGCTGACTTAAAAGCTTTAAATAGTGCGATTAGGAAGACTTAAATGACGGAGGTTCGGGCCCTCCTTCTAGCGCCAGTATGATGATGTCGGATTATATCACCAAGTATTTGTTTGATGTGGTGTCGTTAGAACTCCGTCAGTTGTCCTTAATGAGCGAGTTGCTGACCTGCACAAAGAATAAGGGTCAGGGGACCCGGGATCTATGGCCCCGGGTAATACCCTCCGACGCTCAAGTCAGTTAAGGCCATTTTAAGAGAGGTTTATATATGATGAAGGTTATGTAAATTGAGGTTTTCTGATAAAACATGCGTTTCTACTGTGGAGAAGATGAGTTATTGGTCTGTAATTTGTCAAAGCTTGTTGTTACTTGTCCTTCTCTCTCCTGCTGCTCGGCCTTTTTATATGGCGACTTGGGCCAATGTATGGGCAGAGCTCGGATATCGTGACAGGCAAGGAGGTCATTTGGATGACTCTTGCTCTTGCATGCTCGCCACGCGGCTCGGTGCTGAGCTGAGTAAGCTAGCTTGGGACATCTGGCTGGGTGTTTCACCTGGTAGAATTACCCAGGGTAAACTCCTAGAACCGAGATGAAATCCTCTAGGAGCACTCAGAAGTGCCCGAGATGGTTGATGATGTGGGGTCAGCATGCCGAGATGAAAGTGGCCGACTCCAAAGAGCCTTGGAGGGGCTTTCGCGTGGCTCGTAGCTGACGCTGTAGAAAGTGGTCTGAGATCAGTAGGTAGATCGGATCCGAGGCCGAGTTCAACTCTTTGGCCGAGATGGAACTGCAGACCGAGATGGGGCCCTGTGGCCGAGACGGACTGTTTGTCTGCATGTGACCTGGTCAACCTCCGGGCCGACGCGCCATACTTAACCATTTTTACACCCTACAGTGTTGACCGTTATTGACTAACGAGAGGTATTTTTTGGCTCATCAAAAACAATAACACATCTCTCCGGTGCCTCCGTCCCTGGTTGTTTACAAACAGTCGGCCAGCGTCTATCAGACCAAGATTACTTGGGAAGCAAGGAACTTAACCAAATAATTACAATAAAAAAACCCCACAAAAAAAAAGCAAAATATCCAAACGAGGAATTGGATTTACCTGATAAATCAGGAAATGGATGCTCCAAGTAGTATTGACAGTGGCGGCCATCGGAGTCGGAGTACGGCGGGCCGAGCACATCAAGTACAGCACAAGGAGTTAATCCGCTGAAGCAATGGATGTTCCCTCCATCCGCTGGGTACAGAATGGAAGTCTTGCATGGAGCTGTAAACACCGAGTTTACTTTACCCTTCGCCAATCGCGCTCCTGAAGCCGGTGGTAAATCACCCCCATCTTCTCAAGTATTGCGCATGATAACACGGAATAACTATTAGGTATCGTAGTAGTTATTTGTTAGGCGGTCTCACTGAAAACAATCTCTCTTTCTCTTACGATATAAGTATTGTTTGCCTGCCGCTAGCTTATCATCCCCAGACCTTAACGATAGCTTTTGATGTTGTTTGGGATATACTTGGCATGATTGATGATAATGAGGAGTACTTATTTGTTAACCAATTGAAAAATACGATATAGAAAACTAGAGGGTCGATATGTATTTGTTTGAAACTGAGATGTGCTAATCAGTTGAGCATTATGATAAAAATGATCAATGATGACTAAGGAGGGCCAAACTTATACTCAATTCGTTATGGATCAATTCAAAGTTTTCCTTGTAATCCTTCTGATTTAGAAAGTACACAGTTAAAAGGCGTTTCTGGTGCACTAAGCTCCTGCGTTTGCGTAGGGTTCGGGAAGGAGTCGGATCGATTCGGGATCTGATGTACGCAGTCTTACTCTACACTTTGTACAAGAGGTTGTTTCTGCGGCTCGGACCCATGACTTCAATGTCACAAAACAACAACCTTACCAGTTGTTTCAAGACCCGCCCTCAGAAAGTACAGACCACAATATCAGCTGAAGAAAAAAAGTTACCATCTTCTTCTAAATTTTTCTTCCGTAAACATTTTTTTTAAAAAGAATTCCTCTATCAAAATACACATTCGTATGTAAAATATATTAAATATACGTACACTATACTTTGACCCACATACTACACAGTTTAATATACGTTTTTACAGAGTAATTTTCTTTAAAAGCAAGATTTAGAATAAGCAAGTCTAAGAAAAGATCTCTTTTTTAAAAAAAAAGAAGTCAGGGTTGTCCAGGATGGACAAGAATGGAATATAAGAACGTTCCTGATATACTAGGTTTTCGCAGAATCCAGAGAGAACCCGAATCGCTTCGCGATCTGATTTAGCTAGTTTTATCTATACTTTTGTTCATGCACAAGAACGGAATATGATTTTCATTTTTCTCCTTTTCCTGGAGATGCCTATTGATCTTAAATTTAAGAAAAATTTTAAAATACTTTCCAAACAATTAAATACATAAAATATATTGTGAGTGCCTTACATGACTATGCATTTTCTCATTTTATATGTCATTAGTTCTCAAAAATCAAGTCCAAATAGAAAGTTGAAAAAAGAAATACAAATACGTCATTATATTAATGGTGCCACGGAGAAATTTTCAGGTGATTTTATCCCCACATACCGATTGAGAAAGGAGGATCGGAGTTGAAAGATGTAGCAGCGGAGGCGCTATCCACCCAGTCATATGATTTGACGTGCATGGATCCAAACAAAAGTTTGCTGAAAACTGTCATCTGGGGATGGTTATGGAGCGGGATTACAGCCGACGGCGGCAGACAGAAGATTCCGATCTGCAATTTAAGTTGAGTCATGGGGGAGACAAGATTAAGAAACAACAAGGTTATCTCAGATTATAGGATATGCACAGGTCATACCCACACTTTACACTCTATCGCTATAGTCCCGTACATATTATAGTTTTTTCATATGATCTTTTATATGCGCACAGCTGACCCTCTAGCCCTATAGTTCCGTACAGATTATAGTTTTTTGATATGATCTTTGATATGGGCACAGCCTGTTGTGTGTATATATATCCTATAGATTCTTTTGGCATTTTGATGTACATTACGCTGGGTAGCCTGTTGCTTGACGTGCTTTTATTTTGCTTTGGTTTTAATGGCAAGCAGTCTGTTGCTTCGCCATCTTTCGACCATTGTACGGGTTGCACCTCCATTAAGGTGCATTTTCGGGTCAGGGTTCTCCCTGGTCCATTGGGTATACTATGTGCATTGTTTCTCACAAAAGCTGTGTCGATCAATTTCTACTTTAAAATATAAGAATCACATTTAATTTAGTGAGTCATTTGCTATATTCTATTATATTCAAATTTTAAAAATAAATGTATCCTTTGTTTTATTAGAAATGGAAATAGACAAGATTAAGAAAGAAACTAGTAATAACCAAGGGAGCAGCAAAAGAACATTACCGAGAATTTATGGCACTCGTAAATATGTAAATAAGTAATTCTGGGAACTCGGTCGGTGGTTTTGACCTTGAAAAACGGCAAATTTGGGTTCAGGCCCACATCTGCTGGGGTCACACCATCTGCCAATGTCAAAGGAAAATTACTTTTACAAGAAGAAAAATAAATATTATTGGTGGCTAATAGTTACTGTAGTTTCTCATTTTTTTTAATCAAATTATTTTATAACATTTACTTATAATGAACAAATAAAGATAAGAAAAAGTGAAAAAGTGGAGTTGGATTATTGAGAACATTAACTTTTAAATAAGATCAAATGAAAAGGAAGAGGATAAAGTGAAAACGAGACTTGGATCTGAATCAGGCTTGGTGAGGATACAATTCTTTCATAGTCAAGTATCATTATCATTGATTGCCACGAAAAATACAATTACGGTTGAAGCTAAATAAGAATTAAGAAAAGAAGAAAAAAAATAAGAGAAATATTTTTAGACATTTATGATTCCGGGTTGTCATTAAATTATTACTATTTTTGAATAATATTTTTTGAAGTAAAATTAACATCTTCATAGTTGGTTGTAAATTGAAATAGTCTTCGTAGTTGGTAAAGTCAAATATAATATGAAAAGATAACAACAACAACAAATAATATTTAAGGGGCACTTCAAATCATAAAAACTCTTATCTAAAATGCAAAATCCTCCGCTTGTCAATAGCTTCAACAACTAATGATATTACTATTTTGTCAAAATAGTATATATGTATCTATTATATCAATATATCAATGACATGTTGATCAGCAAAACTATTCTACAAAATGGTATCATGTTTACACAACTTACTCAACTTTAAAACTATCTCAGATCCTAGGGAATCCTTAACTTTAACGACAGGTTTTGATGATGTCCAGAGATCCTAAACTTTAACAATAGCTTTTAATGATATTCAGATATACTAGATATGATTGTTGTTATACTCAAATTTCAAACCACTGCAATTAAAATGAGACATGACCTATTTATTTATTTCCTTTGGATTCTGCAAGAGTATCTTCCAACTGACATATACAAAACCTAACCTCCTCGAGATAATGGATCGTGAAAACGAGGAACTCTTCTTAAGAAACTCAAATATTCGCCACTTACTTCAACTGAAGACATAAAATGACAATTATTTGGGTCAAAGACACTTCTTATATTGTGAAATAGCAGTTGATCGATATAGCTTGACGTAATTTTCATTATGGGTCATCGGAAAACAACATTTGTGTGTTTCTAACACATGGATATGGTTGCATACATCCAACCCTCTCACACTCAATCATAGGCCGAAGCTTCTAAGTCAATAGAAGAATGGTTGTTGTTGTTAGATTTGACAAGCTCTTATTTGATTATATCTTATCAATGGACGATTAACTACAAAGCTAGTAAACAATTTATCTTTGCAATAATATACATCAATACAAACTCTTTTTTGGTGAAATGCAAATTTGTATTATTCGAATGTCAAAACATCAAAGAAATGTATCTCATACAATAGCCCTACTTGTAGATCGGGCTGCCGACCTACCTGCACTATTTAGTAATGCAAGCTATTTAAACAATAGGTTCATACATCAATACAAACTTGACACTAGTATTTGGAGAAACATAACCGGTTTTCAAATCTCTAATGCATAAGGTAAGAGCAAAGCCCAAAACCGTGCATTTGAATTTGAGGGACACCACATAAAACAGGTAACTCAGTTAAAACTTAATATTAGAGTATGATTTTGACTATGGTGATGATAACATTTGAGTAGATGAAGTAAATGTGAGAGATGATGTATATACATAGATATGATGTAGGCTGCAGCATCATGGTCCTAAAACACATTAAACTATACGACGCCATAGATACCTTATACCTTGAAAGAATACCGTTTTGAACTGATGAGTTTGAGTATCTCAGTGGTACATGTAATGTATTTACGATTTGCACAAGACAAATTAAGCTTTACATATTACAAATTACTACTCAACCATGGTGACTTCTACAAATCTCATGCAAGTAAAACCCACACAAAAATGTACCTTAGAATATGACACAAAAATGTACCTTAGAATATGACACGAAATTTACAACTACAGTAAAAGTTATCGATAGGATGTGGAAAAAAGAGAATAAATGAAAATTTGAATGTGTGTTTATATGGTTGACGGATAGAAGAGGAAATCAGAAGCAAATGAGAAAGGAAAGGTCAACGTCGACACGTGAATGCACACGTACCTTAAAATCTAACCAGGTTTTCCTATGCCACGTTAGTATTATTGTTGTAAGAAATTTGGAAAATAAAAAAACATGAAGGCCTGAAAACCAGCGATCATGTCATGCAGGCAAAATATTTTAGTAATTAAATACTATGAAGTTGTTAGGCATAAGGACATGCAGCAAAAGCTCGTGTACATTTAACCAAACCCCCGAAGATTTGGGTATAATTATATTTAGCACCCTACGTTTCTTCAACTACGCTTCTTACATTGTGAAGTATCAGTTGATTCACACAGTCTGACTCATCATTATGGATCATCAAAAAATAATCTCTATGTGTTTCTATCACATGACTATAGTTGTATACATTTGACCTATATACAGCTATACGCGTAAGAGATAATGTTGTTGTTTCTGGAACTACGGTACTGAAATCTCCTCTCTAAAGAAGACGGAAACCGCGTTTCAGGTAAGCTTAACTCCGACTAAATAAGAAAAAAAACAGCAGACAATACTTTAAGACTGGAGTAGAAATCAACAACTACTCATCCTTACTGATTAAAGTTGATTTTCTTAGCTAAACTTTGTTAGGTCTTGATCTTACTCCTTTTCCGTTTGGTATTTTTTTTAACTAGCTCACTCTACAAATATTTTTGTTGATAAAGTATCTTAGGCTAAACATTTCTTACTCTCTTAAACATACGTATCTTAATGTTGATTCAGTCTCCAATTGATTCTCTCTCATCTAGCTCATTTGATTGAATAAGATGAAGTATTCACTACTACTTTCTCATTTAGTTCACTTTGACTATCTACTCATTTGATTGAATAAGATGAAGTATCCACTTCTACTTTCTCATTCAGTTCACTTTAATTATCTGCGTAATATATCGTTACAACAGCAAAAGCTATGGCCAGAGTTGGGTGGAAGAGAAATCAATATGACGAAAAAATGTAGTAATAATTCAAAACATGTGTACAAAAAGAATAAAAGGTATACGCAGATGGAAAATTAACTGATCATACCCATGATATTCTTGAGGCGGTCGATTTTATCAGGAGGAGGGACAACACCAGGACCACAATCGGCGAAAACTTCATGGCAAGTTTCGTAAAGTCGTTGAACCATACTCACTTTCTTCTGTCTCCTCTTGCTTCCTCTAGATTCGCTGTACGATTTATCTTAAGGTTTACTTGCATTTGGTTCAATTCCCATTCGCATCAAACCACAAAATCAGAATCAATAATCGTGTTCTGATTCTAGGAAACGATCGGACAATAAACTATTTTTTTAATGTATTTGGGTATTTAATAATACTAATGTAAGAATACGATGTAGAATACTTGTCGGAAGATAGAAAAAGATGAGAAGGAACAGAGATGAATCTACGAATGGAGAAGATATTATGAAATGGATAACAAGCAATGTGATGTTTGATGGAGGAAGACGTAATCGGGCATATGCACAGAATTTATCTGCCACCGGGAGTGAGGGGGTGGGTGGGGGAAGGGAGGGGGGACATGACGAAGATCTATATATATAAAATGTGGATTTGGATTTCAGTAAAGGAGGAAGAGGGAAAACCATGGGCCATCCAAGATTTCCTATGGGCTGTTCTGACAGCGGAATTATCTCTCTTTTTCGCTACTGATCTCCTAAACCTTTTTTTTCCTTCATTGTATTGTTCACCGTTCGATACATAGCAGCAAAAGATGGTGATCCCATCCAACCTCACCACCTCCTGCTGCCACGTGGCAGGGGATCGTGAAGGGAGTGAGTCTTTAGGCGGTCAGAGGATCCGTTCCCATTTTACATTGCCATCTCTCTCGAAAAAGTTTTCTTGGAGTAGGTGAAATCTCTCACCCGGTCTCTCACCACTCTAGCTCTAAGAAACTTCATGGATGATGTAAATAACGAGTCCAGCGTTCTACTAGATTGGGTCAGAACTTACGCTGTGACCCACACAAGGTAGGCCTAGCAGAAGTGGAGCACCCCACTGTGCGTGTCTCTGGTTTCGAACTCTTAACATCTTGGAGTAAATCCCCTAAATGGACTATGTCCTCGGGCTCTGGAAAAAGTTTTCTATATTCCCATATTTTGATTTGTCACGCTTTATTGGAACACACTAGCACATCATAATCATATTATTGTGTCATCTATAGAGTCGGGGTCCACCGGAAGCAAACCTCTATCCTTTGAGATGGAAATATTGTTTGTCTCCCTTTCATCCTCTCTAAACCTTAGCGATAATTTTTGCTGTCATTGTAATTTCTACTGGGATTAAATTTACTTATTAAATCTACTTAAAAAAAGTTTACTTATTAAATATAACCGGGTAATCGACCCTTTCTAGAACACCATATAAGTTATTTTAACCAATGGCAGGTCAATTAGTTTGATTAATGAACTACGTATAAACAAACTTTATGTCGTTGTATAATAAAAATACTTTTAATCAGAAGGTTAGCAGCGTTGTAAGCTATCGTGAAATTTTAATATGCAATTGAATATTATGAATGACATATGTATATATATCGATTAGGTCTTTTCATTTATTAATGTATACTTATGAGAATATAACGTTGTCTTTTCTTCTCAGGTTCTAAAAACGGGTCTTAACGAGAAGTTTACGGTATACCACAAGGATCACCCCTGATCTAACTAGTGAAGATCCGACTTTTGCTCAATTTCAACAAGAGCTCGGATGTTGAACAACAGAATTAGGAAGATAGAAATCCCTTCTGAAAAACCTCAACGAGCATTCACAACTCAATTGAGCAGTGATTATAAATAGACAGAGCCTCCTCCCACATAAAATTATGCCTTATTTTTCTCTATGAAAAGTATCGATCGAACATCTATAATTAGCGCCAACTGAACGTGTTAATTTCTTGATTAGTTAAATCATATTTTTGACAAGATAGATGATAAATATATTTAATCCATATGTGTTTAAGTAGGGTATAATAATCATGATTATAATCATCCAATCGAATTTTTTTAGTTTTATAATTAAATAACATGATTTTTTGTCTGGTAAAAAAAGACTTTGGATATGCTTAGTTTGATGATTATAGGCGTGACATTGTCATTATTACTCTAATTTTTGATTTAAATCATTTTTTCTTTAATTTGAGTTTAGTGTTGTCTAAATAATTTTAGTACAAAAAGATATCTGTCATACTCCGTAATTTTCGAGTCCGACATTAAATAATTAGAAAACAACTTTAAATACAATTTTTATTAATTGTATAGGTTAATGAGACTTAGCTGGATAAAATATAGGTGAGTAAATAATCAAAAAGCTGAAATTAAGAAAATTAGGCCAAATTGCCAAAATAGCCCTCCCTCAATTAAGTGATGAGGGAGTTACACTAAATAGTATAACTCCCAGGAGTGGACAACGGTTGAGAGGAGAAAGAACAACGGGGAAAATGGCTGCAGAGGAAAGGGAGAGAGAAAAGAGAGAGAGAAAGAAAGAAGAAGAAAGGAAGAAGAAGAAGAAGAGGAAAGAGAGGTCAACCTAGGTCCAATCAGTTCCAAAATTCTGTCATATACTCGTAAGACTATCTAGAAGCAAAGGCAAGTAATCTTTCTATGTGCTTTACACAAATTTTGGTTTCAACAGGCCCTTTGTTCTTATAAATAGAAAATTTGGATCACACATTGGTAACCTTGATCTGTTTATATTAAATACTCTACTATACATATTCGTTGTTGTTGGTTGATTAAAATCATGTTCTTTGGGCCAAATTCTGAGAACATCTACGTTGTGCTTAGTTGTTGATAAACATGCCCTTAAACTGTTATCTTTGGTGCAAATATTGCGTTGTGATAATCTATTGTGTTTTCCAAATATTGTCTTAGATGATTTGAGCTGAATTGAGAAAGGTTTGAAGGTTTAGATGATATGTTGCTACAATTTAGTGTGAGTCGGAATATTGATGATACATTCAGAGATATGAATGGTAGTAGTCTTAGGTTGATGCAGGTTGATGATTTTAAGGATCAATCTGTGTTATGTGTATGTTAAGCATGATGGATTTAGGTGGTAAGATGGAATTTGAAGTGTTTAACATGAAAAGAGTGAAGGAAGAAGATGATGAGGAGAAGTTACTGCAGAATTTTCAGTTTCTAGAACCGTCAGAACCCTTCGAACACCTACTTTAGACGCTCAATGTCACATAAGGCGCCTAAAGTAGGCGTTCAATGTGTCTCAGTGCATTCCAGAACACTTCGAACACCTCATAAGGCGCTTCATGTCACATAAGGCGCTTTATGTAGGCGTTCGATGTGTCACAGCACATTCCAGAATACTTCAAACGCCTAGTATAGGCGCTTCATGTCACTTTAGGCGCCTCTTGAAGGCGTTTCAAGTGTACTGGAAGTCCCTTTTGACACATTTAGCGCTCTATGTATGTGGGATACCTTTATTCTCTTCCTTTGCTCATAAAATACAAGGGGATTTGAGGTATACTTGAGTTATAAATGTTAAGTGTGAATGAGTAAGGTTAAGAATGGATCCGAAGTGAATTTATAATATGAAAGGACCTGAAAAGGGTACGAGCATGGTGTGTTTAAGGTTCAGGATCTTGTACTTGATATGTAAAGTGTGTGCGTATGTTTACATGTTTGATATGACGTAACATGAACATTTTGCATCACGACATGAACACTTTGCATTTCGACATGAGATTTGTTTTGTGAAAGAACATGTGTTTGCAAAGGAAGATTAAAGTTTTTGAAAGAAAAGCTATGGCTGCTGGTTGATCACAGAGGATAAAAGTCACGCCTGCTGAAGCAGGGTATAAAAGCGTGACCTGTGAATCAACAGCAGAGTATAAAGTTATGTTATGGGGCCGTGGACCTATCAGCATGGGATATAAAGTTATGTTATGGGGTCGTGAACCTTTCAGCACGGGGTATAAAGTTCTGTTTGTTGTGGATTGATCACCCATAAGATATAAAGTTTTGCTACGCGAAGAGTATGATAAGAAGAATTGTGAAAAGTTTTTTGTGAAATGACACGCATGACATGTTTACAAAAGAAGACATATGCATGAGTTTTGTGTGTGGTTTTAAATGGGTACATGCATCATGTGTCACGAAGCATAAGACTTGCCATGCAAGAAATGACATTCGCATATGATCTCTTTATATAGTATGTTTTGCTGGATACATGTTCGTTCCGTATTTGTGTATCATTTATGTGACTTAATTTGCTATGGTGAATTGTTACAAAGATATTGTTTGCTAATCCGAGCACCTTATTTTGGACATTGATTTATATACTGGTGACTCGTCGTGTGTGGTCCCGTAAGGTGTATAGACAGGTTACTTGCTAGCGATGTTTTCGCTAAGAATAGATACCCATCTGCTTTTCAGGTGAACCGGAGTACGAGATGATTTTTGTAGTAGACAACGGTGAATGGGCTCATTGGGATGATGGTCACTAGAGTGGACATGCTTACACCAATTCTCTTTTTAAGGTGAAAGACTTAATGTTTAATCTTTTGTATTGGTGAATACTTTAGACATTTCTCCAGCTATGTTTCTTTTCCGTTGTATTGTATTTGGTTATATTATGGTTATTGACGTTTTAAATTTTATGACGTTTTCGATGATTTATCTTACATCATGGATGACGTGTGCTTGATCTTCTTCGATGCTTCGTATTTCTCGTAGCAGACTACGACGGTGCACTGGTATCGATGTCCAGTATTGGGCCAGGACGCTACAGGTGGTATCAGAGACTAGGCTTCAGATCTATCTCGGAAACTTAGGTTCATGATCTTTTAGCCATTTAAGATATAATTTTCCCTTAAGTTTGATACTTAGGCATAAGTGCTGACTTTCTAGAGTCTATGTATGGTCAGGGTTGGGGGTGTGTGAGCGTGTTTATTATCTAATTTTCGTATTAGCATTCTTACTTCATACCCCATCCATTCTTGCGCATTCAAGATTTCAGTAACATCTTGTATCTACTGATTGCTAATGGAATGTTGAACTTTCAGAGAAAATGTCTCCTTGAAGAGATAATGCAGGAAAATCTGGCAACAAAAAGGAGAACCAGCCACCACAAGTGGTTCTACCCCAAGTGCTCATGGACGCACTGACGGTAATTGCAAAGGGGTTTGGCCAGCAGCAGCAGTCTCCGCCTCCTCCTCCTCCGCAACATAATATCTAGTTCTTCTATAGAGAGATGAGAAAGATGAGAGTTCTGGAGTTTAGGGGATGTACCAACCCCGAGGAGGCTCAGCATTGGTTGGCTGAGGTGGAAAAGTGTTTCAGGATGGTGCAAGTGCCTGAGGAGATCAAGGTGGATGTGACCACACCTCTGTTATTTGGCAATGCGGGTGAATGTTGGGCTGGTATGGTATTGAAAAATGACTCCGTCTATCTCGTGGGCACAGTTCTGTGATGCTTTTCTAAAGTATTATGTACCAGAGATGGCAATTCTGGACAAGATCAGGGTGTTTGAAAATTGAAGCAAGGTCGGATGACAGTGTCGGAATATGCGGACTATTTCCATGCTTTGGGTAAGTTTGCCCCTTCAATTGGATGCAAGAAAAACAGAAGAATGAGCAAACTTGATAGCTTGAGGCGTGTACAAATACTATCCGTAAGGAATATTTGCCCCCACTAGTTGCTGTAGGGTTGTAGACAAATTTCCTCCTAGGATACAATAGCCAAAACAATCTCTTATCCTCAGCAAATAGGACAGAAATCCAATGAACTTCCAAATTGAAAGTGGTTTTGAGCAGGAAGAAGAGTTTAGAATGCAAGGACTAACTTGAAATCAAGATATCTTGAAAATGGGTTGCAATAGCCTTTTTATAGGCTTTTGAACTTCATTTCAGACGTTCATAGCCATTGCATGGTGATTGGATATGTCCCTTGGTGCATAAGTTGTAATTCTATGTGAAAAGTCACACCTGCTGGCACATCAATAGTGAACGCAGGGATGAAAACTTACGAGGACATATTGGACACGTGTTTTCACATCGAGAGTGACTTCCGCAGAGTAGCGGCATGAGAAGCTAGTGCAGGATCGCCTGATAGAGGCAAGAGGCCAAGCGGCCGGAGATCAAATTATGGTCTCGCATCAGCATTACCGGGATTGCGAGTTAGAGTATGAAGAACAAATGTTCTCCGCCACACTGATCCCTATCCAGATGTATGACTTCAACGTTATATAGGAATGGACTGGTTGGCCAAGTATCACGGCAACATTGACTGTCGATTGAAGCAAGTGACAGTCAAGAATGTTAAGATGGAAGAGGTAATGTTTCAAGGAGATGCGGAACGAAAGAAAGTCCACAGGAAGGTGTACATGTCAGTTGCTCAAGCTTGCAGAGCCTTAAGGAAAGGTGCCGACGGATTCCTAATATATGCGATGGATGTTACTAAGGAAGTACCATCTATTGAGCAAATCCCAGTAGTCAACGAGTTTCTGGATGTGTTTCCAGAAGAACTGCCAGGAGTGCCACCTCCGAGGGAAGTCGAGTTTGAGATAAATTTGATTACAGGAGCCGAACCTATTTCTAAAGCCCCTTACAGAATGGCTCCGGCAGAATTGAGGGAGCTGAAAGAACAACTTCAAGAGTTATTGGACAAGAAGTTTATCGCCTCAGTGTGTCACCTTGAGGAGCACCTGTTTTATTTGTAAAGAAGAAGGACGGTAGCATGAGGCTCTGTGTCGATTATCGAGAGCTGAATAAAATTACCATCAAGAATAATACCCCCTTCCGCGAATTGAGGATTTGTTCAACCAGCTCAAGGGTGCCAAGATCTTCTCTAAAATTGACCTCAGATCAGGATATCACTAATTACGAGTGAAGGCTGAAGACATCGCGAAGACAGCCTTCCGCACGAGATATGACCACTATGAGTTTTTAGTGATGCCATTTGGGTTGACAAATGCTTCTGCAGTCTTTATAGACCTTATGAATACCGTCTTCCGAGAACAGTTGGATAGGTTTGTGGTGGTAATCATAGACGACATCCTGGTGTATTCTCCTGACGAGCAAACTCATACAGAGCATCTGAGAACCGTTATAGGCATTTTGAGACAGAAACAATTGTACGCTAAGTTTAGCAAGTGTGAGTTCTGGCTAAGGGGGGTGGCTTTTCTGGGTCACATGATATCAGAGGAAGGGATTGTTGTGGATCCGAAGAAGGTGGAAGCTATCACGAAGTGGCCTAGACCCACTATTGTCACCGAAGTGCGAAGTTTCTTGGGTCTAGCAGGTTACTACAGGAAGTTCGTCGAGGGATTCTCAACAATAGCAGTGCCTCTCAGTCGCCTTACTCAAAAGAAGTCTAAGTTTGAGTGGACGGCGGAATGCGAGAAAAGCTTCACGGAGCTCAAGAGGAGGTTAACCATAGCTCCAGTATTGGCTCAACCCTCTGGAACTGATGGGTTTTTGATCTATAGCGATGCGTCGAAAAATAGTTTAGGTACGTAAACTGTAGCATAAGGTTATGATTTTTCATACCAATTAAGCTTAGTCTAATACCTTACTTTTAGGTTGTGTTTTGATGCAACACGAATGAGTTATCGCGTATGGCTCGAGACAGCTAAAGACTTACGAGCAGAACTATCCGACGCACGATCTTGAACTCGCAGCAGTTGTGTTCGCCGTGAAGATCTTGCGACATTATTTATATGGTGAAAAGTGCGTGGTATTCATTGACCATAAGAGCCTAAAGTACTTGTTATCCCAGAAGGAATTAAACATGAGACAATAGAGATGGTTGGAACTGCTGAAAGACTACGACTTGACCATTCATTATCATCCGGGAAAGACTAACAAAGTGGCTGATGCGTTAAGCAAGAAATCCAGCCATGCAAGACAATCACCGCTGGAAAGAGAAATGGAAGAATTTGGTTTAGATTTGATTGACTCCACAGTGAATGTCTTGGCGGAAATGTCCATCACCCCGAGTTTGGTTGATTGGGTAAAAGAGGCTCAGAAGAATAATAAGACCCTAAGTGAGATGTATAGAAATCTCAAACAGCACTTTTGGTGGTCCAGAATGAAAAGGCATATCGTCGAGTTCATCAAGAGATGCTTGGTGTACCAGCAAGTTAAGGCTGAACACCAACGGCCTGGTAGAATGTTGATGCCATTAGAGACTCCAGAATGGAAATAAGAGCACATCACGATGGATTTCATAGCCGGTTTACCAAAGACCAGAAGTGGATATGACATGATTTGGGTCATTGTGGATCGATTAACTAAGTCTACCCATTTTCTACCCATCTCGAGCGAATCGTCTCTCGATAAGTTAGTAAATCTATACATTGACAATATTGTCAGTTTGCATGGTGTTCCCGTGAGTATAGTGTCCGACCGAGATCCACGGTTTACTTCTAAGTTATGGACATCATTTCAGAGAACCATGGGTACAGAATTAAGATTGAGTACAACATATTAACCCCAAACTGATAGAAAGTTTGAGCGGACTATTCAGACCCTAGAAGATATGCTAAGGGCTTACGTTTTAGATTTCAAAAGGAATTGGGATGGAATGGTGAAATTCATGGAATTATCTTATAATAACAGTCACCACAATGCAATTGATATGGCTCCTTTCAAAGCGTTATATAGACGAAAGTGCAGGTCATCCGTTTACTGGGACAAAGTCGGTGTGAGGATCATCACCGGACCTGAGTTACTTGAGAAGATGCTAGAAAAGGTGAAAATCATACGGGAAAGACTCAAGACGGCTCAGGACTGTAACAAAAGTTGGACGGATTCCAAGCGACGGCTATTGGAATTTAATGTAGGTGAAAAGGTTTATTTGAGAGTATCACCTACGAAGGGCATTATGAGGTTTGGAGTGAAAGACAAGTTAAGCTCCCGTTTTATTGGTCCTTACGAGATACTTGAGAAGGTGGGAGCTTTGGCACATAGGTTGCCATTACATCCGGTATTGACGCAAGTCCACAACGTATTCCACATATCACAGTTAAAGAAGTACGTGACGGATCCAAGCCATGTGCTCGAAGCACAACCTTTGGAACTCAACGGTGACGTTACTTACGAATAGATACCCGTGAAGATCGTAGACCGAAAGGACCAAGTGTTGAGAAAGCGGGTGATCCCTTATGTGAAGGTCCAGTGGAGCAACCACACGGAACGTGAGGCCACTTGGGAACTCGAAGAATGGAAACGGGAGAAATATCCTTAATTTTTCAACTAAGGTACGTAAGTTTCGAGGACGAAACTTTTTGCAAGAGGGTGGAACGTTATACCCCGTAATTTTCGAGTCTGACATTAAATAATTGGAAAACAATACAATTTTTATTAATTGTATAGGTTAATGAGGCTTAGTTGGATAAAATGTAGGTGAGTAAATAATCAAAAAGCTGAAATTAAGAAAATTGGGCCAAATTACCAAAATAGCCCTCCCTCAATTAAGTGATGAGAGAGTTACACTAAGTAGTATAACTCCCAGGAGTGGACAGCGGTTGAGAGGAGAAAGAACAAGGGGAAAATGGCTGGAGAGGAAAGGGAGAGAGAAGAAAGAGAGAAAGAAAGAAGAAGAAGAGGAAAGAGAGGTCAACCTAGATCCAATCTGTTCTAAAATTCTACTGTACACTCGTAAGACTATCTAGAAGCAAAGGCAAGTAATCTTTCTATACGCTTTATGCAAATTTTGGTTTCAACAGGCCCTATATTCTTATAAAGAGAAAATTTGGATCACACATTGGTAATCTTGATTTGTTTATGTTAAATAATCTACTATACATATTCGTTGTTGTTGGTTGATTAAAGTCATGTCCTTTGGGCCAAATTCTGAGAATATCTACGTTATGCTTAGTTGTTGATAAACATGCCCTTAAACTGTTATCTTTGGTGCAAATATTGCGTTGTGATAATATGTTGTGTTTTCCAAGTATTGCCTTAGATGATTTGAGATGAATTGAGAAGGGTTTGAAGGTTAGATGATGTGTTGCTGCAATTTAGTCTGAGTCAGAAGATTGATGATATATCCAGAGATGTGAATGGTAGTAGTCTTGGTTGATGCAGACTGATGATTTTAAGGATCAATCTGTGTTATGTGTATGTTAAGCATGATGGATTTAGGTGGTAAGATGGAATTTGAAGTGTTTAACATGAAAGGAGTGAAGGAAGAAGATGGCGAGGAGAAGTTACTGCAGAATTTTCAGTTTCTGGAACCGTCAAAACCCTTCGAACACCTACTTTAGGTACTCAATGTCACATTAGGCGCCTAAAGTAGGCGTTCAATGTGTCTCAGTGCATTCTAAAACACTTCGAACACCTCATAAGGCGCTTCATGTCACATAAGGCGCTTTATGTGGGTGTTCGATGTGTCACAACACATTCCAGAATACTTCGAATGCCTAGTATAGGCGTTTCATGTCACTTTAGCCGCCTCCTGAAGGCGTTCCAAGTGTACTGGAAGTCCCTTTTGACACGCGCTTCATGTATTTGGGATACCTTTATTCTCTTCCTTTGCTCATAAAATACAAGGGGATTTGAGGTGTACTTGAGTTGTAAATGTTAAGTGTGAATGAGTAAGGTTAAGAATGGATCTAAAGTGAATTTGTAATACGAAAGGACCTGAAAAGGGTACGAGCGTGGTGTGTTTGAGGTTTAGGATCTTGTACTTGATATGTAAAATGTGTGCGTATGTTTACATGTTTGATATGACGTAACATGAGCATTTTTCATCACGACATGAACACTTTGCATTTCGACATGAGATTTGTTTTGCGAAAGAACATGTGTTTGCAAAAGAAGATTAAAGTTTTCGAAAGATAAGCTATGGCTGCTGGTTGATCGCAGGGTATAAAAATCACGCCTGCAGAAGCAGGGTATAAAAACGTGACCTGTGAATCAACAGCAGGGTATAAAGTTATGTTATGGGTCGTAGACCTATCAGCACGGGGTATAAAATTATATTATGGGCCGTGGACCTTTCAGCACGGGGTATAAAGTTCTGTTTGCTGTGGATTGATCACCCACATGGTATAAAGTTCTGCTACGCGAAGAGTATGATAAGAAGAATTGTGAAAAGTTTTTATAAAATGACACGCATGACATGTTTACAAAAGAAGACATATGCATGGGTTTTGTGTGTAGTTTTAAAGGGGTACATGCATCATGCACGAAACATAAGACTTGACATGCAAGAAATGACATTCGCATATGATCTGTTTATATAGTATGTTTTGTTGGATATATGTTTGTTTCGTATTTGTGTATCATTTATGTGACTTAATTTGCTATGATGAATTGTTATAAAGATGTTGTTTGCTAACCCGAGCACCTTATTTTGGGCATTGATTTATATACTGGTGACTCTTTCGTGTGTGGTCACGTAAGGTGTATAGACGGGTTACTTGTTAGTGATATTTTCGCTAAGAATAGATACCACATCTGCTTTTCAGGTGAGCCGGAGTACGAGATGATTTTCGTAGTAGACAACAGCGAGTGAGCTTATTGGGATGATGGTTACTACAGTGGACATGCTTACACCAATTCTCTTTTTAAGATGAAAGACTTAATGTTTAATGTTCTGTATTGATGAATACTTTAGACATTTCTCCAGCTACGTTTCTTTTCCGCTGTATTGTATTTGGTTATATTATGGTTATTGAAGTTTTAAATTTTCTACGTTTCCGCTGATTTATCTTACGTCATGGATGACGTGTGCTTGATCTGCTTTGACGCTTTGTAGTTTCTCGTAGCAGACTACGGTGGGTGCACTGGTACCGATGTCCAGTATTGGACCGGGGCTGCTACAATATCAATATAAATGCTATAATTTATTATTTATGTGACTCTTAGCACGTCTTTTTTTAATATAATGTATTTGAATTTTTGAAATGTGAGCGAGCATGTTTTTAAGTTTACATGCTATGTTTGTTTTGTTTAACTTTACGATTCTAAGTTTCGAATTTCGAATTTTCGGTCCAAGTTTACAAGGAAGCAAGTGTAAATAATTTGTTTACAGTTCAATTGCAAGCGTCAATTCATAAAGATGCCATAAAAGCAACATGCATGCTCATATAGAAGACTGAGAAGATCAGAAGGTGCTATACAACCTGGATTCCTGAATTGTCACACTCCCTTTTCTTTCCTCTTTAAATTGCATTTTTCTAGGTACTTCACTCTTCATGTAAGCCATTAGATGATATCAATTTGCATGATCCACTGATCCAGTCAAAGATTCGAGCCACAGAAACAGCATATTGCACAAAATGGTAAGACTGCATTTGTTTCGCGATTTCTCATTCCCAAACCTTATGCAAATACGATAGCTTAGTCCACCAAGAACGTCCTAATCCAACTATCTTGCAAAGACGGGTGTATTATGCAATAGAAGGCTTGTAAGTGAGGATCTCATGTGGATGACAAATAAACTGCCGTATTGTTAGAAATATTACCGAGCCATGTTTTGGGACTGGAAGGCCTAACTTTAGCCACCCTTTGACCATGTTACCAAGATTAGTCGGTGCACAGGTTACCAAAACCAAAACTAACTTATTCATAAATTACCAAAAGCAGAAGCATGTACAAAATTGTTAAGCGTGTGATGAAGTCAAAATGACTGCAGATGAAAATAAAAGTATACTTTAATGCATGACAAAAATATCTTGAATCATAGGAAGAAATATTCAAAAAATGTCTTCTTACTCCACTCTTGCTTCCTATTTAATCAGTCTTTTAAATTGTATACAGTTCTGCAAATCCAACTTCAGCTTATCCATCATCATCCTGTAGAACAACATATTTGGCTGCCACATTCCATAAAAATTGATCCATATGCTCTATTAGCAGCTTTTCACCAAGACATTTAACATGGTCTTCCCACCACACATCCCAAATAACCTGCAAATCTAGTCAAATCTTTAACCATTGTTCCAGGAGCTGGTTTGATCAGCTCCAAGGCAGCATAAGTTCTTGCTCCGTTAGGATCTCCGGATGGCGTAAAATGCGCTCCGTTCTTAAATACATCCCCATCTGATACCCATGTCCACTTCATCCATTCTGATACTGGAATTGATGTGTCCCTGTGCGTTATCTCTTTCTTATACTGCAATACCCAAAATGTAAAGTTCAAGGTTAGACTGGTCACTGCAACAGTGGTTGTAAGGCTAATAAGTAAAAGAAAAACAGTGAACGTTTGCAGTCTTTCTTGTCTGCTCATCGGCAGCAACAAACCTCGTCTCCGACAGCAACATTGTCGTGAGCAATGTAACGGTTCCCTTGACTTATGATAGTGGCATGGCTGCTGCCCCCAATGGCATACATATTCCAGTGGGTGTAGTCGTTGTTCACCAAGTGGAAAAATCCTGATCGGCACCTGGGCATTCTCTGCATCATTCTTTTGCCAAAATGGTTATATGCAAGTGTTATCTGCATCTTATCATCGGCCGGGTTGTTGTCGTGGCCACCAAATAGCATTGCCTGTTCAAGTCAGATCCTGTTAGCTTACTGTGTATACATATAGCTAAAATGACCTTGTGGTATTCTTAGCTAGCATAACTTTAATGCTGAAAACTTGCTTATGACAATTCTTTATTACATGTCTGCTTGGTAGTTTCCACCGTCTATCCACTGTTGAGACCTTGGATTTGACGGCGGAATTAAAAAGCCACCTACAGACGCTTCACACCCAATCATTCTAGATAACGCTTGCATCCTTTGTATTATCGCGGCTGCTGACACAGAGTTAGCCGATGCTTATTCTCGTCATTGCTTCTTCTCCGGAAAAAGAAGTTCACGACCCGTGGATCTTCTACCTCCACGCGGCATTGCTCCGTCAGGCTTTCGCCATTGCGGAAAATTCCCCACTGCTGTCTCCCATAGGAGTGTGGGCTGTGTCTCAGTCCCAGTGTGGCTGATCATCTTCTCGGACCAGCCTGATCTTCGTCTTGGTAAGTTGTTGCCTCACCAGCTAGCTAATCAGACGCGAGCCCCTCCTCGGATGGATTCTTCCTTTTGCTCCTCAGCTTACAGGGTATTAGCAGCCGTTTCCATCGGTTGTTCCTCGGGACGTATTCGTCATAGATAAACATTTCTTTGTTACATGTCTATCTATTATTGGTTATACTCAAACATAAACTATTAGACTACTCCATATCTACTTCTAGATCACCATAAAATTAAGTAAGAAAATGTTACCTTGTCATGGTCGGTAAAGTGACAATTTGAGATGGTAATAGCAGTGGATCCCTCAATAGCATCGATGAGGCCATCAGAGCATCTAGACATGGAGAGATGATCAAGCCAAATATCTCTGGATGCGAATATGGAAATACCATCACCATCATCCGGGGTCCTAAACCCAAAATGATCAATGGAATCCCTAATTATTCCGCCGGAAGTCGGGAAAATGTTATGGATATGAATATTATGAATAATCACATTCTGAACATTCTGAATTGTGATTCCAGCTCCATTAGCAATCGTCACGCTAACTCCACGCCCATCAATTGTTTTATGACTCTCCATAATCAATTCCTGATTGAGCTTGATTGTCATGCTCCGGGCAAATATAATCCATAAGGGCTTCTTACGGATGACAGCGTGTCGGAGAGTTCCCGGAGCCGGATTAACGAGGTCGTTGTCGCTGGGATCTGTGACCACGTAGAATCGACCGTACTTGCCACCGACGGCTCCACGGCCAAAGCCGAGGGCACAATCGGCGAGCCTTCTTCGATTGTTAGCCCAATTGGGGTCGCATCTCCAGCATCGATCGATTGGATTGGTGGCAATGCATGGCCCGCCGTATACCTTCTTGCTTAGCCCTCTTCTCAGGGAGGTGATGTTGGTAGCTTGGTACGGTGGTAATGCTTCGGCGGTCCTTTTGGTTCTACAATAGTAAACAAATGACCCATTTTAAAATACTGACCAGTAACTTTATGACCAATTTAACGTGTAAGATTTATATAGGTTATATATATATATATATATATATATATATATATATATATATATATATAATGAAATAAAGAAAAATGACTCACTAAAATGGATGAAGTAACAGTTGATCAACACAGTTTGACGTAATTTTTATTATGTTTTATCGGGAAACAACCTCTGTATGTTAACACAAGGGTAAAGTTGGGTATATCTGATCCTCCTATACCCGTTATAAAACGAAGCATCTAAAACAATGGAGTAATGTTGTTTTTTGTTTGATTGGGAGATATTTAGGAAATGGTGAACGAAATTAATCCATGCAGCAGTGCTAATTGAAAAATGAGTACGTTCTTATGTCTTCTAAACATATCTCCTTTGTCGTTATTAATTTAACATCAAAAAGTCTTGCACATTGCATCTTCTTCTTTTGTTTGATTTGAGTCTCTTGGAATTAAACAAAATTCCATTGTCCCCCAAAAATTTTGATATTAAACATGTGTTCTCCACATATTCTAAAATACTTGGTTACTCGATGACTAGGGGTGTTAATCGAACCAAACAGTTTACGAATAGTTCGAGTTCGATTCATATTTGATTCGATTTGTTCGTTAAAACCGAGTTCAAACACCTAATTGATTCGTTTATTAAAAAGAGTCAAATTGTTCGTAAACTTTTTGGCTCGTTTAAAGAGTTATAGTGTTTCGAGTCAATTTTGAACAAATTTTGAAACTCGTTACAGTAAACGGGCCGAGCCAAACGGTTCGTTTAACTAAACGAATTCAAATTCGAAAACATAGTATTTGACTCAGCTCGGTTCGTTAACACTCTTATCTATGACGAATGAGAGGGATATCTAGAGGCCGGCTCCCTTCTTTTCACACAGTTTCTTGAATCACATCGTATTTTTTACATAGAATCACTTTAGATATTACAACAACAACAACAATATCACATTGCCTCAGAGGCTCCCGCTTATGACTGGGTATGGGAGGTCGGATGTACGCAACCATACTTATGTGTTAGAAACGCATAGAGATTGTCTTCCAATGATCCATAATGAAAATTACGTCAAGGTATGTTGATCAACTGCTAATTCACAATATAAGAAGCGCATCCAATTTAGTGAATCATTTTGTTTTATTCCATCATATTCCAAAATCAAAGAAGATTATGAGTTTCACCCGAAATCTTGCATGAGAACAGACAACAAAGGCTAGAGGTAAACGTAAATATACTCACAGTTCTTGATGCTTTCTTGGAAATCCATGCGTAGTATTTTGTTGTCTGTCCGGTCCAACATTTCCCTTGAGAAATTTTTGCTCATTAGCTGTGAGCACGGGAATCAAAAATGCCAAAGTAAAGAGAAAGAGGACAAATGAATTCATGTTTGATGCCGCCATTTTCGTGTCCACCAAATGCTGGGAAATGTGGAACGGGGAATTTTTCGCCTGTTCGCTTCTGTTTAGTCTCTGTTGTTAAACTATTTATTACAACATTTGAGAGTTTACATAGGCGAAAATGAGGGCAAACCATTGAAACTAAAAAAAAGGTATTATGTTACGTGGAGGTCATATAAAGAACGTCTGGTCAAATGGAGGTCCAGGTTTGCATGCATGCATGCATGGCCATGTTTTCTTGGAGTAAAAGAAGGAATTAATTAAACTGAGCGTTTAATTAGCTATCTTTAGAATTTGGTTTTCACGAGTCGTTCATTTGATCTGTTTTTGTTCGACACCGTGGACTTTTCCTAGCCATTGATTGATCAGTTGAGAAGAGGAAGTTTATGACTACTAACTTGTTATGCAAATGTGAGCAACAAATTATTATGAGGTGATTGACAACTTTGTGTTCATTTAGTTACTATGAGGTGTCCTACGGCATAGCTCAGTTGGTATTCGAGTTGAGATTTTCTCCAAGAGATACATGGCTCGATTCTAAGGACACACAGTGTGGGGCCAAAGGCCCAGTTTGCATTGTACACTTTGTGTGGGCTCCTATCTCCCTAATCTAAGAGTCCGCTGAACTCATGATTACATCATCCACAATATTCCTTACGACTGAAACGGTAGAAGTCCTCATGCTTCTAAGTTATTATGAGGCTATTGATAACCAAGTACTCATTTAGTTATTCATAATAACCACTTTCCACTCGATATGTAAGGACACACGTACAACTAGTAACAAACTATGGTAATCAAATAAAGACAGAGAATCAATGGATGGCAAATATTTACATTTTAACCAAAAAAAAAAAAAGACAGAGAATCAATGGATGGCAATGATGAGAGTATTAGATATGGCAATCCGCATTTATTATTATATTTTTTATTAGTTACTGAATTACTAAATAATTAATATTCATTGATCATATTAAAAAAATTTATACGCATTTGTGCATATATGTTGTTCATTAACTAATAAGATGTTGATATTCTATGAACAAGGTAAGAGATATTGATATGTTAGCACACAAGGGATGTGAAAACCAATGGTAACGGTTAATTTCGTGTTGAATTGTTGGTAGAAATGTCCCATGCCATTCAAAGGTTCATTTTATATGGATAATTGCATATACTATGTATTTTATGTTTTTGCCTCTTCACGTTTAACCTACTACAACATATTCTAAAATTCTCATCAGCAACTATTATTAGTTGATGATTAGCCCATAAAGTTTAGAACACATACATATATAACCCTACTAAATCATCAGCTTCTTGCTTGATGTTTCCTTCTAGGTGATTATATTACATTAGATGACCAACTATTTCAATTTTATTTAGAATAAAGTAGAACTTGGCTGACAAATATGTTGAAGATGATGGGTTAACAGAGCAGAAGAAAGCAAAGAAAACATACATAAGATTGGCACAGGTGGATTAGTGAAGAAGTTGGCTCGATGGCACGAGGGAGTTGGCACGCTTGGTACGTCTGGCACGCTTAACGGACTTGGCAAGCTGGCGGGTGAAGGATAGTTGGCGCGCAGATGTTGCAGCGAACCGAATTTCAATTTACACGTGCTAATTAGATTATAGTTGCTTCTATAGCTAGTATAAATACTTAATATGGTTGTAAATATCAAATGGAACAAGGAAGGTAGAAAATATATCCCAAAAATCACTCTTGTTCGTTGAGTTGTGCTCTTTGGCGCCATTTCTTCTACATTCAAAATTCTGTTGAGTTTTTGTTCGTTTTGCTTCGTGATTACTTTGTTGTGATGCTTTAAATAAGCTAGTGAAGTGACTTTAATATGGTATCAGAGCTCTGGTGATTCACCATTGATTCTCTGTTCTTCTCAGTTTTGATTCTGTTTTGTGAAAATTTCTCCACATACGATCAACCTGCAACTAAGGTTTGATCATGGAAAATGCGAGTGCAGCATCCTCTAGTTCTCGTAACAATCACACAATCAATGAAAATCCATCAAATAATCAGTATTACTTGCATCTGAATGATAGTCCAGTAATTGTGCTGGTGCAACCACCGCTTAATCCGCACAACTTTCACTCATGGAGGAGGACTTTCCAAATGGCATTGATGGTAAAGAATAAAACCTGTTTCATTGATGGTTCTATGCCTAAGCCAGCACCAAATTTCCTCGGTTTCAGGCATGGAGACAGGTAAACACTATGATCCAATCATGGATCATGAACTGCGTTTCTCCTTCAATTGCGCAAAGTATAATGTGGCATAGCAGTGCTTTAGATGTCTGGAATGATTTAACCATGAGATACGGCAGTGGTGATCCATTTAGACTGTCTGATTTGCTCGCTGAATTCTATGCTGTGAAGCAAGAGAGTCTTAGCGTTAACGATTACTTTACAAAACTGAAAGTCTTGTGGGAAGAGTTAACTGCATTAAGGTTCATACCTAAATATAATTGTCTAAGATGTGTTTGTGATATTACCAGATTAGTGAATGAATTCGTTAAAAATGACTATGCCATAAAGTTTGTTAAAGGATTAAATAAAGAATTCGATCCAGTGAGATCATAGGTATTTGTGATGACACCGTTGCCAGACATTAAGACTGTGTTTGCAATGGCCTTGAAGTTTGAAAGGAAGATTGTTAATAATAGTGCACCAATTAATATCACCAATGCCCCTACAGCCTTAATGAGCAGTAATGATGAACAAGAAAGTTTTGTAGCTAACACATATGCCAATAGAAGACAAGGGCCAGTCTATAGGAGAGGAAATAGGAGATTCAATCAGGAAGGGAACAAGCGTTTGCAATGTAGCTATTGTGGTATGGTTGGGCACACAAGTGACAGATGTTATAGAAAACAAGGTTTCCCTCCTGGATTTAAATTCATAAATCAACTGAATGTGTCTGAGGCAGTGGAAGAGAAGGCCCAGTACAACAGTGGTGATCAGATGTTTCAAAATCCTCCTAGTCTGCCAACACGGTAAACTCCTGTCTGACACCAAAGCAGTTTAGTAAGCTTTTGAAATTGTTAGATGTTGATGATGTTGTTTCAGTGGCAGCAGTGAGCAAGGAGCCCAGGGTGTTGTAACGACAGTGCAGGTTGATGTGCCTACAGGTAGGTGTTATGCAAATATTAATTGTGTGTGGATTCTGGATTCAGGTGCCACTGACCATATCTCTTGCTCTCTGACTTTGTTTAACTCTTATTATTCTATTTTTCATGTTGCCATGAAGCTTCCAAATAATATCACAGTCAATGCAACTCGGAGAGGAATAATTAAGCATCACAGTGGCCTTGTTCTGAAGGATGTTTTACACGTAACTTCATTCTCTTTTAATCTTGTCTCACTGAGTAAACTCACCGAATCCCCCCATCTGCTTGTTTTATTTCATGATTCTTGCTGCTTTATCCAGGATCAGTTGTCCAGGAGGATGATTCGTTTAGCTATGAAGCATCATAGACTCTATTACTTGTATAACTCCAGCCTACCTGTTCAGCATGAAGTTTCAAATCTCTGTGTGTTACCTTCTGTTCTCTCCTCAACAAGCTTAGACTCCAATTCATACCTCTGGCATGTCAGGCTTGGACATGCTTCATCAGCCAGGATTCAAGAAATACATAAGTTGCATCCAGATGTTTCATCTTACAGTTCAGAAAATAATTGTACAGTCTGTCCTTTAGCAAGATTAAAGAGAACTCATTTCCATGTGTCTGTTACTGCTTCTAAACTTCCTTTTGATATCATACATGTAGACATATGGGGTACTCACAGACATTCCACTATGTACAACCAAAAATATTTTCTGACAATAGTGGATGACTGTCTAGATTTACTTAGATATATCTACTCAAAACAAAATCTGAAACTAGGCAAATTTTGAAAAGTTTCTTTCATTATGCCTCTACTCAGTTTAATGCACATATCAAAGTGGTTAGAAGTGATAATGAGCTTGAGTTTAAAATGTCTGAATTCTATATGCAACATGGAGTTATTCACCAAACCACTTGTAACTATACTCCCCAACAGAATAAGGTAGTAGAGAGAAAGCATCGACATCTTCTTCTTGTGGCTAGATCACTCAGATTTCATGATTCTTTACATATTACATATTGGGGATTTTTCCTTCAGCATGCCACATATTTGATAACTTTAATGCCTTCACCTATTTTTCAGCATAAGACTCCATATGAGATACTGCATCAAATACAGCCTACATATAGTCATCTCAAAGTGTATGGATGTCAAGCATTTGCTTGTGATAACAGTCCACATAAGCCAAAGTTTGAACCCATATCCATACCTTGTATATTCCTAGGGATATCTATGAATGTGAAAGGCTATATTCTTCAGAGCATAAATGACAAATCTGTATTTGTATCCAGAGATGTGTTGTTTCATAAGGATTCTTTTCCTTTTTCTAATGCTACTTCTTTACCAGCAACATCAGTGCCAGTAGCTCCTGGCTTAGCAGATAATCAATCATCATCATCTCAAACTCCTCCTCAGATGAATCCTTTACATATTCTTCCATCTACACCTGATCTGGCTCATTCAGATAGTTTTGAATTATCTCCAGGGTCACCATCATCATCATCCTCTACTGATGATCCTGCTTCCTCCTCTCCTGATCAAATTCCTAATACACAACTGCAAGTGCATTTACCTCCATTATCATCATCTGCTTTGCCATCACATGAGCCTTCTGATTACAGAACTACCAGACCAAGACATGCTCCCTCTTATTTACAAGATTACTATTGTAATCTTGCTTATTCACCTTACTCTTCTTTCTGTCAATGATCTCCTTTAGCTTCTCTACCTTACCCTATTCAGTCTTATCACTCTCTTGACGCTTTGGCCCCTGAATACATGTCCTACATTCTTAATATAAGCATTGAGCAGGAACCTGTGTCATATCAACAGGCATCAGCATCAGCATCCTGGCAACAGGCTATGCAAGTAGAGTTAGCAGCATTGCAGGCCACTAACACCTAGACCATTGTTCCCTTGCCACCTGAAAAATGACCCATTGGCTGTAAATGGGTCTACAAAGTAAAAAAGAAAGGCTGATAGTTCAGTGGAAAGATACAAGGCAAAGCTTGTAGCTAAAGGTTACACTCAACAACTAGGTATAGACTATGCTGATACTTTTTCTCCTGTGTCCAAAATGACTTCTGTACGTCTCCTTCTTGCTTTGGCATCTGTGAATAATTGGCATGTGCATCAATCGGATATCAGTAATGCCTTTCTTCATGGTGATTTATATCAGGATATTTATATGGATTTACCACCAAGGGTTTAATCTTCTATCTATAATGCTGTTTGCAAACTTCAGAAATCATTATATGGCCTTAAATAGGCAAGCATACAATGGAATGAAAAACTTACTCTTTATTTGTTGTCTTAGGGATTTCAACAGTCTAAGAATGATTATACCATGTTTATCAAGAAATCTCCAGATTCTTTTATAATGCTACTTATTTATGTTGATGATATCATAGTGGCCATTGATTCTATGTTCCAGATACAGCAACTTAAAGACCATTTACATTCTACATTCCAGATAAGAGATTTAGGAATCCTAAGATACTTTTTGGGTCTGGAGATGGCAAGCTTTCAAGGGGGATCATGATCTGTCACAGAAAGTATACAATGGAGTTGTTAGAGGAGACGGGATTCCTGGGTGCCAAACATGCATTAACTCCTATGGAGATAAATCTGAAGTTGCAACATAATGATTCACCATTAATACTTGATGTATCCTGTTACAGAAGAATTATTAGAAAACTATTGTATCTTACTATTACTAGGCCAGACATATCTTATAGTGTTCAACAGTTGAGTCAGTTTTTAGACACTCCTACATAATTGCATATGAAAGCTGTTTATAGATTGTTGAGATATTTGAAAGGGAATCCAAGTCAGGGCTTGTTGTTTCTTAGTACATGGTCAAAATTGCTCAAGGCTTGTGCAGACTCAGACCGGGGTGGCTGTTCAGAGACCAAAAAATCTATCACAGGATATTGTATGTTCTTTAGCAATGCATTAGTGTCCTAGAAAGCTAAAAAGTAGATCACTGTATTAAGGTCATCTTCAGAGGCAGAATATAGGTCACTTGCTGCAGCAACATGTGAAATATAATGGTTACTCTATCTGTTGAAAGATGTGGGAGTAGAACAGGATCAGCCTGTGGAACTATTCTGTGACAACAAGAGTGCAATTTATATTGTTGAGAATCATGTGTTCCATGAGCGAACATAGCATATAGAAATGGATTTTCATGTTGTTAGAGATAAATTTCAGGAAGGAGTAATTAAGCCAATGCCTGTCAAGACAGAATATCAAGTGGCAGATTTATTCAATAAAGCATTAAGCTCACACAGACTGCAATTCCTGACTTCAGCTCTGGGGGTATGCAATATTTACAAAAAGTTAGAATTGAGGGGGGTGTTGAAGATGATGGGTTAACACACCAGAAGAAAGCAAAGAAAACATGCATCAGCTTGGCACAGGTGGATTAGTGAAGAAGTTGGCTCGATGGCACGAGGGAGTTGGCACGCTTGGCACGTCTGGCACATTTAATGAACTTGGCAAGCTGATGGGTTAGGATAGTTGGAGCGCAGATGTTGCAGCGAACCAAATTTCAATTTACACGTGCTAATTAGATTCTAGTTGCTTCTATAGCTAGTATAAATACTTAGTATGATTGTAAATATCAGATGGAACAAGGAAGGTAGAAAATATATCCCAAAAACCGCTCTTGTTCGTTGAGTTGTGCTCTTTGGTGCCATTTCTTCTACATTCAAAATTCTGTTGAGTTTTTGTTCATTTTGCCTCGTGATTACTTTGTTGTTGTGTTCTTGTTCTTTATCAAAGGTAATAAGAAAGTTGCTGTTGAAAATCCACTTTGAAAGTAAAACGGTAGTGGAGTAAAATCATTTAATATTCGAACCACTCTAAACTTATGCCTTTTCTCATTATCTCTCATCTCCTTCTCTATTGACTTAGAGTGCATTTGTTTTGTACTGAGCTAAACTGATAAAATTCTACAAAATTAATCAACACTCTATTTAACCCTCTTTAAAGTGTTCATCACGGACCTTACATAAGATTATAAGAGGGTTAGGCCCCTAGAGTATATTTACTACTCTCACGCGTGTGGTATCCAAATAAATGACTTTCGTTTCGACAGTGTCGTACAAAACGCGCGTTTATCTTAATTTAAGTTTTAGATTTTGTAGCCAAATTTTCCAATAGTCACTTTTTCGTAGATTGTATTTTCAAATATTATTATTATACAACCCTCGTTCTTATAAAACTCTTTAGTGTTTGTACTTTTTATTAACTATATTGGATCGATAACTACCTTTTTATTACTTCACAAAAAAAAAAAATCCTTTTTGGCTAATATGGGAAACATCTCTATGAATAAAGGTAGAACACCGCATCCAATCATACAAAAAAGCACTCAGAATATAAACCTTTTTTTTCATTTACTGTTTCACTAAAAAAAATATGAGACAAAATTTTCCACAAACTATAAGTAAAATATGCATGTGTACATAATACATCAACCAAAAACAGAATGGATTCTAAGAAACCAATCTGCAACAAAATCCAGGTAAAGAATATCTTTAAAAAAAAACTCGTCAAACTTATGTTAGTTAACGAGTTAATTGAAGTGCTTTATTTCTTTACCCGTAAACTTTTTTCCCTTGACAATGTTTTCTTCTCTGCTTCCATTTTCTTCGTAAATAAACAAATAAAGATAAACACATAAAAAAAAATGAAAACATCCTCAAACCAAAGAATTATTACATCTCTAACATGGGACATTCTTCTTGCACGTAAGTGCACCCGAAAACCTAGTAATCCATTCGACATCGTTACCATTTGCAGGGTTGATAGTGTCATAGAGCTCAGAATGCTTTTTAAGGAAATTGGGATCTCCAGATGTTATGAAGAATGCTCCACCCTTGTAGATATCTCCTTCTGATAACCAGTTCCAAGAACTCCATTCTGACTCATCGGCATAGTCTCTCTTGGTTATCTGTGTAATGCAAATGTTACATTAATTAGTACAACAACGCAAACATACTCACGTGTTAGAAACACACAGATGTTGTTTTCTAATGAACCATAATGAAAATTGTGTCTGTCGATCAACTGCTGCTACACAATATAAGAAGCGTACCCAATTTAATTAGTCATTTTGCTTTATTCCATCATATTCCAAAGTCAAGGAAGAATGTGTCATTGACTCTATTAGAAATAGAAACTACGTTAATTAGTATCATATCATAAGCTAAACCGATGGTTTTGAATGTAACAAATATCAACTTTTCATGTTGCTTACTCCAAAATAGTTAGCTCTTTTGATTTTATACATGTTAGATGCATATATTTGGTATGCAATTTGAAGTTCTAGACATGTTCAGGAAACATTAAAAGAAAGCTCTAAATGAGAAAGACACTTGCGACATAAAATTTGGGTTGTTCTCCTCTAGACTCGAGAGATTAACATCTCAAAGGTTCGAAAACATAGTCATTGTGAGGACCTTTGTTCGTTAGTTGCACCCGACGAAATTGCTTATACCACTCACTAGCCATTAGAGGCTTCAAACCAAAATACCTAACAAGCATTATCTCTCTCTAAAAGGAGGTAATCGAACCGCATCTTCCAGTACAGCTACCTTGTTACAAGTCACTAAACCTGCCTTCGGTTGAAATAATCCATCGATCAAAAAACACGACATTATTCTGTTTCGGTAAAGGTATGCAAAGTCTCCAATGTAGTTAAAGCATACTCTCTTCAAGAAGCACAAAACAAGACATTGACATTTGGAAATTAGGATTTTAGACGAGACCTAGATTTCTTTATTCGTTCTATATCAATCAATCAATTATACCTAGTACGTCCCAACGGTAACAAAAACTATCCTTAGAGTGAATCATATGCAGTACGTCTTAACGGTAACAAAAACTATCGTTAGAGTATTAAGAGAGTGAACGACAGGGAACAATACTTAGGATTATATATTATTACCCATTTGCTATAATTGAAAGAAGATATTGTTACCTCTTTTTTGTGGATATCTGGAGGAGCAATAAACCGGTTACCCTGGCTGATGATGGTGGGATTCTGGCTACCACCAATGGCATACATTTCCCAATGAGTATAATCATTGTTCACAACATGGAAGTATCCATACCGGCATCTTGGCATTCTCTGTATTAATCTCTTCCCAAAATGGTTAAAAGCAACCGTAATTTGCATGATTTTATCCATGGTGTGACTATTACTCGCGCCGAAGAGCATGACCTCATTGTGATCGGTGAAATGACTGTTAGAAATGGTGATAGCGGTGGACCCCATGATCACATCAATGATGCCATCATAGCATCGCCACATGGATACATGATCAATCCATATGTTGCTTGACCCGAATACAGAAATTCCATCTCCATCGCTCTGTGTTCTAATTCCGAAATGATCTACCGAATCTCTGATATAACCGCCGGATCCTTCGTATATATCGTGCACGTGAATTCCGTGAATGATCACGTTTTTCACGTACTGGAGTGTGATGCCGGCGCCGTGAGAAATGTGAACGCTGACGCCACGGCCGTCGATTGTTTTGTTGCTTTGAACGATTAGCTCTTGAACGAGGCGGATATTCATGCTCCGTGCGAATGTGATCCAGAGGGGTTCTTTTTGGATCACGGCGTATCGGAGGGTACCGAATTTAGGGTTCATCATGTCGTCGGAAGGATCGGTAACTACATAGAATTTGCCACCTTTGCCGCCGGTGGTGCCTTTACCGAAACCTAGGGCACAGTCTGCTAGCCTTTGGCGGTGATCAGCCCAATGTTTTTGGCACCGCCAACACCGGTCGATCGGGTTGGTGGCCATGCAAGGTCCCTTCCATTTTCTACCTCTCAGATTCCGACGAGTGCTGTTCGACTTGGCCGCTTCTGCTCGGAACTCCTCTAGGGCTCTGCATCCAATAAAAGGTCGTCACATTATTATCTATATTCAAGGAGGATTGTGAGTCTTTCATCGGTCTCCTAAGTCGGATGAGTACTTATACACTGACTCAAACAAGGTCTGGCTCGCAAACTAGGTCAAAAGCTTAGCAGCAGTGGAACACCCACCTGTGCGTGTCTCGGGATTCAAACCCGTAACTTCTTGGATCAAATCTCAACTCGAGTATCAACTGAACTATGGCATGGAGGCTATTATCTATATCCCTGCATGTCTTCTATAGTTTATCCAAAAAAAAAATATGACACAGCAGCAGGATTGGACCATTTTAAAATTACTCATGCAATAAATTGAAAAAAAAAAAAAGAATATCTATGTGTTATTCTATTTTTGGGTATCTATTAAAGATTACTCCGATTTTGATACTTACAAATTGCATTATTAATGCTAGAGATGTGAACATTATTCAGATTTTGATACTTACAAATTGCAGTATTAATTCAAGAAGATCATTACATAAGACATTACGTATGAATAAAACTTATCATCAATTTTATATCGGTTATGGATCAACTAGTAGCACAATGAGATAATGCTACATAAGATCTATCTACATGCAACCAAAGGTGTGATTGACAAAAATTAACATAAGACCTATGTATATCCTATACATTTTATTGATTAGATAGGAACGAATCATAGTTGCTCTACCGCCCCTGTAAAAGTTGTGCATCATGATATAACATTGTGGACGCACCTGTTTGTGTGCATATTCAAATGGCCTGTAACTTCTTCTGGATTAGGATGGTATGCTTTGAGGTTGTTCTGCCATGCTTCCTCAGCTCGTCTCCGCCCTACCTCATCCTCATGATGCTCCACCTCCGCCGCGCGTGACGGCGTCATTGAAAAAATAACCACAAAAATTAGAAGAAAAGATATACTTTTATGAGCTAATCCCATCGTGGCATTTGTATACATATTTCGTGCTGATTTATAGCAAAGTTATGCAATGGGGTCGAACCCTTGGGTTTTTGTTGGGTCCAGACCCCGACCAAATTCAGAAAGTCTCTACGTGCTTTCTTGAACAGGGTGGAAAATCAGTAGGCAAATACATCTGTTTTTGTAATAAACAGTTGGATTCCTATATAGGACTACCTTGTAGGAAACCTGCGTAAGTTATGGGGAACCATTTCTTTTGATGGTGAAGGAATTTTACAACGAAATTTCAAATATCCATTTACTAAATACAACTGCCGGTCATATCACTAATGAGTGAATTTTTCTTGTCAAAAATAGTCCTTTTTTTGTTGTTGAAAGATACTATTTTTTTAGGACGTCAAAAATAGTACTGGAAAGGGATAGCTTGCGCGTGAAATGCTCCTATTTAAAGGATCTCTAAGAAACAACTTGTTAAAGGAATAAAATGTTTATTCAATATTGGTCCATGATTGTCTTTCATCATTATTTATTATTATCATCATTTCATTCATTATGTCTACTTTAAAGATTAATATTATTAATGATGATGACTAATTTAGCCTTTTACCTGAAAAGCCAACGGCTATATTCTACTTATGATGACCAGATTCTCTAAACCATGGAGCTAGTAGATGTATGTTTATGTACGTACATACAGTATATGCGTATGAGTATATGTATATGTGTAAGTGTATTTTCTGTAGGATGTTTGTGTCTTAGTATCTTGATTTGTTATAGTTATTATTATGTTCTGTTCAGCCATCATTGTGCTCGTCTCATCTCGGGACATCTGCTCATCACTACTGCCATTACTGAGATCATTATGTTCTGCTCGGTTGTCCTTGTGCTCAGCTCAGCTCGGAATATCCTCTCATTGTTGTCACAACCATTGCCTCATTGAGTGCCTTCACCTCGTCACCTCGGCTCGGCATTTCATCACCTCAGCTCGGCACCTAGGCCCAGCACTATATCACTCCAGCTCGGCGCTTCATCACCTTGGCTCAGGCACTTCATCATCTCGGCTCGGTACTACATCATCTCGGCTTGGCACTGCACTCTACGCTTTATTTCTGCAGACAATATATGAACACTCCCCCTTAAGCTAGGAAGAACAAACATATTGAAGTAGAATGTATATAATTCAAACTTAGTCTCTAATTACAAATGTAAAATAGTTTGCCTTTTATAAGACTTGAGAGAGAAGAGGCAATAAGCCTCAATGGTTAGAAATTCAACGGCTATATTCTACTTACAATGGCTAGAATCTCTAAACCACTGAGCTAGTGGATGTATATACATGTATGTATATACAATATATGTGCATGAGTATATGTATGTGTAAGTGTGCTTTCTGTAGTATTTTTGTGCCTTAGTATCTTGATTTGTCATAGCTATCCTTGCGTTCTGCTCAGCTGTCGTTGTGCTCATCTCAGCTCCGCATTTCTGCTCATTACTGTCGCCATTACTGAGATCTTTGTGTTATGCTCGGATGTCCTTGTGCTCAGCTCGGCTCGACACATCCTCTCATTGATGTCACCACCATTGCCTCATTGAGTGCCTTCATTTTGTCACCTCACTCATATTTCATCATATCAGTTCAGATACTTCATCACCTCGGCTCGGTACTACATCACCTTGGCTTGACACATCGGCTGGCACTTCACCATGCACTTTATTTCTGCAGACAATATTTCAACATTCTCCCCCAACATTGGTTGTATTTATACAACTAAGCTTGACAATATTTCTATGGGATATTTCAATACCCCCTTCCCTATG
This sequence comes from Eustoma russellianum, assembly GCA_036186865.1. Lineage (NCBI taxonomy): Eukaryota > Viridiplantae > Streptophyta > Magnoliopsida > Gentianales > Gentianaceae > Eustoma > Eustoma russellianum. Next base: position 40,590,968 of record AP025045.1, read on the forward strand.
TTTGGTGTATAAACATATACAACCAAGCTTGACTTTTGCTTGGATCTGGCTATATCCTTGGCAAATATATTCTTTAACTTGTTGCATGCTCTCTAAGTACCTAAAAAACTTAAGACAAACTTGTGTTAGGAAATCAACCGAGATCACTGCAAAACGCACAGCGGAAAACAAAAACTTGATCTCCGATTTCCTACCAAGGATCCATGTTGTTCGTTTAATTCGATGAAAGAAACTCGAAAACTACCTTTGTAGATCCGAATTACGCAGATGGAGTAGGTGCGAAAATACAATCACCCTCTGTCGGTATTCATACGAACGCTTCCGTCCGGAGTGCTAGCTCTTCAAACGGTGCGACTGAAGAACTCGGTTTTTCACAAAAACGGCTCTAGGGTTTCTTTGATGACTCTGTGTATTTTCGTGTGTATAGTGTATACGAGATACACAAGTATATATACACATACGTAGACATCAAAATCCGAGTCCTAATCGGATTAGTTGATGCCAATCAAAATCCATATCAGATACGGATTCTATCAGGATATTCAAAATCCATATCAGATATGGATTCTCTCATTATTATCTGATAACACACATGTATATATAATCACCAAAAAACGAAAATAATAATAATAATAATTAATATCCAATATTAATATTATTAATATTAAAAACGATAATAATAATAATAATAATTAATATCCAATATTAATATTATTAATATTATTAATCTCAGCCTTACGCATTCTTGTGTGTGACCCGATAGGCCCATATTAATTGGCAGTTGATTAAATCTCTATTAAACCAACAAGTCGTAATTGGCCTCTAGCAAGGCATTACAACTACCCAATTAATACGAGTAAAGTCCAACTAGCCTAATAATAGTACATGCATTAATCCTTTTGTCACACGATATCTAGTTTGAACATAAGTCATGGTCAGCGTCATACTTATATAGTTCAAACATATGATTACTCGATCTCTAAGTAGACTGATAAAACAAATGATATTGATCACACTATCAATTCATTTGAGCACGGCCATGCATTTCACAGTCTCACTAATCGAGGGGCCCAAAGATATCTCTCTCAAAAGAGAGGGACAAATTCTATCTTGATTGTTCAATATCCTCTACATAATTTCTATCACATTCAATCATGACCTTTATTATTATTCAGTTACGGATAACATTTGATCATGTTAAAATATAATAGTCCTTATGTTGGAAACTATGACAATCTCAAGTCAAAGGATTAAAACATGACTATCATGAGATTTACTTATGACGCTAATCCATGTAGCAATCTCATGATGGGTCTATCCAATACACTGTTCTCTAACAAGTATCTATGAGATTGATTCGTATCACCATACACATAATCATCTCATGATTATCAAATCAATACTCATACTGATTATAAATTATTTTATCTCCATAACAATAATGAATCAGGGACATATATCAAAATTGTGTAACATACTAACCAACAATAATGATAATAAAACCTCTTTTATTAATAATAAATGCATAACATAAATATCCAAATCATGGCCTAGGGCACATACACTAACAATCTCCCACTTGCACTAGGCCTACAAATATCTGAGACCCATAGATCTAGTGTGCTGATCATGCTTGACCCGTGAGAGAGGCTTAGTCAATGGATCCGCTATGTTATCGTTTGTGTCAACTTTGCATATCTTGACATCTCCTCTATCGATGATGTCTCGAATGAGATGGTACCGCCTGAGTATATGTTTAGATCTCTGATGAGACCTAGGCTCTTTTGCTTGTGCTATGGCACCATTGTTGTCACAATAAATGTCCATAGGATTTGAAATGCTAGGTACTACTCCTAGCTCAGTGATGAACTTCTTCAACCAAACTGCTTCTTTAGCTGCATCTGATGCTGCTATATACTCAGCCTCTGTTGTAGAATCAGCCACAGTGCTTTGTTTTGAACTCTTCCAACTAACAGCTCCACCATTCAATGTGAATACAAAACCAGACTGCGATCTGAAATCATCTATGTCGGTTTGGAAACTAGCATCTGTGTAACCATTTACAACTAACTCGTCATCCAAACCTCCATAAATCAAGAATACTTCTTTAGTCCTTCTGAGGTACTTAAGAATATTCTTGACAGCTATCCAGTGACCTTCACCAGGGTCAGCTTGATATCTACTGGTTGTGCTTAATGGATATGAGACATCTGGTCTAGTACATAACATGGCATACATGATCGATCCTATAGCAGAAGCATAAGGAATTTTATTCATTCGATCTCGCTCATCAGATGTCTTAGGACATTGATTCTTGCTAAGATGAATGCTATGAGACATAGGCAGGAATCCTTTCTTGGACTCTTGCATGTTGAACCTTTTCAACATTTTATCTATGTATGTACTCTGACTCAAGCCTATTATCCTTTTAGATCTATCTCTATAGATCTTGATACCAAGGATATAGGTAGCCTCACCCAAGTCCATTGAAAATGAATTCCCTAACCAAACCTTAACCTTTTGCAAGGTAGGGATATCATTCCCAATAAGCAATATGTCATCCATATATAAGACCAGAAACACTACTGCACTCCCACTAACCATCTTGTAAACACAAGGTTCATCTTCATTCTTGATGAAACCAAAGTTCTTAACTGTTTCATCAAAACGAAGATTCCAGATTCGAGATGCTTGCTTTAATCCATAGATGGACCTTTGAAGCTTGCAAACCTTCTTTGAATTCTCAGGATTTACAAAACCCTCAGGTTGTGTCATGTACACATCCTCGAGTAAATTTCCATTAAGGAAAGCAGTTTTGACATCTATTTGCCATATCTCATAATCATAGTATGCTGCTATGGCAAGGAGAATTTGAATAGACTTAAGCATAGCTACTGGTGAAAAGGTTTCATCATAGTCTATACCATGAGTTTGCTTGAAACCTTTAGCCACAAGCCTTGCTTTGAAGGTTTGCACATTTCCATCCATGTCAGTTTTCTTCTTGAAAACCCATTTGCAACCAATAGTCTTAATACCCTCTGGAGGATCAATTAAAGACCAAACTTGGTTATCAAACATGGATTGCATCTCAGAATTCATGGCTCCAAACCATTTATCTGAATCTGGACCAGACACAGCTTCCTGATAGGTAGTAGGCTCATCTTGATCTATGAGCATAACTTCACTATCATCAGTCACAAGAAATCCATATCTCTCTGGCTAACGATGTATCCTATCAGATCTGCGTTGGACTTGTGTTACATTTTCAGGCTCCACAACTGTTTGTGGTTCTAAAATTGTCTCTAAAGAAGGTTCAACGATATCTTGTGGAACTTGAGTTTCCTCAAGTTGTACTATACTCCCACTAGTTCTCTTGGAGAAAAACTCCTTTTCCAAAAAGACTCCATTTCGAGCAACAAACACTTTGTTCTCTGAGGGAATATAGAAATAGTACCTTTTAGTTTCTTTAGGATACCCCACAAAAATACATTTGATAGATTTTGGAGCTAGCTTATCTGACACTAATCTTTTCACATAAGCTTCACAACCCCAAATCTTAAGAAAAGACAAACTGGGTCTCTTACCAGTCCACATCTCATATGGTGTCTTTTCAACCGCTTTAGATGGTACACGGTTCAAAATGAATGCAGCTGTCTCCAAGGCATAACCCCAAAAAGATAAAGGAAGATCTACTTGACCCATCATAGATCGAACCATATCTAATAAAGTTCGATTTCTCCTTTCAGAAACACCATTCCATTGTGGAGTTCATGGAGGAGTCAACTGTGAAATGATTCCACAATTTCTTAGATGTTGGTCAAATTCTTGGCTCAAATATTCACCACCTCGATCTGATCGAAGCGTTTTAATTGTCTTACCAAGTTGATTTTGTACTTCATTTTGAAAAGTTCTAAACATTTCAAAAGACTCATGCTTATGTTTCATTAAGTAGACATAGCCATACCTACTAAAATCATCAGTAAAAGTAATGAAATATTGAAATCCTCCTCTGGCATTAATGCTGATTGGGCCACATACATCTGTATGTACCAAGCCCAATAAGTCATTAGCCCTTTCACTATGTCCAGTAAAAGGGGTCTTTGTCATCTTTCCAAGCAAACAAGACTCGCAATTTTCAAATGATTCAAAATCAAATGAATCTAATAATCCATCTTGATGGAGTTTAGATACGCGCTTCTCATTTATATGGCTAAGGCGACAATGCCATAAATATGCAGGGTTTAATTCATTTGGCTTAGTTCTCTTTGAAGATATGTTATAAATATTACCGTCATTGGAATCATCAAGGTTAAGGACATAAATGCCATTATAACTACTTGCAATACAATAAAGCAAGTCATTTTTATCAAAAATAGAACACTTCTTATTTTTAATTAAAAATGAATAACCTTCATCATCCAAAACAGATACTGAAATAAGATTCCTGCTCATAGTAGGATCATAAAAGCAATTGTTTAAAACTAACAAAAGCCCATTGGGCAAGACAAGCTCATAGGTCCCTACAGCTATAGCAGCAACTCTTGCTCTATTGCCAACACGTAGGTCCACCTCGCCCTTCTTCAGCATCCTACTCCTTTTGAGCCCCTGCATATTTGTACAAATATGGGATCCACATCCAGTTTCTAATACCCAGGAAGAAGAAGTAGATAAATTAATTTCTATAACATAAATACCTGAAGATGTAGTCGCACTACCCTTCAGCTTCTTCAACTCCTCCAAATAAACATCACAATTTCTTTTCCAATGCCCAGGCTTGTTGCAATGGAAACAGGTTCCTTCCTTAGGAACCTTTGCCTTGGGACCAGGTTTCGGTTTAGCTTGACCCTTGGACCCTTTTGCACCCTTCGCACTTTTGGGCTTACCCTTGCCTTTACCTTTCTTTTTCATAGGCTTGATATTGACACTCAATACATGGGTAGGCTTTTTGATATTCCCCTCAGCAGTTTTGAGCATACCGTGTAGCTCAAGAATGGACTTTTCCATATTATTCATATTGTAGCTCATAACGAACTGAGAAAAACTGCTAGGCAAAGAGTGTAGGATCAAATCCATAGCGAGTTCCAAACTCAGGGGATATCCGAGTCTTGCAAGGTGATCTATATAGCCTTTCATCTTTAAAACATAAGCGCTAACAGATTCACCTTCAGACATCTTACAGTCAAAAAGTGCAACAGCGGTGTCGAACCTATCCTGCCTAGCCTGTTGTTGGAAAGCTTGTTTGAGATGCACACTCATCTCATAAGCTTCTAAGTGTTCCAGGTCTTTCTGAAGTCCTGAACACATAGTTGCCAACATAAGACATCCTATGTCGTTTGAATCTTCCACATGCTTCTTATACTTGTTCTTAACAGCAACAGAAGCATCAGCAGGAGGTGGTTCAGGGACAGGGTCATCGAGCACGTAGGACTTCTTTTCTTGCTTGAGAACGATTCTCAAGTTTCGAAACCAATCAACAAAATTAGTCCCACATTCTTTTAATTTTTCTTTCTCAAGGATTGATCGCAACGATAAGGTGGAATTGTTATTAACAGCCATTTATGATCTACAAAACATGCAAAGTAACACTTTATTAATAATAAGGTTAAAATTTATAAAACTCTCACTAAAACATAACCCTCAAAAGAAATATTTTAGTGAGCTAAGATCCATATTTGACTTAATTCTAAACTCAGCTTTGGCATGACGCTTAAAATTAAGTTATTTAGGTAGGTAACTTCTTTACCAATTACATCTCATGTAACTCTTAGAATTTATGGAATAATGACATCATATATCATTGTATGTTAGATTCCATCTAATGCCTTGGGCCCAAAACCGTTTTGATAGCCCAATTAAGTCTAACCAATTTTAAACATATGAGTAGCACTATTACTCATCCTACGTAGCTAGGAATGTTTAAAGCACATTGCTTTGGCAATACCTACTTTAATACAATCCCAGTTTTAATAGGTGTTTAAGACATGGATGGCATAAAGACTTAAATTATTGATGAGGGTTCAACTTAGTTTATGTCTTGCATTGCATATCATTATATCGTAGCATCCTATATGCATATATAATCTATCATCCACACATCTCATACAAAATGATAAATATGTAAACGTGACATAGCATGGCCAAACTAAATATGATCTTCATGAGACCAAATGAAGATCATAAAGGAAACCCTTTGTGAAAGACTTCCTATTACAACATTTGCAATGATACATATCTTCTTGTCTTGAGCTCGTGCCTCCATCTCCATGGAATCCACTCGTCCTTTGTATGTGTCGCCATCACCACTTTTGTAGCTTGATTCTTCATTTATTACAATAATAAAGAAAAACCTAACTAATTGTATAATAAAATACAACAAAAACTACAGCGGCACGCATGCCATAATAACCCAAAACAGAAATATGACTAAGTCAATCACATAGGTCCTGAGGCCATGCTATGCACCATGCAAAGACATCAACAATTATAATATGTTTTACACAAACATATTATAACAAATAAATATATCTTGACATTCTTAATGTCACGGTAACGAACTATAGGGCGTACGCATACGACGGTCTCGCTAGCCGATTAGCGGGCGGGGTTCCGAGGGGCGGCGCCCCTGGGCGGGGTCCGAGGGGCAGAGCCCCTAGGCGGGGTCGAGGGGCAGCACCCCTCGAAGCCAAACAGAAAGTATCAATCGCATTGATAATTTTCTTTTCGAAACCCTAACACAGACGCGTCAATCATATTAACGATCTTACTGTTTTGATTACGTGTAAACCCTTATAGAAGCATCGATCGAATTGATGGCTGTCATTCGCAAACCTTAAAACAGAATATCAATCAAATCGATAATCTTCATCCGAAACCAGAAATCAGAATCATCATCGAATTGATAATCTGTCTTTCGAAACACGAAAACAGAACCATCAATCGGTTGTTCATATCGATATAAACATAATCGTTTTTAATCATCTCATGAAAAACGAAAACTTTATATCACATATAACAATCTCGAATTATAACATCTGATGAAAACGAATTGAAAACATCAATCCGCTCTCACCAGATGAGATTCGAATAGGGTTTTACACATAGTGTATGTTTATATCTAATATAAACAGAATCGGTTTTGATTATCACATGACAAACGAAAACAGCCGTATACAAATCATTCATGAAAACGATTTGAAAAACATCATTCTTCTCTCATCATATGAAATCCGAGTTGGGGTTTTTGTACATATCATGCCATACGAAAAACAGTAAACATATAATCACATAAGCATGATATAATCGATTTAAACGAAATCAACAAGTGGCTCTGATACCACTGTTAGGAAATCAACCGAGATCACTGCAAAACGCGCAGCGGAAAACAAAAACTTGATCTCCGATTTCCTACCAAGGATCCATGTTGTTCGTTTAATTCGATGAAAGAAACTCGAAAACTACCTTTGTAGATCCGAATTACGCAGATGAAGTAGGTGCGAAAATACGATCACCCTCTGTCGGTATCTACACGAACGCTTCCTTCCGGAGTGCTAGCTCTTCAAACGGCGCGGCTGAAGAACTCGATTTTTCACAAAAACGGCTCTAGGGTTTCTTTGATGACTCTGTGTATTTTCGTGTGTATAGTGTATACGAGATACACAAGTATATATACACATACGTAGACATCAAAATTCGAGTCCTAATCGGATTAGTTGATGCCAATCAAAATCCATATCAGATACGGATTCTATCAGGATATTCAAAATCCATATCAGATATGGATTCTCTCGTTATTATCCGATAACACACATGTATATATAATCACCAAAAAACGAAAATAATAATAATAATTAATATCCAATATTAATATTATTAATATTAAAAACGATAATAATAATAATAATAATAATAATAATTAATATCCAATATTAATATTATTAATATTATTAATCTCAGCCTTACGCATTCTTGTGTGTGACCCGATAGGCCCATATTAATTGGCAGTTGATTAAATCTCTATTAAACCAAAAAGTCGTAATTGGCCTCTAGCAAGGCATTACAACTACCCAATTAATACGAGTAAAGTCCAACTAGCCTAATAATAGTACATGCATTAATTCCTTTGTCACACGATATCTAGTTTGAACATAAGTCATGGTCAGCGTCATACTTATATAGTTCAAACATATGATTACTCGATCTCTAAGTAGACTGATAAAACAAATGATATTGATCACACTATCAATTCATTTGAGCACGGCTATGCATTTCACAGTCTCACTAATCGAGGGGCCCAAAGATATCTCTCTCAAAAGAGAGGGACAAATTCTATCTTGATTGTTCAATATCCTCTACATAATTTCTATCACATTCAATCATGACCTTTATTATTATTCAGTTACGGATAACGTTTGATCATGTTAAAATATAATAGTCCTTATGTTGGAAACTATGACAATCTCAAGTCAAAGGATTAAAACATGACTATCATGAGATTTACTTATGACGCTAATCCATGTAGCAATCTCATGATTAGTCTATCCAATACACTGTTCTCTAACAAGTATCTATGAGATTGATTCGTATCACCATACACATAATCATCTCATGATTATCAAATCAATACTCATACTGATTATAAATTATTTTATCTCCATAACAATAATGAATCAGGGACATATATCAAAATTGTGTAACATACTAACCAACAATAATGATAATGAAACCTCTTTTATTAATAATAAATGCATAACATAAATATCCAAATCATGGCCTAGGGCACATACACTAACAACTTGACGTGTACATTAGTATAATCTTGTGTAGATTGACCAATTTGAACTTCTATCGATAAGTATAATCACGCATTCAAGTTTTCTAGTTTCTTTAAGTCTAAAAAATATTTATATTATATGAATAACTTATAAACTTTTGAAAAACATAAATGTAATGAAAATAAATTTGAATCAGTCTTAATAGCTAATGTCACAATTCTTACTTAGGTTAGAAACCTACATACCAACAAATCCATAACCAGATTGAACGGGTTGTAAGAATGAATGCAATCCTTTCTTTTGACAAGAGTGTTAAATTATGAAAATTCGTTATACCTCAATAGTGTAGTATACACAACCCAACCAGTTTTGTCAAATCTTAGAAGCATTCAAATGACACCATTTTTTGTGTGCTCAGATGATAATAATATTTTACTTAAGGAATAAGATTCACATTTTGCACTACTTCTACGTGCTTTAATGTTAGAGTCAAATCTCTTTTCTATTTCAAATGATAAACAATTACATAAGGCATTCTAGTTTAGAATTGCATTTCTAAACATGCAAGTGAATAGATTAGCAATACTATCTCTTAGTCCAGAGATAATATAGTTATATGTACTACACATAATGCACACCAGTAGACATAATCGTTTCTTAATTTATCTCATACTCAAGGAATATAACCATCATATTTTCACATCTAACTAGTTGACAAAAGACATCAGGTCAGGTCAGCACATATTATAATTCATCATTAGATAATCTTAATTTATTAAATTAACAGATTACTGCTACTTGATTTAATCATGGGAACACTATTTTGTACTTTAAAAAATTAATGTAGTTTTATGATTTACACACACTATTAAGAGGTAGACAGATGACATAAAGCCTCTGTAATTATGGTAACCACAACACTCATGTCAGCTTGAAGGTGCTTTAATGTTTTTCTGAATGGGTTGAACTATGAAAGTCTAAATGTTAGACACAAGGTTATATCTGAACTAAAATACCAGGTCAGCAACAGATAATCCACCAAGAAAGATATAGTTTCCAGCGTATATTTAAATGATAGACAAAATGACTGATAGTTGAGTAAGAATTTACCTTCTCAAGTCATTAATTAAAATACCTGATTCTATTGTGATAGACTTGTAGGAAAGTTACCTATACTGCATTGGCATAAGATGAGAAATATCTGCTCGGTTGCTCGGCACCTCTATTAAGCACTCTTTCCTCTTGGCTTCCGCTCAGCTAGGATGGTATATACCTGTAGAATGTGACGTTGCTTGCTAGAGCTAAATGTGCAGCATAATTTAAAAGGCAGCCTTGACTTGCATAATTTGCCAAGTTGGAACCGTGTTATTACCCAATTGTCAGATCACAACATGTCAATACCACTTGGGCATGTAGCAACGCAGAAAACTGAAGTAAACACCGGATTCAAGAACACAACGCGTAAAAACACAACACACTTTATTGACGTTCGGAAAATAACTCAAAACTGAACTACCACTCGCCGCCGCTACAACGGTTCGGCCGACTCCTTTAAATAGACTCGACTAGCCTAGACAAAACCTTAACCTAATAGGAAAACCAATAACACTTAAAAGGAAATACATCAAAATAAAACTCCTACAAACTAGGAGACTTCCTTATCCTATTCACGTAAGGAAATTAACCAACATTCTCCCCCTTAATTTCCGAATGTACCCTCGGAAGGTCTTCCACGCCAAGCAAGCTTCGAATCTCCTTGAACTTCGTCCGCGCCAACGGCTTCGTCAAGATATCCGCTCTTTGCTCGTCGCCACTCCTTCGACTTTGAGGTGACTTTGATCTTGTCCAGTCATCCGGCACATGAGAACTTGAGTGAGAACGATCATACCTTGTATATGGACTTTGGTTCCTTTCTTGACTCACATCCCCCATGCCAGAGTCACGGTCTCGAGGACGCTCTCTTTCCCTCTCATGGGACCAGTCTCTGTCTCGTACACCTTTTGCATCACGATGCTCCATTTCGATTTTCATAGCCTTCCCATTAAGTTCCCTCATCTCCAAATTCTGTCGAGCTGCAGCAGATTTGGTAGCTCCTACTTCAACAGCTTCCTGTTGCTTATCATTCAGGATCCTTTTCGATGAGCTCGTTTGGCTTCTTAACCGCAAACTTTTGCCCTTTGCTAAACCCAGATCGTCTTCTAGCTTCTTTGCTCTCTTCTCGGCTTGAAGAAATATCGGAACACCCGGCTTTATACAAATCTTGTACAGCCGATTTGGAATCCTTTCAACCTTCATCAATAAACGGCCGCCCCTATCATACATCATCAAGTGCTCACCCTTCAATCTCACCTCACAACCACCCTCTGTGGCTTGTCCGAGGCGGAGTATGTTGCTCCTCAACTCTGGTATATAATAGACTTTGGTAAGCAGCTTTTGTTCCCCTGTCTTGCCTTGAAGAAGTACCGTTCCTTTGCCTTTAATTTCAACGCAAGATCCATCTCCAAATCTTACTTTGCCTTTAACATTTTCATTCAACTTGGAGAAGTAAGATTTATTTCCCGACATATGATTGCTCGCACCATTATCCAGATACCATATATGATCTTCCATAGGATCAGAAGTCAATTTACTCGGCATCAGGCTCCTTTCATTCAAGCACACTTCTTGAGGTACGTAACCAACACCTTCGTGGACAAACACTGTTTCATCTACATCATGCTCATCAGCGATAAATGCCTCATCCGTTTTCGTTTTTCTCTCGGGACACTTGCTTGCAATGTGTCCGGGCTTGTCGCAACGAAAACATATTAACTTCTCGGGACACTTGCTTGCAAAGTGTCCAGGCTTGTCGCAACTAAAACATATTAACTTCGAGCGATCCTTCCTCGTCTCTCGGCCTCGGCCTCGGCCTCGGTCTTTTCCACGTGAGTCGCGGCCTCTGTCCCTCTGATCCGAAAATCCTTTATTTTGTTGATCGGAAGAAGATGAATATAACAAAGTACTGTCTGATGTAGTATTGAAACTTTCTTCGTTAATTCGTTCTTCGTATACTTTCAAGCGACCAACAACATCTTCGAAATCGATCTTGTTCAAATCCAACACTTGTTCTAGTGACGCAACAATGTGTATGTACTTCGATCTCCTAAGGAGCGGGGAGGCCTCGGAGTCAAGAATATCCGGCATATGAATTCAGCTTTAAATATGAAGTTGTGTTGGTCCTTACTAGTGGATCGTGAGGCACTATGGTCCAGGATTTTGTGGAGCAAATACGGATCCCCCCTTGCTATACACACCCGGCAGAATGCTTCTAGAGTGTGGCGGAGCATACGTTGTTGTATACTGGACATGCTGCATGGGTTGGAGAGTACGGACGGGCCAAATGCACAGTACAAATGGAAGCCCAATGCGTCGGGAAGGTTTTGTGTGGCGAGTGCATACGAGCTCCTTACGGCGGAAACAGAAGCGGCTTCGGCGCATGCGTGGCATCGTGTTTGGAAAATGAAGGGGCCCCAAAGGCTGAATTTCTTTCTATGGCGGCTACGTCGCAATATACTACCGATGGTAAGCCTCCTTTGGCATAGACATTTGACGAACTCCCCCAACTGCCCATTGTGTGATTGATCTGCTGCAGACTCCCTGCATGAACTACGGGACTGCGATTGGGCAGCCCAGGTATGGCGTGAATTGGTCCACCGTGACCAGTGGTCTGCTTTCTTCTCAGTCGTAACTGTATTAGCATGGGTAGACCTTAATTTGACGAAGAACTTGGCCACTAGAGATACTGGAGTGCGATGGGAATACTTATTCCGAGAGGCGGCATACTGTTCAAAAAAAATTGAAGTTGCTTAAATTTTGGTCAGCAGCAGGCCTTCACCTCGGATGAAGCTTTGACAGCAGTTCAGCTTAGTATCGATTTCAAGCCGAATTTGCTTCAGGAGGCTGAGCGTATCGTACAGAGCAATCCTATTTGAAGGCTTGTGATATTGTTGATCCTGAGAAGAGGATTCTCAGGCAGCGACAACGACCAGTTTTCCAAGAAACTCGACAACGACAATGCAACAGCAAATCCACCGTCACCGCAAGCGTCAGATGTATCAAACACACGACGCCAAGGATTCTGTCAACCAGTTGGCTCTGAGTTAGTACGAAGAACACGGCAGCCTCCTCCCTTGATCGTCCTACACACGGCAACCCTCCACGGTGGCTCCTCCCTCTTCGAACAACACCGGCTCTGATACCAATTGAAGTAAACACCAGATTCAAGAACACAACGCATAAAAACACAACATACTTTATTGACGTTCGGAAAATAACTCAAAACCGAACTACCACTCGCCGCCGCTACAACGGTTCGGCCGACTCCTTTAAATAGACTCGACTAGCCTAGACAAAACCTTAACCTAATAGGAAAACCAATAACACTTAAAAGGAAATACACCAAAATAAAACTCCTACAAACTAGGAGACTTCCTTATCCTATTCACGTAAGGAAATTAACCAACAAAAACCTGACGTATCACTCTTCTCTTCTCATCTTTCTCACTTTATTTTTCTGTACCTTTCTTCTCCAATTTCTTCACTTTCGTCTTCCTCCTTTATCTCCTTCGTTTTTCAAGAAAGGTGTTTAAGAAATGGAATAGAAAAAATTGAAAAGAAGAGGCTGAGATAAAACTCGGACAATAATAACAAAAAATATTTTGAAGACTCAATGGCCTATTTGAAAAAATAGATTTCATAAGTTTTGAAAGTCTCTTTGACCCATTAAATATATTTTTGCAATAAGAATTCAAGACTATAAAGTTAGGGCCCTTTATGGAGTATTGAACAAATCGAAAAGATTTCGGCTCTATGGCCAAAGCTCTTCAGGCCTAATCAAGAAATAGATTTCTGCTCTATGGCAAAGCTCTATGGATAGCCTATTGAAAAGATTTTGGCTTTATGGCCAAAGCTCTTCATAGCCTATCGAGAAGATTTCGGCTCTATTGCCAAGGCGCTTCACGCCTAATGATGATGTCTCAGAGGGATCCATGGCTTTGAAATAGCTCCGAGGGATCCTTGTCCATGAAAAAATTGTGATTTAATAGTCATGAAGAAACGGCTCTTTGGCCTTTGAAGGCTCAACGACCATAGTTGAAATATGACCTTGGCTCCATGGTCTTGGAAGATTTATGAAGTTTTTTGAAGTTGTTTAAGGAAATGGGGTAATGTTGTTGTTGTTGTTTAACTCTATGGCCTTAGAGGTAGGTGCTTAGAGGTAGACAGAGTGACCTGCTTTTTGAAAAAAATATTTAGAGACTCAGTGGTCTTAAAGTTTATAGACAAAGTCTTTTGAAAGTGGCACTTCAGTCGACATCCACAAAAGCTAGAAATTCAACTTGTTTCTGACCCAGCAGCAAGCTGATTGGTATCAAGGTAGTGTAACCTTTGGAAGATTTCGGCACTATGGTCAAGGCTCTTATTACTTATTCAAGAAAAAATTTCGATCTTACGACAATGCTCTTCAAAACTTATTGAAGAATAAGTTAGAAAACATATGCAAGAGAATGTTAGGAACAATTTGTATAGTAAGGCGAAGTAGAAGACATCCAAAAAATGTGCTACTGGAAGAACATTGACCAAGTTCCTACAAAGCAGCAAAATTGAATGGTTGTCTTCTTCTTGTTTAAGAGCTGCAGTGTATCAACCAAAAAAGATGAAGCAAAAAATTATAAGAATTGAGATCAAAAAACTGCAAGAACTGAGATTCAAGTCTTAGAATATTTCAACTCAACTGCTAAGGCTCTTCGTAGCCTATCAGAAAAGGAAGTTTTTTTGAAATTGTTTAGAGCTGAAGAAGCAAGTGAAGAGTTTTGAAAGAAGTTAATGAAATTTTGAAAGGCTGACCAGGTAAGTTTTAAAGGCTGACCAGGTATGTCATCTTCACTTTTTCTTCTTCTTTGAGCTCGTGGCTCTGATACCATGTAGAAATTAGGAAGAACAAACACATTTAAGCTGAATGTATAATGTTTAGACTTACTCTCTAATTACAAATGTAAAATGGCTTGCCCTTTTATAAGTCTTGAGAGAGAGAGGCAATAAGCCTCACTGTTAGAAAGCCAACGGCTATATTTTACTTACAATGACTAGAATCTCTACATCAGTGAGTTACTGGATGTATGTATATGTGTATATATACAATATATATGTATATGGGTAAGTGTGTTTTCTGTAGTATTTTTGTGCCTTAGTGTCCTGATTTGTCATAGCTATCCTTGTGTTCTGCACGACTATCATTTTGCTCATCTCAGCTTGGTACATCTGCTCATTGTTACCGTCATTACTGAGATCCTTGTGTCGTGTTCGGTTGTCCTTGTGTTTAACTCGGCTCAGCACATCCCCTCATTGCTATCACCACCATTGCCTTATTGAGTGCCTTTATCGGCTCGACATTTTATTACCTCGGTTCAGGCACTTCATCACCTTAGCTTGGCATTCATCAACTCGGCTTGGTATCTCGGCTCGACACTTCACTCTGCACTTTATTTATGCAGGCAATATGTCAACACATGCTCAATATAGCTGGATATAGGTACCGATTTTTAACTTTGAGTTTACGTCGTCATGGCGGAAGTATTACTTGTAAGTTTTGTTAATTTTTCACATATTAGTTTTATTAATATTCTTGTTGTAAAAACCAGCGTGGCTGGCGTGGTGGTTCAGCACCTCGTCCTTTAAGCAAGTGGCGACGGTTCGATTCCCCCTGATGCAAGAATCGCTCCCTCGCTTCTGTGCGCATAGAAGGTGCCAGCTGGCCAGCCCTTTACCACTTCGTGTGCTGACCCGAGGGCGAGGGGGATTTAGTCTGGCTAATGCCGGGATACCTCCTAAGGGGCAACCCTTTTAAAAAAATATTCTTGTTGTAAATACTTCTTTCAGTTAAAGGGGCTAGCATGAACCTCGTGAACATTTCAACAGAGAAATGCATCGCTATGAATAAAATTTGTACAGACATGTATGCATGTCAAGGCTAGCTTCAATTATTATTTGTCACGAAATAATATGGAAATAAGCCAGTGATAATGTAATATTTAAATTCTATAAATAAATTATAAGGGTACTAACTAGATAAACTAGGAATTTTTGCTACTCTAGTAAAATATTAAAGTTAAAAAATAGAGGACGATAACACTTGATTCTGATTTTGCGGGGAGGAAAAAAACCCTCTTAGATCTTCCGGTTTTTTAAACTTGTTCATGTTAGAAAAATTACAAATTAAAAACAAGAAAATCGAAAGAAAAGCGAAAAAAGAACAACATACATTTCTGTGGTTTGGTTGAATCAACCTAGGTTCAAGAGATATAAAAAGATTTTTTTCTATCTTGAAAATACAACAACAACAACAACAACAACAATCATACCCAGTATATCCCAACGACATCAAAAGCTATCGCTAGGGTCTGGAGAAGGTGAGAGGCAGACAAACAATACCTTCATTGCTTGCTTCCAGTGAGACCCCCGGCTCTATATGTACTTGCATAGATAACATAATAATAGGAATATGTATTAGTGAAGGGATTTTATTAAACATAAACAGAAATCTTTCGATATTAAAATAGTCATAACAGTGGACATGCACAAATAGCTGAAAGACAAATACCGAAACAAAAAAGTACAAAGTCAACCTATAGCGTAAATACTATCTAATCCTCTAAGTATGCTCTAAGGTGCCCTTATATCCTGCCTACCCCTCCTTAACCTTAATCATCTGCCTCCATGAACTCCTGTCCTGGATCATGTTGTTGGAATATGTTAAGTTTTGATGATTTGCACATTTGACGCTTCAAACAGCTACAAAAGGCGCCTAATGTGAAGTGTCTGAAAGTCAGTATACTTCGAACGCCTACATAAGGCGCTTCATGTGAAATGTTTGGATTCCAGTACACTTCAAACGCCTACATTAGGCGCTTCATGTGTCAATGTGTAAAACAGTACACTTTGAACGCTTAACAAGGCGCTTCATGTGTATTACAAAGTCAAATGAACCATTCCCCCCAAAATGGGCACGTACATCAAGTTGTTTTTTGGAAAAAGTCAGAATTACTTCGAACAAGTATGAAGGCTGAGATGAGGCGCTTCATGTGACTTCGAACGTGTTCTGTTGTCCACTTAAGGCGCTATATGTAACATCGAACGCCTGTTCAAAAACACATTAAGCATTCCATGTCACATTGAACGTCTGTTCAATAAACACTTAAGGCGCTTCATGTGACTTATAATACAAATGTTTTATGCTATATTTTCTAACGTTTACTTGACATTTGTACCCGCCTCTTTAGTGCAATTTCACAGGTTCTCTCTCTCTTTTGGAGAATGTCACCCTTCCTCTTTAAGCTTTCAAGAAGAAGCTTCTCCAAGAAGCTTGTACCCATCCAAGAAAAGATCTCCAATGATGAGGACATGTCATCACAAATAGACAAATTCCATTATTGGCTCCTGTAGAGATTCGAACGGCTGGAACATTCAAGGGAGATAAAACAAGGGTTTCATCTCTTTCTTCCTCCAACTTTCTACTATCAAAAGCTCTCAAGTTTCTCTCAAACCTCAAGCTCTCAAAATATCGTATTGTGATTTTACTTTATTTGTGAGAGTTGTATTGTAAAGAAGAAGAGTGTTCTTCTTGTGAGTGAAGATTGTGAGAGGCTAAGCGTAGATTGTTGGTCAAGAAGGAAGGGTGCTTCTTGTTTGAAGAAATCCAGACCTTGGAGGTTAGTTGATAGTGTGGTGGTGCACTATATTCCCTACAAGAATTCTTTGAGGGCAAAGAAGTTCTTTGGAGGCTAGACTTCAAGGGGTTGGCTTTCCTGGTTGTGGTCTAGGCGAGTTGCCTAGTTTTCTTTGTATTTGGATTTTGCTTTGATTGTTGTTTCCTCCAAAGAAATAACAATCTCCCATTCAAAATCCTTCTTGTGAAAAATCAAGAAGGTAGAGGAGTAGAGTCATTTTGACTTGAACCTCTATATGTATTGTGTTCTTTATTCTTCCGCAAGTTTTATTCATTTCAAGAACACATCCAAGTATTGGTTTGCACTCAAAAACAAAAAAAAACATCCAAGAAAATATCCATAATTGGTGAACACACTATTCAACCTCCCTTCTAGTATGTTCTAAGGGACCTAACAATTGGTATCAGAGCCTAATCTTGAGTATTTGAGTTCAAATATCAAGATTTGATCTTTAAGTATGGATCCCTTTAATTTTGAAGATGCTAGTTCCTCTAGTGGTGATGCTTCAAGAAGAAGAAGGCAAGAATCACTACTCTCTTCCATTTCTAGTGTCCATGTCAAAGTCCCTATGTTTGACCCTCTTGACTACCCACTATGAAAATCAAACATGGAGACATATTTATGCTCTTGTGGATACCGAATATGGAGAGAGGTGTCAAAAGGGTCTACTATATCTTTTGATGTTGATGATCCTACTCTGGAGGAGGAGTTGCAATTTGCAATAAATAGCAAAGTTCTTGCTATTTTGAATAGCTCTCTTTCACTAAATGAGAGAGTACAAATACAAGGAGTCCAATCCGCCCATGAAACTTGGACCAAGTTGGAGATGATCCATGAAGGAACATCTCAAGTGAGGAAGGCCAAGAGGAGACAACTCATGAAACAATTCTACAATTTCAATGCCCCAAAGGTGAGAAGATTGAAGAATATATCCAAAGATTCACCAAACTTGTCAACCTACTCACAGCGGTTGGCAAAAAGATAGAGCAAGAGGATCTCAACCATTGCTTCCTAAATAGTTTAGGAAGAGAATGGAACGCAAAGGTCACGGCCATTGAAGAGTCAAATGATCTTGAAACCATCACTTTGGATGAGCTTTACGGGAATCTCATTACTTATGAGATTCATCTTGAAGCTCAAGAAAAGAATGACCACATTCGGAGCTCGTCAAAGGCACTCCCATGTGAATCGGAAGAATTAGACGACGAAATCGGACTTCTTGTGCGAAGATTTAGAAGATTCGCAAGAAAGAATGAAAATGAGGCCAAAAGATTCATCAAGGAAAAGGTCTCAAAGGACAAGGTGAAAGACCAAGAGAATAAATGCTACAAGTATGGAAAACTTGGTCACTTCATGAAGGATTATAGGGTGAAAGAGCCGCAATACAAAGACAAGAAAGCCATCTACCAACGGAAGAAGGCTTTACAAGCGAAGGTAGCCCATTGGGAAAGTATCTTATCTGGGTCCGAGAGCGAAAATGACGACAACGAAAACCTAGCTCTCACGGGGGTCATCAATGATGATCTAGACAAGGATTTTTACGCACTTATGGCTATTGAGGACGACATGGAGGTATGTACTATATCATCACATTATAGATTGATAGATGAAAGAGATGATTAGTGCAAGAAAATGATTTTTTAGACATGAAGTATAAACGTGTCAAAAAAGATTTTAGAGCATGTTTAAATGAATATAATGACACATTAGAGGATCACATTGCATTACAACTAGAACATGACATTTTATTGACTATGCATATGATTGCACTAGAAGAGAAGCATGATTTGATGAAATCATGCACTCAAAACCTTGGCAAAAAGAAAATCAGTCCAAGGGTAGGTGCTACAAAGGTAGATATAGACAAAGATGCATCTAGGTTAAGCATGAAAGCTAAAATCAAACCTAGTGTCATGTATGCACCTAAGAAGGGAAAATCTAATGAACAAGCATTAGTTGTCAAGGAGTCTAAGACCTCCTCGAAAAAGCAAAGGCACATGCCTAAGAGAAAGGCAAACTCAAAAAAGGTGTCAAAACCTTTTGTTGAATCCATGAAGCAAAAATCTTCCTTGGTTTAAAGGAAGGTTGTTCTTAAACGGGAATCACGGAATGTGCCTATCCACAAGCATGATAGCCATTATCACTCATACAAACACATTCCTACATGTTTTTATTGCAATAAAAAGGGTCATGTAGAAAAGGTGTGTAGAGCCAAAAATAATAAGAATCTTATGTGGGTGCCGAAAGGCGAAGTGAAGGTAACTAACTTTCAAGGACCCAAAATAAAAGGGGTACCAATATCATATGGTTCTTTTGCAGGATCTATCACTAAATGGAGAAAGCAACGACAAGAAGGTCAAATGGGTCATGGACAGTGGGTGTTCCAACCATATAACGGGAGATAAAAGTCTCTTCCATAGACTCACTTTGCAAGATGGAGGAGTTGTCCACTTTGGAGGTAGCAAAGGCCAAATCAATGGACACGATATCGTGGGTATCAATTCCTTCTCTCTTAGTGAACGTCTTATATGTGGTAGGATTAAAGTTTAACTTGATAAGTGTCAGTCAACTATGTGATGCTAATTATGAAGTTACGTTTTTGAAAACAAAGTGTGTTGTGAAAAAGGATAATACTATCTTATTTGAGGCTTTGAGATTCAAAAAATTTACAAACTTAGCATCAATGATTTGGTTTCACAAAATGTATCTTGCCTAGTTGCTGGCATATACGTCTCGGACACGTATGTTTCAAAACATTCAAATTTATTTGCAAAAACAATATTGTCCGAGGCCTTCCGAAAATGAGTTTCGAAAACCAAGACTTGTGTGACACTTGTCAAAAGGCAAAGCTTGTAAAAACAAGCTTTAAACCAAAAACAAGCATATCCACCTCCAACCCCTACAATTACTACACATGGATTTGTATAGGGATGTTGGAACAAAAAGTTTGGGTGGTAAACATTATACCTTCGTAGTAGTAGATGATTATACTCGTTATACATGGGTGATGTTTCTTGCTAAGAAAAATGATGCATGTAGTGAGTTTATGAATTTGAGTAGACGATTGGAAAATCACATGGGTGACACCATTAAAACCATCCGAAGTGATTGTGGTGGTGAGTTTGATGGTGAGTTTGAAAGGTTTTGTGAATCCAAAGGATACTCACATGATCTTTCAGCTCCTAAAACTCCACAACAAAATGGTGTCGCAGAACGAAAGAATAGAACTCTACAAGAAATGTGTAGAGCAATGTTAAATGAGTTCGATTTGCCCAAGTATTTTTGGGGTCGAAGCGGTAAATGCCGCTTGCCATGTGATTAATCGTGTATATTTGAGACCTTAGCTAAATGTGACACCTTATAAGCTTTGGAATGGTAAAATTCCCAACATTGGGTATTTCAAAGTGTTTGGTTGTAAGTGTTTCATACTTAACACCAAGGACACTTTGGACAAACTTGACCTCAAAGCGGATGAACGTATCCTTTTAGGTTATGCCTCAAATAGTAAAGCATTTTGTGTTTTCGACAAAAGGAGTCAAAAGGTGGAAGAATCAATCTATGTTAAGTTTAATGAGTCACTTAATGACGAACCTAAACTTAATGAGGATTGTGAAGAAAATGAAGATGTGGCTCCTCAAGAAAAAATTCTTGAGGACATTCCAACGGTTGCTCATCAACAAAAAATTGTTGATAAGTCTCCAAATGGAAACATCTTCATTGATTTGAGAGTTGAACCTATTGAAGGTACTCTTCCACCTAGTATGCATAAACTTAGTAAGTCAAATAAAAATATTTATCGTATCCATTTTGTTGACACACAAAATGTTGAAAATACATCTCATATTCTGGAAAATGAAAATCATCAAAATGATGATGATACGTCACTTCCGGAAAGTGTTCATGAGAAACTTGGTGGTTATGTCTCCAATCTTCCTAGATCATTCAAGCATAAAAGTTCTCACCCACACGAGTTGGTCATAGGTGATTTAAATAGGGGTATCACTACACGAAGGCAATATAGAGAGAACGCATTCGTCTCTCTCACAGAGCCTAAAAATGTAAAGGATGCACTTCTTGATGAAAATCGGATCTTGGCTATACACGAAGAATTAAACCAATTTGAAAGAAGTGATGTTTGGGAGTTAGTCCCTAAACCACTTGATCATCCTATTATTGGTACGAAATGGGTATTTCGTAACAAGATGGACGATCAATGAAATGTCAATAGAAATAAAGCTAGACTAGTTGCTCAAGGATACCGTCAAGAAGAAGGTATTGATTTTCATGATACATTTGCACCCGTAGCACGGCTTGAAGCCATTAGAATGTTATTGGCATATGCTTGCTATAGAGATTTTAAACTTTACCAAATGGATGTTAAATCCGTCTTCTTGAATGGTGTTATTCAAGAAGAAGTGTATGTTGCACAACCTTCCGGGTTTGAATGTCATGATTCACCACATCATGTTTTCAAACTTAAAAAGGCTCTTTATGGCCTTAAACAAGCTCCAGGAGCTTGGTACGAGAGTTAAGTACTTTTCTTCTTAATAATGGATTCTCAAGGGGTAAAGTTGATACTACTTTGTTTATCAAAGAACAAGGTAGAAATCAATTAATTGTACAAGTATATGTTGATGATATTATTTTTGGTGCTACTAACAATTGTCTTTGTGAGCAATTTTCTAGCTTAATGCAAGGTGAATTCGAGATGAGCATGATGGGAGAGCTAAATTACTTTCTTAGAGTACAAATCAAGCAAACTGGAGAAGGTATGTATATCTCTCAAACCAAATACACACAAGACTTGCTCAAAAAGTGCAACTTTAGTGAATGAAGAGAAGTAAACACTCCAATGAGCACAAGTGTCAAGCTTGACAAGGATGAAAAAGAAAAGCATATCGAGGTAACCTTGTATCGTGGCACTATAGGGAGTCTACTTTATTTGGCTGTGAGTAGACCCGATATTTTACATGCAATGTGCCTATGTGCTAGATTTCAAAGTGATCCTAGGGAAATACATCTAATTGCGGTAAAACGTATTCTTAGATACCTTAGATGTACTTTGAAATTTGGGTTATTTTATCCTAAAAATGCATGTTTTGATTTAAGAGGATATTGTGACTCCGATTATATGGGGAGTCTTGTTGATAGAAAGAGCACATCCGGGACTTGTCAATTTCTCGATGATTGTCTTGTTTCTTGGTTTTCTAAGAAACAAAACAGTGTTTCTCTTTCTAAGGCGGAATCCGAATATGTATCGGCTGCCTCTTATTGTGCACAGTTGTTATGGATGACAAACACGTTAAATGATTACAACATTCACTTCTCTAAAGTGCCTATTTTGTGTGATAACATGTCTGCTATCAATATTGCACAAAATCTCGTCCAACACAGTCGGACTAAGCACATTGAAATGAGATATCATTTCATACGTGAGCGTGTATAAAAGAACTTGGTTAGTGTGGAATTTGTTCCAACACGTGACCAATTAGCAGACATATTCACGAAAACCTTGCCTAGTGACCTCTCCTCAGGAGGATAGATGGGGCGATTCAGGTGAGATCCAATGTAGATCCAACTTTCGACTCACTCGTGGGATCCGGGCGGTCCGGGGGGGACCACCGCGGCTCCCTTATCCTTTCGTTTTCTGCCCTAGGTTGTGAACCCGACATGGTTTGCGTGATTTCATATGGGTTTTTCAAGTGAAGCAGGTGACATATATAAGATAGAGCGCGTGGATCTGTTCAAAAGAAGTAACACACTAGGAGAGTTGCTTAGATAGTATGCCTCGACCGGAAGACAGTCTGTCTTTCCTACAGTGCAGTTGACGTAGGGGAGTCCTTTTTTTTATGAATGAAAAGGTGATCTAGTTGCCCTTTCTATACCTCACTTCTCCCGACGCTCTAAACGGAAAGAGGGCTTGAGGCAGTACAGACTCTAGTTGAGCAGGAACAACACCACGTAGTGTTCTCATGCTCATCTAAAGTTTGTGCCGGTAGCCTGGGAACCCCAATGCTTTGAGGTGGCTGACGTAGTCTTTCAACGAAGCCCCTCCCCCATTCTCGGTATCTTATAGTGGATGGATTCCTATTTGTCTCTGACTAAACCCCCTTACCTGAAGGAGGTCCTAGTCCTAATTGAACTCCGTCTAAATGGCTTGTTTGATGTAAGAAAGGTGTAAGTGGAAGACGACGGGTCGACATCAAACTACCACCCGCTCCTAGTGCGCCTTGCATGGCATGCTTTGCTCGAAACTCAGCTGGAACCAGTGCTGATCAGACTTTCCCGGGTTTAATTGGAGGTTCCTCTTTCCAAAAACCCTTTCGGCTTTGTAACCTGGGGGGACAGTGGCTGACGCGC
>AP025045.1:40614870-40682600 GCA_036186865.1 Eustoma russellianum
GGACTACCCAATAGCAAATGTCGGCATACCTGCATCATCCGGCGGAACGAAAGGTGCTCAAGAAGAAGGAACCGGCAAAGGGCGATCCGGACATAGCATTGAGTTAGGGCATGGATGCAAAATGTTGAGAATAGAAAGAGAATTCAGCAAATAGTGAATTTTGAGCTGCCAGTGATGATGGAAATCCAGCTGACATAGATTCAGCTGCAAAGGCTAAGGCGGTAGTTTTAGGACCTGGACCGGAGACTTCCATTTAGATTTTTCGATGCGCAGAAATTAGAAGTAAACTTTGGGAGCCAACTAGTTCCAGTACAGTTGTCAAGTCAGTAGTAACATATCCCTTGAAACCCAGCTCTTTGACCATGCTATGAATAGGGCAATCCCCTTAGTAGACCTGGCGTCCCATACCCTCCCTTATCCTTTCGTTTTCTGCCCTAGGTTGTGAACCCGACATGGTTTGCGTGATTTCATATGGGTTTTTCAAGTGAAGCAGGTGACATATATAAGATAGAGCGCGTGGATCTGTTCAAAAGAAGTAACACACTAGGAGAGTTGCTTAGATAGTATGCCTCGACCGGAAGACAGTCTGTCTTTCCTACAGTGCAGTTGACGTAGGGGAGTCCTTTTTTTTATGAATGAAAAGGTGATCTAGTTGCCCTTTCTATACCTCACTTCTCCCGACGCTCTAAACGGAAAGAGGGCTTGAGGCAGTACAGACTCTAGTTGAGCAGGAACAACACCACGTTATAAGAAGCAGGTTGGGGTTGCTTAACGTGGGCTGATAATAGCCCATTTTAAGTTTAAGCAAGAAAATTTTCAAATTTTCAATGTCAGTATATATAAGGTGCTTCATCACTATTAGTTCAGGCGTTCAATGTTACATTAAGCGCCTGATGCTAAGGATGTCATTCATTCGAAGTGACATCAAGCGCTCTATGTTTCTAGAAATAAGTGTTCGAAGTGGCATTAAGCACTTTATCAAATCTGTTTCACTCGTTCAAAGTGACATTAAGCGCTTAATCTACCCATCCTCAACCGTTCAATGTCACTTTAGGCGCTTCATCCTTATTTATGAAGTCGTTCGAAGTGACATTAGGCGCCTAAACCCTAATATTTCACTGTCAAACCAGGCGTCCTTTCATCTTTTCGCGCGAATTGAAGGATTTGACATGCGTCGTCTTTCTCTCTTCCCACGACGCCATTCCTTTTCCCCATTTCTCTCCTTTCACTCCCACGTTTCCCAACCCTTTCACTTCCCAAAATTTCTCTCCCTTCACTGTTATGCCCCGCACCCTCCGTAGAATAATTAAAAGATAGAGAAGGAATTAAATGAGATTAATGACGGTCAACGGTAATGAATATCGAATTAAGTATTAGGACTAATTGGCATTAATGAAGGGTTACATATTAGAATTAATTTGTATTCAATTTTAGAATTGAATAGGCATTAATGAAGGATTAAATATTAGAATTAATTTGTATTCAATTTTAGAATTGAATATTAGAAAATTATCCTTTAAGATAAATAAGATAATAGATATAATTTAGAAACTCCAAATTTCCATCCCTTCCCATATCAAAACTGACAAACGTCAGTTTCTCTTCCCTATTAGAAAGGAAAACCGACGTTCCCTACTTCTCTCCATAGGCGACTTTCTTCTCCTCCAGCCCTAGACGAAGAAAACTTCAAGATCTTCGATCCGTTCTTCTTCCGTTCTTCAATCCGTCTTCGAGTAATCACAGGCAAGTAACTTTCTTATAAGTTCTTACGATTTGCGAATGAAAAAGGCCTAGTTTTGATATCAAAATTGGATCACCATGCAGTAATTTCTTTCTGTGACTCTACATGTGATTTATGTGTTTTGGTTTTGAGATTTGGCCATTATATGTTGAAAAATCATTGTTGTTATTGTTGTTTATGTGAGATCATGTAAATCCCAATCCTTTGTACCCTACTTTGTTGATAATGGCGGTTGAAGGGAATGGAGAGTGAAAAGATTAGATTTTTGGGCTTGATTTGATGATTGCTTTGCGTGCTAGGCTTGAATCCGTGAATCGTATAGGCTTGGAATGGTTTGGGAGAAAGTTGGGATCGAATTGGGGGTGATTTTAGCAGTTTCTGCAGAAAAACTGCAGAATGGAATTCTGGAACGGGGACGTCGATCGATCGACGTCAGGGTATGACGTACGTCGATCGATCGACGTATAGTAAGTGAGGGAATGACGTGCCTCAGAAAGACGTAGATCGATCGACGTAGGATGAGTGAGAGTTCGACGTGCCTCAGATAGACGTCGATCGATCGACATAGATTGAGTGAGAGTTCGACGTCCCTCAGATGGACGTCGATCGATCAACGTCAGGGTATGACGTACGTCGATCGATCGACGTCAGGGTATGACGTCCACCTGTTTTGTGGAAAGGAAGAGGAAAGTTAGGGGACCCTTTGTGAGACCTTAGGGACTTCTTAGGACTTGATTGAGGTTAGTCTAAGTCTTGGGAACATGACTTAAGATGATGAATCAAAGGTGGAGATTTTGAAGGGTATTCAAATCGGATTTCAACGTGAAAGACCTAAGGGTTAGGAATGAGCGTATAAGACTCTACAGAGATTAATAGGAGGAATGTGAGGGCTCCTATACTATCCTTCGGGTTCGAGAAAGAATGTTCAGGTGATGTTGAATTATCGGAAAGAATAGGCTCGAGTGTGTGAATGAGGTTAGTCTCGAGTGACTGAGTGACATTTGAATGTGATTTGAGGTATGTGAATGAAGAATATGAATGTTATAAGGAGTTCTGAAATCTTGCATCATGGCATTTGCATTTGCATAATGTTTTGAGAAGAGCTGTGTTTCGGCACAGGGTATAAAGTTTGCGAAAGATAAGTTATAACTGCTTGATCACAGGGTATAAAAGTCACGCCTGCAGTGGCAGGGTATAAAAGTGTGACCTGTGGATCAATTGCGGGGTATAAAGTATATGTTATAGGGCCGTAGACCTATCAGCACGGGGTATAAAGTATATGTTATGGGGCCGTGGACCTATCAGCACGGGGTATAAAGTATATGTTATGGGGTCGTGGACCTATTAGCACGGGGTATAAAGTTATGTTGATGTGGACTGATCACCCACAGGGTATAAAGTACTGCTACGTGAAGAATAAGACAAGAAGTGTTTTCTTTGAAAGTTTGTGAAAAGATATGCATGACATGTGTTATGAAAAGTTTTGTGTTTATGTTTTGTGGTCAGGGCATGATAAGTGTTTTGCATGGGTTGTAGAAAGTAAATGCATCACATGGTACGAAGCATGGGTATGATTGATACGAGACTTGATTGATAGTGAACTGTTGAACGTTATGAGTTACTGTTCTTATGTTTTTATACTGTTAAATCTATGCTCTTGAAAAGTATACAAGACATGTGCCCCGTTATTCCTTGAATTATATATCACTCATGTCTTGCCATATGTTGATCCCGTATGTCTTATAAGCGGGTTACTTGCTAGCGTTTTTCGCTAAGGGTACTATCTTTGTGTTGCAGATGAGCCCAATTACGATATGATCTTTATAGAAGACGACGGCGAGTGGGCCGAATGGGACGTTTAGAGCTCGTCTTGGGGATTTGTTTTGGGACATCCTTATTGTCTTAGTTTCCTTTTGAATATTGAGGATGTAGATGGCTGCGTCCATAAACCGTTTTAAATTTCTTACGTTTTTCTTTGAGTACAATGTTGATGGATTTAGACTTTACTTTCCACATGTTTCCGCGCTTATTTCTCTTACGTCATTGATGATGTGTAATCGAGAGATGAGTCGTCTTGTAGTCTTCTCAGTAAGCACCGACGGGTGCACTGGTTCGGATTCCGCTGTCCGGGTCGGGGCGCTACAGGTGGTATCAGAGCCTAGGCTTCAGATCTACCTCGGAGACCTAGGTTATGTCATATAGAGTATTAAGCTATGATTCTGACCCTTAGTTGATCCATAGGTCTAAGTATGTGATCTTAGATATAAGTGTAAGCAAGGTTGGGGTGTGAGCGAGCGCGTTAATCTACATGGTAATGTTCTATTTCCACACCTCACCCAGACTTATGTATGCTTATATTAGCGACTCTCGATGCCTACTAATGTCTAACGAAACGTTGATCACAGCAAGAATGCCTCCAAGGAGAAATAACATCGAAAATCCATTAAATGGACGTGAAGACCAGGCGCCACAAGTGGTGTTACCCCAAGTGCTCACCGATGCCCTGACCGTGATTGCTCAGGGTTATGCACAACAACAACAACCTCCGCCACCTCCGCCGCCCCAGCATAACATATGATTCTTCTACGGGGAGTTGAGGAAGGTAAGGGTTCCGGAGTTTGGGGGATGCACGGACCCTGAGGAAGCGCAACACTGGGTGGCTGAAGTGGAGAAGTGTTTCCGGCTGGTGCAGGTGCCGGAAGAAATCAAGGTTGAGGTTGCCACGCCCCTTCTGAGTGGCAAAGCAGGAGAGTGGTGGACAGGTACGGTTCTAAAAATGGCCCCGCCAATCACTTGGGCACATTTTTGTGAGGCTTTCTTGAAATACTATGTGCCGGAGACGGCGATTCTGAACAAGATCAGATCATTTGACCGACTTGAGCAAGGTCGGATGACGGTTTCAGAGTACGCAGACCGTTTCCATGCCTTGGGAAAGTTTGCTCCGGCAATCATGTCTGATAATCGTCTCAAGATGGCCAAGTTTGAAAGAGGACTAGACTCGAGGATACAATCGACGATCGTGAACGCCGGAATGAAAACTTTTGAGGATATGTTAGACGCATGTTTTCGGGTGGAGAGCGATTTTCGAAGGGTAGCAGTAAGGGAGTCTGGCACTGGGCCTTCCGACAAGGGTAAGAGACTTAGAGAAGAGGTAAGAATGGGGGGCAGAGCCGGACGTTGGGTCAAGATCCCAAAGAGAGAACCAGTGGGAAATTTCCAGAGACCCCCACCGCAAAACCCGATCGTACAGCAGGCTGTGGGAGTGTGCCCCCATTGCAATAAAAGTCATGTGGGAGAGTGTAGGAAGTTAGCAGGAGCATGTTATCGTTGTGGACAAGTGGGTCACATGATCAGGGATTGTCCCGAAATGAAGAAGAACGCTCCGGGGGAGGCGGCCCAACAGCCCAGAGCAAAACCAAGAGCAAACGCTCGAGTCCATCTCATGACTGACACTGATGCCCGTGAAGCCACTGATGTGGTAACAGGTGCGACTTAATTTAAGTTTAAAATTACCATTAAATTAAGGTTCATATGTGTTTAACTCTCTATACAAACTTTGATGTGGTCTTAGGTACGATTCTAGTAGATAAGATGCCTACCAACGTGCTTTTCGATAGTGGCGCAAGCCACTTCTTTGTGTCAAAAAGATTTGCTAAACACCTCATTAAGCTACCTGAGTGGTTAGAAACTCCATACCGTGTTCAGGCGGCTGGAGATCAAGTTATGACTTCATACCAACGGTATCGGGACTGTGAACTAGAGTTTGAAGAACAAAGTTTCTCTGTTACGTTAATCCCCATTCAGATGTATGATTTTGATGTTATCTTGGGGATGGATTGGTTGGCCAAGTACCATGCCAACATCGATTGTCGACTGAAGCAAGTGAAAATTAAGAACGTTAACATAGAAGAAGTGAAGTTCCAAGGGGATGCGGAGCGAAAGAAAATTCCCAAGAAGGTGTTTATGTCCGTGGCTCAGGCGTGTAGAGCCTTAAAGAAAGGTGCTGAGGGATTCTTAGTGTATGCAGTGGATGCTAGCCAAGAAGCACCCCCCATTGGGCAGATTCCGGTGGTCAACGAGTTTCCTGATGTGTTCCCGGAAGATTTGCCAGGAATACCACCACCGAGAGAAGTAGAGTTCGAGATAAATTTAATTCCAGGAGCCGAACCGATTTCTAAGCCTCCTTATAGAATGGCTCCGGCAGAGTTAAGGGAACTGAAGGAACAACTACAGGAGTTCTTAGACAAGAAGTTCATACGTCCTAGTGTGTCCCCTTGGGGAGCACCCGTGTTGTTTGTGAAGAAAAAAGATGGCAGTATGAGACTCTGCATCGATTACAGAGAACTGAACAAGATTACCATTAAGAACAAATACCCACTGCCACGAATAGAGGACTTATTTGACCAACTAAAAGGTGCTAAGATCTTCTCCAAAATTGAACTCCGGTCAGGATACCACCAACTAAGAGTAAAAGCCGAGGACATAGCAAAGACCGCTTTCCGTACCAGATATGGGCACTACGAGTTCCTGGTGATGCCCTTTGGACTAACAAATGCCCCCGCTGCCTTTAATCTTATGAATACTGTCTTCAGGGAACAGTTGGACAAATTTGTTGTAGTATTCATTGACGATATCCCTGTGTACTCCCCTGATGAACAAACTCATGCGGACCATTTGAGAGTTGTTTTGAGCATATTGAGGCATAAACAGCTATACACCAAATTCAGTAAATGCGAGTTCTGGTTGAGGAGTGTGACCTTCTTGGGTCATGTAATCTCAGAGGAAGGGATTGCAGTAGATCCAAAGAAGGTAGAAGCCATCATCGAGTGGCCTAGACCCACTAACGTCACTGAGGTACGAAGTTTCTTGGGTTTAGCCGGTTATTACAGAAAATTCGTTGAGGGATTTTCGACAATAGCAGTACCCCTTAGTCGGCTGACTCAAAAGAAGACCAAGTTTGAATGGACAGCTGAGTGTGAGAAGAGCTTCACAGAACTCAAGAAGAAATTAACCACAGCCCCAGTATTGGCTCAACCCTCCGGTACTGACGGATTCGTGATCTATAGTGACGCATCGAAAAATGGTTTAGGTACGTAAATTATAATGTAAGTTACAATCATTCCACTCACATTTAAGTTTAATCTAATACCTCGGTTGTAGGTTGTGTTCTGATGCAACACGAGAGGGACATTGCGTATGCCTCAAGGCAACTAAAGACGTATAAACAGAACTACCCGACCCACGACCTCGAATTGGCTGCAGTAGTGTTCGCTTTAAAGATATGGCGGCATTATCTATACGGAGAGAAGTGCTCGGTATTCACAGATCACAAGAGCTTAAAGTATCTGTTCTCTCAGAAAGAGTTGAACATGAGACAACGGAGATGGTTGGAACTGTTGAAAGATTACGACTTGACCATTCACTACCACCCGGGTAAAGCTAATAAGGTGGCGGATGCGCTAAGCAGGAAGTCAAATCACGCACGACAGTCGCCATTAGAAAGAGAAATGGAAGAATTTGGGTTGGAGTTGGTAGAATCCACCGTGAATGTTTTGGCGACATTGACCCTCACTCCTAGTCGCATCGATAGGGTAAAAGAGGCTCAAAGTAAGGATGGAACCCTGAATGAAATCGCAGAAAAGCTCAAGAATAGCCAAGTCGAAGGATTTGAGGTTAAAGGAGACGGGAGCCTATGGTTTAGAAGGAGATTATGTGTGCCAGATGTTGATGAGCTACGGAAAGAAATCCTGCAGGAGGCTCATAACACCAAATTATCCATACATCCTGGTAGCACCAAGATGTATAGAGACCTAAAACAACATTATTGGTGGTCCGGAATGAAGAGACATATTGCAGAGTTCATTGAGAGATGTCTAGTTTGCCAACAGGTTAAAGCCGAGCACCAGCGGTCTGGTGGTTTGTTAATGCCACTAGAGATTCCGGAGTGGAAATGGGAACATATCACCATGGATTTCATAGCCGGATTACCCAAGACGAGAAATAGATGCGATATGATTTGGGTAGTAGTGGACCGGTTAACCAAGTCAGCCCATTTTCTGTCTATCTCAAGCGAAGCACCTTTGGAGAAGTTGGTAAACATGTATATGGATAGTATTGTTAGCTTACATGGTGTCCCAGTGAGCATAGTATCGGATCGAGACTCGCGGTTTACCTCCAAATTCTGGACAGCATTTCAGGGAGCTATAGGCACAGAATTGAGAATGAGCACCGCCTATCATCCCCAAACCGATGGACAGTCTGAACGGACTATTCAGACACTTGAAGACATGCTAAGGGCTTGCGTGTTAGACTTTAAAGGAAATTGGGACGGAATGGTGAAGTTGATGGAATTCTCGTACAATAATAGTCATCACAGCGCAATTGATATGGCCCCTTTCGATGCATTGTGTGGAAGGAAATGTAGATCCCTTGTCTATTGGGATAAAGTCGGTGTAAGAACAATCACAGGACCCGAGCTCCTGGAGAAAACGTTAGAAAAAGTAAGGATCATTCGGAACAAACTCAAGACAGCTCAGGACCGTAATAAGAGTTGGGCGGACTCCAAACGACGACCCTTGGCATTCAATGTGGGTGAAAAAGTATATTTGAGAGTGTCGCCTACCAAAGGCATTATGAGATTTGGGGTAAAAGGAAAATTGAGTCCACGATTTATTGGCCCTTACGAGATATTGGAAAAGATAGGGGATTTGGCATATCGACTGGCACTACCCCCAGTGTTAGCACGGGTTCACAACGTCTTCCACGTGTCACAACTAAGAAAATATGTGTAGGACCCGAGTCACATACTGGAAACACAACCCTTGGAACTCAATGACGATGTTACCTATGAAGAGGCACCAATGAGAATCGTGGATCGTAAGGAACAAGTGCTACGGAGACGGGTGATTCCCTATGTCAAAGTCCAGTGGAGCAATCACACTGAATGGGAAGCTACGTGGGAACTTGAAGAGCAGTTGCAAGAAAAGTATCCTCAACTCTTCAACTAAGGTACGCACGTTTCGAGGACGAAACTTTTTGTAAGGGGGGTGGAATGTTATGCACCGCACCCTCCGTAGAATAATTAAAAGATAGAGAAGGAATTAAATGAGATTAATGACGGTCAACGGTAATGAATATCAAATTAAGTATTAGGACTAATTGGCATTAATGAAGGGTTACATATTAGAATTAATTTGTATTCAATTTTAGAATTGAATAGGCATTAATGAAGGATTAAATATTAGAATTAATTTGTATTCAATTTTAGAATTGAATATTAGAAAATTATCCTTTAAGATAAATAAGATAATAGATATAATTTAGAAACTCCAAATTTCCATCCCTTCCCATATCAAAACTGACAAACGTCAGTTTCTCTTCCCTATTAGAAAGGAAAACCGACGTTCCCTACTTCTCTCCATAGGCGACTTTCTTCTCCTCCAGCCCTAGACGTAGAAAACTTCAAGATCTTCGATCCGTTCTTCTTCCGTTCTTCAATCCGTCTTCGAGTAATCACTGGCAAGTAACTTTCTTATAAGTTCTTACGATTTGCGAATGAAAAAGGCCTAGTTTTGATATCAAAATTGGATCACCATGCAGTAATTTCTTTTTGTGACTCTACATGTGATTTATGTGTTTTGGTTTTGAGATTTGGCCATTATATGTTGAAAAATCATTGTTGTTATTGTTGTTTATGTGAGATCATGTAAATCACAATCCCTTGTACCCTACTTTGTTGATAATGGCGGTTGAAGGGAATGGAGAGTGAAAAGATTAGATTTTTGGGCTTGACCCTCGATGGTGAGTTGGCTATTCTCATCGGCTGCGCCGCTGAAGTTGAAGTGCAGATACTCTGTCTTAGAACGACTAATCCTTAGGCCTTTTGTCTCTAAAGCACCTCGCCACTCCTCTAGTTTCATACTCATGTTATGTCTACTTTCCGCGACTAATACAATATCATCAGCAAAAAGCATATACCATGGGACTGTATCTTGGATCGTTTTTGACAACTCGTCTAGGACAATTGCAAAAAGAAATGGGCCCAAAGTGGACCCTTGATGGAGTCCTACCTCCACCGGAAAGAAGTTCGTACTTCCTACAGGCGTATGAACGGTTGTTTTCGTCCTAGCATACATATCCCTAATTATGTATGTATACTTCACAGGAACCCCTCTTACATCTAGACTATCCCATATCAGTCTACGTGGCACACTATTATATGCTTTTTCAAGATCGATGAAAACCATATGTAGATCGCGTTTCTTCTCCCTATACTTCTCCATTAATCTCTTTACAATATGTATTGCCTCCATAGTTGACCGTCCTAGCATAAAACCAAATTGGTTTACCGTAACTTGAGTTTCTCCCCTAATTCTAGTGTCGATTATTTTCTCCCATAACTTCATAGTATGACTTAGCAATTTAATCCCTCTGTAATTCCCACAATACTGTGCGTCTTCTTTTTTCTTATATAGAGGGACCATTACACTTATTCTCCTCTCATCTGGCATTTTTTCTGTTTTGAAAATAAGGTTGGACAGAGTAGTTAGCCATTGAACTCCCTCCTCTCCCAAACACTTCCACGCCTCAATGGGTATCTTATCCAGGCCAACTGTCTTAGCTCTTCCCATCTTCTTAAGTGCTATCTTCACCTCTTCTTGTGTGATGCTACGACAATCGCCGTTATATTGTCGTTTCTGGGTAGTGATGCTTTCTCTTTCTTCGTGGTCGACTATTCCGCTGTTGAAAAGGTTGCGAAAGTATGTTTGTCATTGCCCCTTGATGTTTTGTTCTTTGACTAAGACATGTCCATCTTCTCCCTTTATAAACTTCACGACTCATAGGTCTTGCCTCTTTCGATCTCTAACTTTGGCAATCTTGAACATATCAAACTTTCCGTCTTTTGTTTCTAATCTTTCGTACATCGTTTTATAGGCTGCGTTCTTCGCCTCCGTCATTGCCTTCTTCGCCTCCCTCTTGGCGAATTTGTAGTTCTCCCTCTCTCTCTCTTTCTCCTCCCCGTTTTTGCAGCTTAACACCTCTCTAAAAATCTTTTGCTTATTCCTTATTTTTCATTGCATAATCTCGTTCCACCACTACGACTCTTTATGTTTGGTTGCTTATTCCTTATTGTTCTATCTTGAGAATGCGACATGAAACTAAAGTTATAACATTATGCAACCATAAAGCAAAATACAACAACAACAACAACAATCATACCCAGTATATCCCGACGACAGCAAAAGCTATCGTTAGGGTCTGGGGAGGGTGAGCGGCAGGCAAACAATACCTCCATCCCAAGGGATAGAGAGTTTGCTTCCAGTGAGACCCCCAGCTCTATATGTACCTGCAGAATTAGCACAATAATAGGAATATGTACTAGTGAAGAGGTTGTATTAAACATAAACGGAAATCTCTTGATAATAAAATAGTCATAACAGTGGATATGCACAAAAAGATGAAAGCTAAATACCGGGGAAAAAAAGTGCAACGTCAACCTACAGTGTAAATACTATCTAATCCTCTATGGCGTCCCTATATCCTGTCTATCCCTCCTTAACCTTAATCCTCTGCCTCCACGAACTCCTATCCTGGACCATGTCCTTAGAGAGGTGTAACTCTAGTAAGTCATGCCTAATCTGCTCATCCCACTTTAGTTTGGGTCTGCCTTTACTCCTCTTTCCTTCTACATTGAGGCTTTCAATTGATCTGACAGACGCCGTCGTCTGTCTCCTCTTGACATGCCCAAACCATCTAAGTCTTCCCTCTCTTATCTTATCTGATATACTAGCCACCCCTAACATTTCTCTGTATACCTCATTTCTTAACCTGTCTAGCCTTGTATGCCCACACATCCATCTTAGCATTCTCATCTCTGCCACCTCCATCTTCTGTGACTGCGTCCTCTTGATAGCCCAGCATTCTGTTCCATATAACATTGCCGGCCGCACTGCCACCCTATAAAATTTTCCCTTTAATTTAGTCGGAAAATTCTTGTCACACAGCACCCCTGAGGCCGCCCTCCACCGACACCAACCTGCCTGAACTCGGTGTGCTACGTCACTCTCTATATCCCCATCTTTCTGCACAAATGATCCTAGATACTTAAACTTACTTACCTTTGGGACCACTTGACCTTCGATGGTGAGTTGACTATTCTCATTGTCAGCGGCGCTGCTGAAGTCGCAGTGCAGATACTCAGTCTTAGAACGACTAATCCTTAGGCCTTTTCTCTCTAAAGCCCCTCGCCACTCCTCTAGTCTCATACTCAGACTTTGTCTACTTTCTGCGACTAATATAATATCGTCAGCAAAAAGCATACACCATGGGATTGTCTCTTGGATCGTCTTTGACAACTCGTCTAGGACAACTGCAAAAAGAAATGGGCTCAAAGCAGACCCTTGATGGAGGCCTACTTCAACCGGGAAGAAATATGTATTCCCAACAAGCGTCTGAACGGTTGTTTTCGTCCTAGCATACATATCCCTAATTATATTTATATACTTCATAGGAACCCCTCTTGCATCCAGACTATCCCATATCAGTCTACGTGGCACACTATCATACGCTTTTTCAAGATCGATGAAAACCATATGCAGATCGCGCTTCTTCTCCCTATACTTCTCCATCAATCTCCTTAAAATGTGTATTGCCTCTGTGGTAGACCGTCCTGGCATAAAACCAAATTGGTTTACTGTAACTTGAGTTTCTCTCCTAATTCTAATGTCGATTACTCTCTCCCATAACTTCATAGTATGACTTAGCAATTTAATCCCCCTGTAACTCCCACAATACTGTGCGTCTCCTTTTTTCTTATATAGAGGGACCACTACACTCCTTCTCCACTCATCTGGCATTTTTCCTGTTTTGAAAATAAGGTTGAATAGAGTAGTTAGCCATTGAACCCCCTCATCTCCCAAACACTTCCACGCCTCAATGGGTATGTTATCCAGGCCAACTGCCTTAGCTCTTCCCATCTTCTTAAGTGCTCTCGTCACCTCTACTTGTGTGATACTACGACAATCGCAGTTGTTACGTCACTAAATTGGTTGCACTTCTTATATTGTAAAGTAGTAGTTGATCGACATAGCTTGACGCATCATTATGAGTCAGCGGGAAACAACTCCTGTGTGTTTCTAACACATGTGTATGGTTGCATACATCCGACCTTCCATATCTCACCATAGACGACATCATCTAAGGCAATGTGGTAATGTTGTTGTTGTCGTCAAAGTATGAGGGAAGAAGGATATTCTTATTAAATGGCACAAAATAAAAGTTAAAAGAATCCTAGGTAGGCAACAATACAAATTTACATATGACAAGACCTATTGACCCGTGTCTTCTACTACCACTACAGACCTTCTGAAAAAACACACATTCGACTCATGCTTTAAAAAATATCGAAGTCGAACTTCAATTTTAATCTTCAATAAAGTCAAAAAGTCA
The DNA here is from genome assembly GCA_036186865.1 of Eustoma russellianum. Taxonomy (NCBI): domain Eukaryota; kingdom Viridiplantae; phylum Streptophyta; class Magnoliopsida; order Gentianales; family Gentianaceae; genus Eustoma; species Eustoma russellianum. Next base: position 40,628,060 of record AP025045.1, read on the forward strand.
ACTAACCATTCTTACCAGAATTATTAGCTGCATAAAAAATCGAATTAGAAGGCATTTTCTCGGAAGGTATAGAATAAAAGGGTAGAAATCATTTTAAGTGATTTTCATTGAAGATGTTTGTTTGGAGCATATTTGAATAACTCTATGGACATGGAAAAGGAATATTTAGAATCATTCATAGTCTCCATATATTCTATCATCCGTGGATATCATTTTAACTCCACTCCTAGAATTAACTATATTGGCTAGTGTCCGTTCTAATTTTTATATCAAATAACTATAGGTTTTTTCAATTACTCGTCGCACCCATAACAATTCTGATGTCTATCATTTCAATTTCGATATCGATTCACATTGTTAAACCAAACGTCCCCTTATTTATTCTCATGGGAAATTCATAAATAGATGGAACTCAAGGTGCACATATTCCTTTCTTCTACTAGTCCCACAGTAACGGGACAAGAATCCAAGCTAATAAATCACTTTGTCTCCTTAGTACTCCTTTTGTGAGAAGTCTTCCTCTTGCTTACGACAACAATGATATTACCCCATTGCTTTAGAGTCTTCTGACACGCAATCATACTCATGTGTTAGAAATACACATAGGTTGTTTCTTGATGATCCATAATGATGCGTCAAGGCATGTCGGTCAACTGCTACTTCACAATATAAAAAGCTCAACCAATTTTAGTGAGTCAACCATTCCCAATATGTGCTGTCATAGCCCCTAGAACATCAACTTATCAACTATTTCCACAATGATTAATTAGTCTATTTCTTTTTATGCATTAGTCGTCATCAACTATATTATGGTTAACCAAATGGAAAATGTTATAACATAAGATCATATTATTTATTACTGGAAAACTGCTCATGACAATTGATCAGATAGAAGTTCTAAAAGTTGTCAGAGAAAGGAGATAACTTGGGAACAGAGAAACCAAGATTTAGGCGCTGGTAAGATTTGGCAATTTAGAAGCAAATTCACCCCAACACTTATTCCCACTCTTTTCACCATATTTGGAAAAATTCTTCCTCTGCCCCTGCAATCAACTCTACTCTGCATGTTACTTGCTCACTAAATTCATTTCTTTGTTGGAGCAAAAGGCCAAATTCTTAGTCTCGCTGTCCCTACTGCCCTATTCCTGTAGAGCTGTATGGAGGATGTAAATCAGGAGTTCAGCGATCTCCTAAGCTGATAAGACATTGTTGGAACCCACACAAAGTGTCTACTGCAAACTAAACCAGCAACCCTTTAACTCAATTGAGCCAGATACAATGACATAGCTATTACTGGCCCAGATAGCACTATTACACCCACGCTGCACGTGTCTCGGTTCGAACCTGCGACCTTTGTTGGAGCAATTTCCCAATTCGAATACCAACTGAGTTGTGCCTTAGTACAGTAAATTCATTTCTTTATTCCACCTCCTTCTACTTTTTAGATCATCAACCCTGATGAAAAAAAGAGAACAACATAAAGTGTTGGGTGGTGGTTTATGGGAGGGGGGAAAACTTTTATTTCATTTCACACTGCATGAGAGGCAATATCCGAGACAAACAGCAGGTGTGACAATAAGAAAATAAACTACAGATGCACAGTAATGATATGATAAAAATTCCTACAGAGGAAAGGATATAACATCAACAAACCACGTATTCCATTAGTATATCAGTAGCCATAGAGCCTAGGAGCCGAAAGACAAATAGAAGTAACTTCAAGAAGAAACCTAGATTCTGTTCCAGCTTTAGATACTAAAATGTCAGACACTTCACAGCAACAACATTACTTTATATTGCCTTAGAGGCTCACACCTATGGTAAAGTATAAGAGCCGGATGTACGCAACTATACTCATATGTTAGAGACACACAGAGGTATGTCATACACGTAAAAAGATGAAAATGATTCATTTGTTGAAGGAATCAAGTAACATTGTGCACAAGTCTGTCCAACAGAAATCAATTCATGAACCTATGAAAAAGATAACACTTTCAGCCTACCTTATGTGTGTCCAAGTAAGATACAAGCCATATAGTCAAGAAAGCTTCCTTGAAGCTCCAGAGCATAGTCCAGTTGGTACTCGGGTTGAAGATTTCCAACAAGAGGTCATGAGTTCGAATCCAGTGACACGCACAGAGTGGGTGTTCCTCTGCTGCCAGGCCAAAGGCCTGGTTTGTGGGGGCACCTTGTGTGGGTAACTGTGTAAGATCTCACCCAATCTAAGAGGCCACTAGACTTCTGATTTACATCCTCCACGCAGCTCTTTGAGGCTGGAGCAGTATGGATCTTTTGGGTTGGGGTTCAACCTTTGCTGCCAACAAGAAAGCTTCCTTGAAAAGAAGTTCAGGCACACAATTATAAATAGGCCTATGTTCCTCAAGTTATTGCAAGAACCATGGTGTCTTTAGTTGATGTCTTCCATGTTGTGGAAGCCATAATCCCATTGTATGTTGCCATGATCCTTGCATATGTCTCTGTAAAATGGTTCAAACTCTTTACTTCAAACCAATGCTCAGGTATCAACAAATTCGTCGCGAAATTCTCTATCCCTTTGTTATCTTTTCAAGTGGTTTCAATGAGCAATCCTTACAAGATGAACTTAAAGCTTGTATTTGCTGACATCCTTCAGAAATTCGTCGCGGTTCTTGTTTTAGCTGTGATTGTCAAAGTTTGCTCTAGAGGGAAGCTGAGTTGGATCATCACTGGTGTTTCTTTATCAACACTTCCTAATACCTTGATCATGGGGATTCCATTATTGAAGGCAATGTATGGAGTTGAAGCAGAAAGGCTTCTTGTCCAGATAGTCATGCTACAAAGTTTGATTTGGTACAACCTTCTACTTCTTTTGTTCGAGCTTGCTGCCATGAAAGAAATTCAGCCAAAATCACGAATAGAAACAGCAGGTATGTGCAGTAGGAAATGTTAACAATACAAGAGGACACTTCAAACTCTCTTCAAAATCTTTTGGCACTAGTAGGGAATAACCCCTCAACAACAACAACATTATCTTATTGCGGTAGAGGCTGAGAGAGTCGGATGTACTCAACCATACCTATATGTTAAAAACACATATAGATTGTTTTCTAATGCCATAAAAGAAATTCGGCCAAAATCACGAATAGATACAGCAGGTATGTGCAATAGAAAATGTTAACAATACAAGAGGGCACTTCAAACTCTCTTCAAAATCTTTTGGCACTAGTAGGGAATAACCCCTCATCAACAACGACATTATACTATTGCCTTAGAGGCTTCCGCCTATGACGAGGTATAAGAGGGTTGGATGTAAGCAACCATACCTAACACATGGATGTTGTTTCCTGATGACCCATAATAAAAATTGCGTCAAGCTTCACAATGTAAGAAGCGCAGCCAATTTAGTGAGTCATTTCGCTGTATTACATCATATTCCAAAGTCAAAGAAAAATGTGTATTTTATTCTGTTGGAAATAGAAACAAGGGGAGTAACCCCTCGAGCTTCTTAATTACTACGGCGGTCACATACATGGACATTTTTGTTTAGTATATTCTATTTTAGTAACAAAATGCCACTTGGGTCCCCAGAAAGAGTAGTCTTGTTTTACTTACAACTTCTATACATGCAATAGGAGGAAGGTAAAGGTTCAGTTCAGCAATGGATAGAAATTCAGTCCCTTTCCAAGTATATAACATGATGAGGACAAAACTAAGATCTGACTTTGCCATAAGATACATAAAAACAATCATTCTGATGATAATATTGTCCTACATTGGACACTTTGAAAAAAAAATATATGGGTTATATGACGATGAGGCACCACCACCCATTGGCTTAAGGTTTTGAGTAGATATGGGTTTCACCTAATGTAAGACCACGTTTCAACATAGTATCGGAGCATGTTTAAAATGCAGACTTACACCTTGCATGACCCATAGTTGGCCATTTATTGTCCCCTCTCACCTAAGTCCAGATGTTCATACCTGGTTTGTGGTTTGTGATTGAGTGCGGGTTGTAAGGCGTATGTGTATGTCAAGCTGCGTTGCCGCATGAGGGCAGATGTTGAAAATATTGTCCCATATTGGTCACTTTGAAAAAAATATATAGATTATATAAGAATGAGATACCAACATCCATTGACTTTTTAATTGAATATGAGTCTCATAAGCATCTTATGTAAACCCAAATTTCAACACATTCATCCACTAATACACACAAAGTATCTTCAGGACAAAAAGTTCCTGCTATGATCCAGAAAGGTGGTACAGAAATCTTAACTCCTCAACCAATTTCCCTCTCCCATGGTCCCACAGAAAAGTACCAAAAAGTAATTAATGAAAACTTAAAGAAGCCAAAAACGATAAGGAACAAAAAGAAAAATAATTCCATAGGAGATAAATAGTGTAAGAGCAGGATATATACATGGCACTTAACTATACGCAAGGTCCTCAACAACAAGCAGTGTGGTTTTCCTCTTGTTCATTTCATCTCTCCTATTCCCTTTTGATGGAAATCAGTATTTGTTTTCTACATCTCCAAGAAGAAATCAATGATCAACAAGAAGCAAGAAACAAAGAAGTGCCAGAGGAGGAAAGAAGAAAAAGAATCCCAAGAATGTCTACAATCATGCTTATTCTCTCAAAAGTAGCAAGGAAGCTCATAATCAATCCAAACACTGGTGCTACTTTGGCAGGACTTATCTGGGCATGTATAGCATCCAGGTAAACACCAGCAACCTAACGATAGCTTGTGCTATCGTTGGGATATACTGGGTATGATTGATTGATTGATTGACCAGCAGCCTAAGTGGTCATTTCCCGTTCAGGTCACCGGAAAGACCTCTGTCACACCAATACCAATCACTAACTCAGCCTAAATGCAGGTGGAATATGAAACTGCCAAAGGTTATCGACCGATCAATCTCAATACTATCAGATGGTGGACTTGGAATGGCAATGTTTAGCTTAGGTAAATAACAGAAAAGAGACTACCTGCCATGAATAGAGTGAATCCAAACCGTCCGTGCATAGTCCAGTTGGTATTCGGGTTGATGATTGCCAACAAGAGGTCATGAGTTCGAATCCAGGGACGCGCACAATGTGCTGTTCCTCTGCTGCCAAGCCAAAAGGCCTGGTTTGTAGAGGACACCTTGTGTAAGTAACTGTGTAAGATCTCGTCCAATCTAAGAAGCCGTTAGACTCCTGGTTTACATCCTCCACGCAACTCCTTGGAGTTGAAACAGTGGGGGTCTTTTGGATTGGGGTTCAACCTTTTGTCAACAAGTGAATCCAAAACCTGTAAATGTTTACATTGGTTTTCTTGTAGGTTTATTCATGGCTTCACAATCAAGCATAATAGCATGTGGAACCCAAAAGGCAATTTTGGCCATTGCAATGAAGTTCTTGGCTGGACCAGCTCTGATGGCATTGTGTTCTCTAGCTGTTGGACTGAAAGGACCATTGTTTAGAGTAGCAATCGTGCAGGTGCTCAAGCACAATTTTATGAGAGAAAGACACCCGAAAACTTTGCTATGTGATTGTTGAACTGACATTGTGTTATGTGTCATAGGCAGCTCTTCCCCAAGGAATTGTTCCATTTGTATTTGCTAAGGAATATGACATCCATCCTGACATACTGAGCACAGGGTAATATTAGATCTTCTCACTGTATTCCAATATTTGTATATCTAATATTTGCCATAAGCGGGAGCTCTAAGGCAATAGATAATGTTGTTGTTGTAATACACATTTCAGCATCTCAAACTTGTTATTCCCTCCTTGTAGGGTCATATTGGGCCTGCTAGTAGCCATACCAGTGGCGCTGGCTTATTTCTACCTACTGGCCCTGTGAGCCAGACAGCCACCACTTCCTAGCTCTGTGAGAAATAGGTCAGCGTAATGACCATATCGCGTTTCAAGCAACGAGAGACATCATTTAGGGCAAGGCTAACGACAATGAGCAGAGTAAAGAGAAAGATAGCAATACAGAGAATGATTTGGAGGCAATGCTTTGACAAATGGATTGCCAAGCTACAGTCAAGGAGCAGAAATACATGGCCAAAGTGCCTAATAAATTCTTCTGTTTTGTGTCTGTTCTTCTCTGACAACTTAAGCATGTGAAGTATCAGAGCAACACCATTCCCACCCTTTTTTTTTTTCTTTCTTTGGATTAATTGTAAACATATCTGTTAGCCAACTAATAATGTGAACATTTGAAAGTTTTATATCCATTTCCAAAATGTTCTATGAGCGAATCAACTAGAAGACATACATGTATCCCGAGTCAGAAAATCATCATACCGTGCCTTGTCTGAAGAGCATTTTCACATAAGAATATTTATGAAGGGGCTTCCATTTGTTAATGGAGTAAAGGACACGTTCTTTCTTGATTTTAGAATATGTTGGAATAAAACAAAATGACTTATTAAATTGGCAGTTCATCGACACAGTTTGACGCAATTTTCATTATGGATCATCGAAAAACAACCTCTGTGTGTTTCACATAGGTATAGTTGCGTACCTCCGACCCATATACTCGGAGCTCTAAGACGATTGGATAATTTATTAAGGGCACAACTTCTTGCTCAAATGGGATGACAAAGTAGAGTAAACGCATGGCACCACATCGCAAAATGGCATTAGCAAGAAAATGATCTACAAGTTCTTCAAAAGTATCGAACTTCAAAGCTTTTCTCCTTTTCTTTTCCCTTCCAATTGAAAAAAACATAAGCTTTTCTCATTGGCCCCACCATAGAGGGAAAAGAGTGGTATATACTAATGGAAAGAGTAAATTGCAGTTAGCACCCAAACGTTTGTCACATAATCCAGTTAGCATTTAAACGTTCCGAAACCTCATTTGGCATCCAAACGTGGTCAAAATTGATTCAATTAACACCAGAAACCGGCTGCTGACCTGCTGCAGCCGGTTTCATCAAATTTTAGCGCCAAAATCAATGTTTTCCACCAAAATAACGGCTTCTCCTTATCTCCCTCTTGTTGCAATTGACCCCCTCTGATTTTATTCATAAATTAGCCTCCCAATTTACCTTAGAAACTTGTTTATTAACCTATATGGTGACTATTATTTTTTCCATCGGAAGGAAGGCAACACCTCACTCCGTTTATTAATTTTTCTTATATATGGTGGAGAAACCCAGTCCGAAGATTCAGAACTACAGCTTCAGGTACAACAAGAAACTAACACTTCAAACCCTTGAAAACAAAGAGGCTGAAAAGCATGAGCAGGGCAATTTAGCTAACATAAAATTCTATGAAAAGTAAAACCAGCACCTATCAGCAGATGTCAAGGTGGGTTCCGAAAAAAGTACAATGGGAGGGTGAATTAACCTATCTCGGACATAACCTAATGCAACATGACAATACAAAGATGCAACCTCGAAAAAATCCACTAAACAAGATCTCAACAACCCATGACAGCTCAATTATAGACGAAGACACTAGAGTGCTCCTTTATACCGATAACCCTCCAGTCCAAAGTTCCATTGTTGGTTCCTGATTTTGGATTCCAAGAACTCAAGACGATAGCTTCACCTTCAGGACCCCGCTGTCCACCCACAACAAGAAGCTCCTGCCCACATGCTTTAAAAGCTAGACCCCAACCATTGGAAAAATCCGCTCTAACATGAAATGGAAAGCTATAACCAACTTGAAAGTTTGAAGAACAAGTCGTAAATTTTATCATTGAGGCGTATCTTTCGAAGTTTCTAAGGTGAATTGGGAGGCTAATTTATGAAGGAAAATCAAAGGGAGCCAATTGCAGCAAGAGGGAGAGAAGAAGAAGACGTTATTTTGGTGGAAAAAATTGATTTTGGCGCTAAAATTTGATGAAACCGGCTGCAGCAGGTCAGCAGCCGGTTTCTGGTGTTAATCGAATCAATTTTGACCACGTTTGGATGTCAACTGAGGTTTCGGAACGTTTAAATGCTAATTGGATTATGTGACAAACGTTTGGGTGCTAACTGCAATTTACTCCTAATGGAAAAGTGCATTCAAGTTTAAAACGAGAAGTGATGTTCTTTATTTATCGATAAAGGGCATTTTCGATGTATTAGAATTCTATGTTGGCACAATATCTGAGGAGGGGTCGGGCCGTTTATCGATCTGATGTACGCAGACTTATCTTATATTTTTGTGCAAGAGACCGTTCGCAATTCGAACCTATGATCTCAAAGTCATAAAGCAGCAATTTTACCAGTAAAAAAGTTCAATTATATTAGTAACACAGAGAAAATGCAATGAAACTTGTGGTATATTGATAACTGCAATTTTTGTTTATATTAGTCTCTGTGGTTTATCTCAATACTTTGTGTACTTGTTTCTTCTACAAGCTTACGACTAAAGTTTTAGCTTTTTTTCTTAGTTATTTGGCATCATGTCAAAGAAATAATTTTGCACGGAGTAGAAACATTATTTGTAAAAGTTAATTACCTTAAAATCAAAAATCTTGTTATGAGAATAAAAATAAATATCATGTTAAATACTTCAGGTTATCCACTCGATCACTTATTGTAAATTTTATTGAATCATGAAAGAAAATGAAAATGGTTCATTACCATATCATACTAAAAAAAATTACAAAAGCAAAAGTCAAATGTGGAAAAACACACTATAAAAGTCCAATAAATCTTGTAAAGGGAACGGAATACAAACTACTAGGATGTACAAAATTTTCAAAAACTGGACCAATTAACCGAACCCCACCAAACCAATTTAGAGAAAATCGAATTATAGTTTTGCAGTCGGTTTATATATTAAAAAAAAACTAAATTGGTTGAAACGGTTTTATTTATGTTTTTAAAAAATAGAATTGTTAAAATCGAACCGCACCAATTTATTTAGTATACTTTAATTATATTTATAAATAAATATAATTTATTTAATCTCCTATTTTCTCTAACCCTAACGTCGTATCTTCATATGGCTGCTCTCTCCTCTCGTTTGTGACATAAGAATTTGTAAAAGAAAACCTGATAAAACTGTTTTTGACATTCTATGCACATAAAGTGTTATTAGACATTCCTATGTCATGACTTTAGAAGAAACAGAATTTGATGACTATTATGTATTCTTTGATTTATTTTTTCGTTAAATCATTTTTTTATTGTTAAGAACTTGAGGTAATTTGAAAAACAAAAGAAATGAAACTGGATCAAACCAAACTGCATTGTGAAAACGGTTTTGTTGTTGGTTTGGTTTGGTTTTGGTTTCTAAAAACAAAACTGTACTAAACAATTTGGTTTTATAACTAAGAAAAAACAGTTAAACCGGACCAAATTCAACACAACAAACCACAAAGAAGGTGATTAGGAGACAACAGTTTAATGAGGCTAATTAATAACTAAGATTGAATAAATAAGTGGTTTAATGATGATTTTTTGCAATTTTGTTGAATAATTATTAATGAATTATGATAATATTTTCTATTATCGTGGTTATCAGATTGGCCAATTTACAACTTTTGTAAACCGAGTCATTTCTTGAAGAACGATACACACTTTTTTCATCTATCTTATTTAGGGGTGTTAACGAATCGAGCCGAGACAAATATCAGGTTTTTGTATTCGGATTCGTTTAGTTAGACAAATTGTTTGGCTCGGTTCATTTATTGTACCGAACTTCAAAATTTGTTCGAATTCGGCTCGATAACACTATAATTGTTTAAACGAGCCGAACAGTTCGACTTGTTATAGTAAACGAACCTAATTTGGTGTTTGATCTCGGCTTGTTTAAGTAAAATTAACGAACAAATTCGAATTAAATGCAAATAAAACTCGAACAGTTTGCGAACTGTTCGGCTCGCTTAGCATCCCTAGTCTTATTGCAAAAGAAACAGTTTTAACAGCTCAGCATAACAATCCCCTTCCGAGTTTCGAAGGCCGGTGTCTTGTAATTTCACATATTTACCCTTGGGTTAAATGTGAAGGCGGACTTTAGAGCAACTGGTAAGGTTGTTGCTTTGTGACAGGTCGAGCCGTAGCAACAACCTCTTACACAAAGTACAGGGTAAGATTGCGTACATCAGATCGCGAATCAATCTGGTCCCTCCCCAAACCCTATGCAAACGCGGGAGCCTAGTGCATCGGAACGCCCTTATTCTGCTTAAAACTATCTTGTCCTACCAAAATACAAGTAACGGTCGAGATTCATCTGAGCAGACGATCCAACGGACCATATCGTTGTGATATTAGTCGAGTAGCAGCAGTAAGGACTGATATTAGGGCTTTATATACCTTATATTTGCCCTCGTTTTTCTAAATTTCTTTACTGTTTGTTCTCAACATTCATTTTTCTTCCTTTTCTTTTCTCTCGATTTCTGTTTCTTCTTCAGCTTATCGCTATGGCTAAAGGTCCCGGCCTCTACTCTGATATCGGCAAGAAAGCCAGAGGTTAAGATTCTTCTTCTTCGTAAAATAAAAAATCTCAGTATTTGTTTTTTTTTTTTGTGGTGGAAAGATTGGTAGACATTTTTGTCTGTATACTTTTTGTGCTTGTCGAACTCCTTGTTCAGTTCCCATAGATATTCTCTGTGTTTTTCTATTGATTTTTATTATTTGTAAATTTTTTGATTTGAAATAGATCTTCTCAACAAGGATTTCCAGACAGACCACAAGTTTACTGTGACGACTTACTCGCCCACTGGAGTCGTAAGTCATTCTATTGCATTTTTGTAAGAATTTTTTTTGATTTATTGTGGATCTGCTTTAGTGTTGAGTTACTCGGAGGTTTCTGTTAAAAGTGTAAAGACTTCTGAACTCGGCTTTTGATTTTGTGTTTGTTTCTTGTTTAATGGTCGATGCAAAATACATGGATGGCGTGGAAGAATAACTTCTGCTGTCCTTTTAGTGGTTTCTAATTTGAAGAATGGTTCTAATGTTTTGGTCCTGCTTGCGAGTTTCTGATATCTAATAGTTCTGATTACGAAATTTGTTGAAAATCATTGGAATCAGTTTTTGTTGCTAGTTCTTGTTGTGTTGTGTAACCTTTGGGTGGTGAAGATAGAGGGTAGGGCAAAGTGGACCCTATAAAGGCTGTAGGTTGATCAATAGTTAGGCTAATAAGTTCAACATTACCTTTTTGCTGGCATCTCTTTGAGCAATTCTTGCGGTGGCAGTTTGCAGTGGAATTCATTACGCTCGACATATCGATATGCACTTTTCGTCAAGGATATAGCTTGTGCACTTTTTGAAACATATATGTAAACATAATGATCATTTGTTAGACGTGTTCCCTTTTGTTAACTTGTTTAGATCTTGGTGATGTGTGCTTAGCAGAATCACACGCTCTTAAAAAATCTTGTTAGACCCTTTGATGAAGGAGAAAGACACGGTTGGAAATTAAAGAGAAAGACGTAACCTTGTTAGACCGTTTGAAGAATGCAGTTTCACGACGAACCTTGTCAGACCCGTTGATTATCCATGTTGAGCAACCTTCGTATCAACAATCTTCGAACCAAGAATCTTGAAAGATCCCTGGAAATCTTATTGAACAACCTATGGATGAATTCAAACCACAATTTCTGCTTAAAGAACTGGTTGAATTCAAAAATTGAATATTGGGTAAACAAACTTCAAATTAAACCACACGGTTTTTGTGAGCGATAAAGACTCGGTTTTTCTCAAGTTGGAGCCTATAAAGGTTGTAGGTTGATCAATAGTTAGGCTAATAGGTTCAACATTACTTTTTTGCTGGCATCTCTTTGAACAATTCTTGGGGGCAGTTTGCAGTGGAATTCATTACGCTCGACATATCGATATGCACTTTTCGTCAAGGATATAGCTTGTGCACTTTTTGAAACATTTATGTAAACATAATGATCATTTGTTAGACGTGTTCCCTTTTGTTAACTTGTTTAGATCTTGGTGATGTGTGCTTAGCAGAATCACACGCTCTTAAAAAATCTTGTTAGACCCTTTGATGAAAGAGAAAGACACGGTTGGAAATTAAAGAGAAAGACGTAACCTTGTTAGACCGTTTGATGAATGCAGTTTCACGACGAACCTTGTCAGACCCGTTGATTATCCATGTTGAGCAACCTTCGTATCAACAATCTTCGAACCAAGAATCTTGAAAGATCCCCGGAAATCTTATTGAACAACCTATGGATGAATTCAAACCACAATTTCTGCTTAAAGAACTGGTTGAATTCAAAAATTGAATATTTGGTAAACAAACTTCAAATTAAACCACACGGTTTTTGTGAGCGATAAAGACTCGGTTTTTCTCAACTTTTATCCATGAAATTTATGTAAAAATGTTCAGAATTTTCTCTATTTATCGACACAAAACAAATCTAAGCTAGAAAGGATAATCTAATCTAACTGTCTCTGAAAACTTAACTAATAAGACATGGACTTTTTTATCTATTTAAACTGATAAATACGCCTGAAAATAATTAAAAACTGAATAAAGTACGTCTCAAAAAGGCCATAAGATCGTCGGCCTAAAGAGGCTACACAAAAAGTCCAGTTCAACTTTTATGTTTCAATTAGTTATTCTCGGGTTAAATAGCATGCAAACTGCTTTGAGTCCAGTTCTTCTTCTTCCTATACTCTTGTTAGGTTTTTTTATGGCGCATCATTTGGCTCTCTAGGTTGTGACCATCTTGTGGACGTTTTTCCAATTTGTAAACATGTTTAGATTCTGGCAGTAGTCTAGCTATATTAGTCATACTTTCAGATTCTGTATGGGTGGAACAAACTGGAATTGTTCAAATGGTCATATGTCTCACATTTTTCTGTCCTAATTTTCCGCTTTCTTCTTTTGGCAAAGACCATAGTATCATCAGGAGCAAAGAAGGGCGACCTTTTCTTGGCCGATGTGAATACTCAGTTGAAGAACAAGAATATTACTACTGATCTTAAAGTGGACACCTACTCCAACGTGAGTTGACCTGTTGAACATCGTGTCTTTTGTTTTCCCTTCTCTTTCCTTTTTTTTTTAAATCTCTCTGATGTGGGTTGATTACCTATTGCAATTGCACTTTTGCAGCTTCTCACCACCATTACTGTTGATGAGCCTGCTCCTGGTCTGAAGACAATCCTTAGCTTCAGAGTCCCTGATCAGAGGTCTGGAAAGGTAAAGTTCAGGTTTTTTTTTTCTGTTGCATCATTTCCCTTCGAGATGCAATGAACTCTCAGCTTTCTTTAACAAATGTGTCCGTACCTGGTTTAACCATGCATCTCTCTTATATGTTGTTCTATGTTTTGCAGCTAGAACTTCAGTACTTGCATGACTATGCTGGTATAAGTTCAAGTGTAGGGTTGACAGCAAACCCCGTTATCAACTTCTCAGGTGTGGTCGGAACCAATGTGCTTGCACTCGGTACTGATGTGTCCTTCGATACCAAGACAGGGGTTTTGACCAAGTTCAATGCTGGGGTGAACTTCACCAATTCAGACCTTATTGCTTCGTTGTTTCTGTGAGTATCTTCCTTGACGTATTGAGATGCTTTTGTATATGTTGGCAGTAATTTGGATAGATTTGTGTAAGCCACCTATATATTTTGAGCAAGTCATATTTGCAGTTGCCTTTCCAAGCAACTACGTTTTGTAAATTCGCCTTCCATGGGTATACATGAAATTTTAACTTACAAAAATAGTTGCTTTTTTCCCTACTGCGGTGCTGTTAAATCGAGTCCTCTTTTTCCATTGTACTTGTTCATCTTGATAGTCGGGTACTATTATACGTATCAACTTGGTTATCTAAGAGTTACATGCTCTGTAGATTATGGGGGGGAGTGGAGTTGCTTTATTTCTTTTCTAATCTGCGTTTCCCTAGGTTTTTTTCCTTGTCTACTTTCATGTTTTGAATCCAGCTTTCCCAGTGTCTGACAAAATTACCATCATATTTTGATTGCTAAATATTGAGGATATTTTTAACATAATGATTGTTCATTGTTCAGGAATGACAAGGGTAACTCTCTGACTGCAGCATACTACCATACAGTCAGTCCCTTGACTAATACTGCTGTTGGTGCTGAGGTGTCACACAGCTTCTCCACCAACGAAAGCACTGTTACCTTCGGTACTCAGCATGCACTTGATCCATTGACAACAGTTAAGGCAAAGGTGAACAGTTATGGGAAAGCCAGTGCTTTGATTCAGCACGAATGGCGGCCCAAGTCGCTTTTCACTCTTTCTGGGGAGGTGGACACCAAGTCTACTGACAAGAGTGCCAAGTTTGGTTTGGCTTTGGCCCTGAAGCCATAGGCCTGATTTGCTGTTTTGTGGTTTAGGAGCAACAGAGTAGGGGAAGAGCATGATAGGATATTGTTAAAACCGTTGTCCTTTTGGCAGTTTATTCTCACGGATATAGACTAGAAATAATTTTACACAGTTGCTGCAGCCCAATTTTTGCGCTTCTCATATTTTCATTATTCTGTTGGAAGTTTTTCTGATGACCTGTTACTTCAAGGAAGTCTCTTTTACCCTTTTACCGGTTGAGATCATGAGAGGTAGAAAGTGATGTAAAATATGAGGCCTACAATCACGCGTTGCCACGTGTACAAAAAAGAGAGGTTTAAAATTTTGTTGTTTTAAATAAAAAGTTGCTTGTACACGTGGCAGCGCGTGATTAGAGGTCTCATATTTTACCTCACTCTCTGCCTCTCCTGATCTGAACCCCTCTTTTATGGTGCTATTTTGACATGTATTCTGCTGCCATTCTCTATTCTGCATTTGTTTGCCCAGCGTTACTATGTCTGGTATTGGTCTTCTGTGTGGTTGTCAGTAGTTTGCTTTTTTCGTACTGGCATCGATTTTTATGCTTGCGTTTTCATGAATACAAAACCATTACCTAAAATAACAAGTGGTACTAACTTGGTCCATTACAGTCATAGTTACTTGACTTTCACAAAGATGCAGGTCGCCCTAGCTTAACATCGGCAGCGTGGGTTTAACCAGAGACAAGCCTGCATGGTCCCGGGAGACGCAAGACACTTTCTTGATGTCTAAGGTGCCATTCTGAATAGCTCTTTGAGGTGTGACGGTTTTTTTAGCTACAAATATCGCTTTTATGTACAAAAACTTATTTTCTCTGAACGACGCTTCAGGAGACATTCTATGACGCCAATAAAAATGACGCGTGATTGTTTGAAATTTTTTTTAATTCATACCACATTTGTAATTTTTTTTTAAAAAAAAATACAATAGCTTTTGAAATTTCCCACTAATCAGTCTCCTTTATAATGCTTGATTTGATTGACCATTTTAACAAGATAAATCATTGCTCAATGAAAATTCTTTTTCCCTTATCTTTTCATTATAAAGTTTGTTCTATATCATATTGCTGAAATATAATATAATATAATGTATACATATATAAGTATGTGCACATGCATATAAATATATGTACATAAATCTGTTGTATCTACATCTATACATGAATACAAATATATGTATACACATACAGATACATACATATATATTTATATGAGAATATGGAGATGGTACTGTGGGTGGGAAGGAGTCCAAGTAAAGAAAGACATAGGAGCAGAACTGACTCCACAGTAATAGTTTGAAAGAGTCGAGGAGTGAGCCGTACAGTTATGATCTTGTAGATCAATTCCTCCCAGCCAATTTCTTATCAAAACACCTTTCACCATTCCCTTTTCCTTCAAAATTGTCTTCCATTGTTTGGTTGAGGATTTTCCATGAGTTTCGGTTTGATATCCAATTATTTGATAATGAATATCATTTTTTTTTCATATACTAGCCCTCTTGTCTATCAATATAGGGGAATGGGGCATGACCGGTCAATGCCGCCGGCTAGTCACTATTTCGACCGGTCAAATTTTTCCGATCATTTTTTTGTCACCCACATTCGATACTCATTTCAATTCCGATACGTTACAAACACCATCAATGTCTATCATACTTATTCCCACTTTAATACCACACAACTATCACTTTTAGGTCCATATCCATATACTCCAAACACATACCATGTCATACTCATTCTGATTCTGATTCCGATACCTAAGTACGAACCAAACTGCCACCTTAGTTTCCATCAATCCTTTATTCAATCCCCACGTGTTCTTTGGTTTTCCCACAATTCTTTCTGCTCCCATCTCCAATTAAACAAAAAGAAGAACAAAAAAACAGAGCAAGAACAGAGTGCCCATTTAGTGAACATGGTCATCGATCGCCGCCGCAAAACATGTCTGTGAAGGATGGCACGAGTCCCCCCTGTGCCGTGTGCAAATTACAGAGAAGAAAATGCAAGCCGGAATGAGTATTGTTAGTTGTACATAGTAAATTCATTACTCGAGGATCACTTAAGATAACACAAAATCAAAGTGATTAAATGCGGAAGTATAATACCACTCCTCATATAGCCTCTTCCTCTTCACCTCCTCATCTAGCTTCATCACCTTTCCCTACTGTCACGTGGACTTATGTATGTTATATATTATATGTTACTAATGTCGCGTAATATTTGTATTATGTTCGTATCCACACATTATTCTCTTGAAGTATTAGTTGATCGACACAATTTGACGCAATTTTCATTATAGATCATCAGAAAACTACATCTGTGTGTTTCTAACAAATGGTATGGTTGCGTACATCTGACCCCCCTATACTCCGCTATAGACGAGAGCCTCTAAAACACTGGCGTAATGTTATTGTTGTTGTAGTATTCTGTTGACTTTGTTTTCCAGAGAATGGAGAAGCAATACAAATTCTTCACTATGAGCATGGTCAAAAAATATGAACCACATTTTGATTACTTCCATGACAAAGCCAATCAAGAATTGGGTGCCCCCGGGGCATAGTCCAGTGGTAAGTGACAAAGGTGATTGGGGCTAGAACACCGACGTCTCGAGTGCGAGTTTGTATGGAGACAATCCTTGTTGAAATATTACAAGGGTTGCCTCTGGGCTGGCTGAGTCTCGAGTGTCCTCTCCCTTTGCAGGGCTGCCGGTGGAGCACATCCTTCGATTTACATCCCATCTGGCTAAGGGGCCTCTGGTACAGATGGGGGGAGAGCCCACCCCCTCATCAAAGAATTGGGTGGTCATAGAGTGGCTATGGTGCTTATGCATTTGTCAGATGTTAAGCATGGTGGAGAAACAGTTTCCCCAAGTTCTGAGGTAATCTTGTTGGCAAAAGGTTGAATCTCAATCCAAAGGACTCCGACTGCTCCAGTCCTAAGGAGCTGCGTGGATGGAGCTGCGTGGATGGTATAAATCACGAGTCCTGCGGCCTCCTAGATTAGGTGAGATCTTACACAGTTACTCACACAAGGTGCCCCCCACAAACCAGGCCTTTGGCCTGGCAGCAGAGGAACACCCACACCGTGCATGTCTCTGGATTCGAACTCATGACTTTTTGTTGGCAATCCCCAACCCGAGTACCAACTGGACTATGCCCTGGAGGCAGTTCTGAGGTAATCTATCTACATACTACTGTGTGTGCTTTGTGTATTTTCTCCCTTAAGTTTCTTTATTGACGTCTTTATGCGTATTTTTATGCGGGAAAGAGCCAGCCTAAGGGTGATGATTGGTCTGATTGCGAGAAGAATGGTTATGCTGGTAACTCTTGTCGCTCTGCTTCTGAAAAACAACATAGTTTTAATTCCCTCCTTAATCCGAATTTTTTGGTCATGCATGATATCTCATACAACAACACTCTTCTTTGACTTTAGAATATGATGGATTAAAGCAAAACGACTCACTAAATTGACGACACTTCTTAAGTTGTGAAGTAGACAATTTTTATTATGGGTCATCGGGAAACAACCTCTGCGTCTTTTTAACACATGGATATGATTACGTACATCCGACCTCCTACCCCGCCATAGACGGAAGCCTCTAAGACAATGAAGTAATGTTGTTGCTGCATGGTATCTTGTTATCAACTGTCTTTTTATGCAGTGAAACCAAGAAAGGGTGATGCACTAATGTTCGTCTTCATCCTGATGCCACAACTGATCCGTTGAGCTTACACGGTGGCTGCCCTGTGGTCGAGGGTGAGAAGTGGTCAGCTACAAAATGGATTCATGTGCGCGCTTTTGACATCCCATCTAAAAGCAATGAATGTGAAGATAAGAACCCAAATTGCTCGGCATGGGCTGCCTCAGTTGAATGTACTAAGAACCCTACCTATATGATTGGTTCAGAGGAAGTTGCAGGATATTGTAGAAAGAGCTGCGGCAAATGCTCCTCTTAGGAAACAACAACAGCAGCATTACTTCATTGTCTTAGAGTCTTCCGTCTATGACGGAGTATAAGGGGTTGGATGTACGCAACCATAGTATTAGAAACACAGAGACATCATTGTGGAGCAAGTATGTGCTCTTGTTATTTGTACAGAAAATGACGAGGCCGGAGACCCTTACTACTATGGCTTTGTCATTCCACAGAGATGTCGCCATACGAGAATTTTGCTTACTGCTACAAATAGCTACAGCTTGCTCGCTTTTAGATTTTTCTTTGCCGGCGAACAGGGTCAGGATCTCCTGACCGCCAAGTCCGTGACCCCCTCCGCGACCGTACGACACGTGGCAGCAGGGGGGTTGTGAGGCTGGGTCGGGGTCACCCGCACCCAGCCTCACCACCCCACCCCGCTGCCACATGTCGGGCGGTCACGGGAAGGTGGGTCAGGTGATCTCGTTCGCATCGAACACGGTAGGACAAGACGTGGCTTCGTAAAAGACCAATTAATTTCTACTAATAAACTACAACAATAATATTACCTCATTGTCTTACAAGCTTTCGCTTATGACAGGGATGAGGAGCCGGACGTACACAATCATACTCATGTGTTAGAAACATACGAGATTGTTTCCTGATGACTCATAATAAAAATTGCGTCAAGCCGTGTCCATTAACTGCTTCTTCGCATAGCCAATTTAGTGAGTCATTTTATTTTATTCCATCATATTTCAAAGTCAATGAAGAGTATGTCATTGACTTTATTAGAAATATAAAGAAACTAATAACCTACAACATCTTGTAAATATTCTTCTTCAAATGTAAATATGTTAAATCTACAAAAATATCTTATATCAACTAAGAATGTGTCATTTAGTAAGACCAAAGTCGTAGTTTCCAAAGGGAACTCTACTAAATCCAATCCATTTTAGGAGGCAACACAATCAATTCTTACTTATCGAAGAGAAAAATTCACCAAAACGAAAAACGAAGAAGAGAAAACGTTACCCTTTGTTCATTTTTTCAATTTTTTATTTTTAGAATTTCAGGAATAAATATTATTGGAAGCGATGTACAAATCAACCATTTAGGCAGTAGCTCTTGGAGTTTCTCCACCATCCATTAAAGGAAACCGAGATTGACTGAATGCCAAAACAGAACTTTTGTGTAGCTCAAAATGAAAGAAGCCCAAGAATGAGTTGTTACAGGTAATATCCATCCAATTTAACACAAATAAGATAGACACAGCTTCACAAAGACGATCTTGTTAGAAAGGAAAGAAGCAAAAAGGATGAGGAACACAAGCAAGCAAACAAAAGAGACAGCCTAGGACCATAACAGTTAGAAAGGAAAGAAGCAAAGAAGATGAGGAACACAAGCAATCAAACAAAAGAGACAGCCTAGGACCATAACAGTTGGTTCTGCTGGTGTATCTATGAGTACTTTACAGAGGTCATCACAATCATTTCGACGACAAGGATCGTCAGGCCGCATTTGGGAAAATGGGTTTCAGATACCAGAAAGGAAGGTGGCTTCTGGACCCCCAACACCCCGAGAAGATCAAAAGGAAAATCAAGATCACAGGATCACTCAGGATGATGAACTAGCTTATTCTGTACCTGATTCTAAGGTGAATTACCCTTTATCCTCTAAGTCTCCTAAATCAGGAAACCAAGAACAAAAGTGTGGATTTTTTTCAATCTTTGGGAGATGTGCCGGATCTCCTCGCACCTAGATGCCTATCTTCCCCTTTGCTTTGGGTTTAAATCTGTTCAACACTTGGAAGAAAGCACCAATTCTTTTGTCCCAACAGAGGACATGCTGCAATATTCATGTGATCTTATAAGATGGATCACACCATGCAGTTACTTTGACACCTGAGAATTACTTTCTTTCTATTAAAGCAAACAGATTTTAGCAGCTCAGTTTCAATCAAACTGAATTTTCAGAAATTATTTCCTCCTCGGATGACATAAACTACATAGGATCTGAAAATGAATTGCAAAGCTCAAAGAAAGAACAGCAATTCAGATATATGTGCAGCAAGTGATACACTGATATGTATATTATAAAAGTATTGCATTTTAAGCCAATCTCTCTTCTGTCAAATCAAGTATGGTGATGTACATTACCACGGGGATAGAGGGGAGAACCGAAAAAGTTTGTGGTCGCGCCTATAAAATGACAACTGCAAAGTTGATGTCACTCAAGGGCTCAAGGTCATAGCTTCAGATTAAGCTGCTCAATTCAAACGTTCAATTGGTTAGCGTTAGTATAGTCGATTTCTTTTAGCCTTAAGCAACACAGCATACACTCAGGTAACTCATCTGCCTTGTTCCCCTGCACATAACAAGAGCCGAAAATGTGATATATAGGAGACAGAAAAAAACTCTATGAAAGTTCTATGAGAGTAGGTTACCTGAATTGTAAGACCAAAATCTAGGACACAGTGCTTCACTCTATCAAAAAATGATTCAAAACCTTTTCTTGCGATGTAACTAAATCTGTGTATATCCAAATCAATCTCAAAGTAGTTTTCTCCCTGCAAGAAAGCACAGACAAATATTTCACTAAGTACACCAAAAAAGGAGTTGTGTCATTAATAACAGCATATTTCTGTATATATTGTTTCTCATGCCACAGAAGCAGCATTAGGACGTCACATAAAATGCAATATAACTCAACTGCTGCCAAACTACTTAGTTTGAGCACAATGCGTTAACTGTTGGATCAACATTCAAATCTGAGATATAATAATGTTTCTAACTATAAAACCCTGTCTGTATATTATCTCAGGATTGTGCCCCATTGCAAATCAGTCACCTCCCGGGATTCTAGTGTATTTTCTTCAACGGGAAACAAATAGATATAAGCATTAGATAAACCCTTATGCCCTCTAAAATCCTTCATATTCCCCGAGGAGATTTTTACCCGGTAAAATTGATGTTGAGGCCGTGAAAGGACGGGCTTTTCATTATACGAAGTCATAAGCTTCTTCTCTGTAGCAGTCAAATGAAGATCATCCACATTCACCACTCGGCCAAGTATTTTTAGTCTTTCTCTGAATGGGGCACTGGTATCGACTGCAAAGCCTCTGATTTTCTCAACTTCTCCATCAATTATTTTCTGTATTTGGATAGAAAAAACAGGAGAATATAAATAGAAACTTATCCAAAGCATATATATTGGAGATACTCCCAGCATTATGACGAAAGACACTGCGAGAGGATTGATTGCACCATATTGAACAAAGGTACATACAGCAAGGAAGACCAATAATTATCCACATTACCCTGATGTTCTCTTGAAATCTAACTGGGACTTCCTTCAAGTAGTTATCGGAAAGCTTGAAGTAAAATACATAGTTCAGTCCTTCTCCATCGTATTCATTCTGAAACAAAGACGCAGGATACAGTGGAATCTGCAAAAGGACGAAATGGGGAATATTCAATAAAAACAATATATGTTACATCATGTGAAAACAAAAATGTTACATCATGTGATATTTTTGTAAGATTGCTTAAAATATTTCTGTCATTTGTTTTTTATAAGAAAAAGTATCTCTTTAGCAAAAACTCAATGATTTTTTCTTACTGTACAAAGCCAAAGAAGGTACGAAGCAAATAGTGATTAGATGAGTAACAACTACAAGCTTCAAAGATAAAGTATTACAACAGGACCGGTGTACACACCTGGAGATTGACAACAAGCATTCCAGGAACTTCACTGGAGGATTTAACGGAAGGAAGTTCAACAAAACGTGCAATATGATCGATTTTTCGAGGAGAGAAGAATACATCAACGCCGTAAGGATAAAATGCTTCACAATTTGGTGCATATTCTTTCTTCTTATCCCTGTAAAGCAAACAGTGGGAGAGCAAATTAAGTACATGAGTGATCATGGAATCGAGATAACAAAGTAGATTAACATTTTCATGTCTATAAATCATTTCAGCAAGTTCACTTTTTTATAAAAGAAAAACAATAGAACGAAATTCTCACTTGGAATAATTCTGTCCACGAACTCTGAAACTACTGGGGGAAATGCGAGACCAGCACTGAGTTGTTCCCTTTTCTAGTGGGCAGCTTGGTATCTGGGAACCTGCTACAGGTCTTTGCAGCATGGTCCTGGAAGACACTGACAAGGAAAACAAAACTAAGACCAAATGGCGTGCAGGAGATGACAAAGGCTGAAGAAGATTAAAACGAATAATAGAAGAAATTATCACAGAGTGCCTCTAACAGAAAAAAATCAAAACTGAATTTGGCTACAAGTGAAATTAAGTCCATATAGAAGGAAGTAAGATGTCCGCAACATAAACATATCTGGAGATACTGCCCCTAGAAGTTCCTTTACAACCTGGAAGCTTACAACAAATTTTTCACAAAATTTTCACCCAATTAATAACCAAAAAAAAAAAAGTTCTTCTAGTGTTCATATACTAGTACACAAATACAGGTTTCACACAGAAATGCCAGGACAAATGAACAGGAAGGAGCACTTACATAATGAAGAAGTAGCTTGCTCCTCCTTCTTTTTGAAGGAAAGTTTAAAGGATGGCCTTTTCTTCATACTTGTCAAATGCAACCGTTGGGGCTTAAGTGCTTCCTCAGAAGAGCTAGAACAAGGAAGGCAAGGCAGAATTGCATTTGGTAGTAGTCCACAATTGTTCAATTTATTCCCTTCATCACTCGTATCCAACCTAAGTGCAGAACCCTTGTCTCCATGACCTGGACCTTCCACCTTCCTTTGGTCGCTATTAGACTGCAGTTCAAACTTTGGTCGAGTACTCTTGCTTGGAGAAACCCGGATGTCTGTGTCTGTGTTGGTGAAGGATGATGATTCACTTGATCGTGTAAGAGGGTCAGATATGGCAGCTGCAAAATGGTGGTTGACATCTGAGCATCTTGGAGTAACATTAGCAGATCCTAGCTGAGAGATGTCTGCAATATATGAAATGCTTAATCATTTTGCAAGAAATCCTCAAAGAGAAAATGAAAAGGGCCAAATTATATCAATTCCCAGAGGTGGCATTTGGTTCATGGAATAAAAGAACTCGGACTTATCATCTATGGATGAATAATTCACGGACTAAATGTTCTGCATTAATTGTACTTCTGTCTGAAGTTTATTTTGATTGGATTATTCACTAGAAGTCTGGAATAATCCAACGATGTGTTTGGTTAAAAAAAATGAGAGCTATTCAGAATCTCAAAGTGCCTTCATACAATAAAGGCTGTAACTTTCCCATACTAAATGTTCTGTCTCACAGTGCTCACACAAAGCAACAAAGACAGCGGAAGGACTTAGTTCCTAACTAACCAGAAATAAATAAACATGCAGTTTGAGTACCACAAAAATGAATCATTTCTTTACTTGCATTGGATTTTCATCTACAATATTCCATAAGTTCTCTCTCATGAATTTCGGGGTGATAATCAACATGCATACATTCTAGATATTGTAACAGACAAATTAGCAATACATAATTATAACAGTCAATGTCCATACTTCATTTATGCTAGTATATATTATCCCGCCCCCTGATGTGGGATAACTAAATTAGACATTAAGGGCATAAAAATGTAAATGATTATCTAATTCCAAAATGTGCACCAAATAAGTGACTGTATGGACTCATGTCATCCCATTCCCATGAACCAAACACCAGGACGGAAAAAAGATAAGGGTTTGTTTACCATCCTGAACACTGTAAAATTCATCACCATCGTCTTCGCTGCCAGAATCAACCAATGTGGGTGGATCGTGCCAAGCATCTGCATTCCCTGGATATCGTATTGAATAAAGTCCCAAAAAGAACATGTTATGACTATTCAAACTTCAGCAATTCGAGGAAGCAAGGAAAGAAAAAAATGAATAAAAAAAGGTGCAAAAGGCACAACAATTTGAAACTTCACTAATGCGCGATAAACTTAAGATTCTATAATTTACGAAAAATTAAATTAAGAATCCAACAAACACTAGGAGAGGAATGAACTCAAAAACTAATACCCTGGTATGTAGGATTGGAGAAGGAAAACTCAGGAGGATGAGAGGGTTCAACTTTACTGAGTTTATTCTGAGAAGATTGAGTTTTATCACTCCTCCTCTTCCTCCGTCTCCGATTAATCTTCTTCCGCAAATGCAGACCACTCCCCACCATCACACAACCATTAGCTTTAGGCGCCGAAGCACACAGCCCCATTCTGTCCCTCCCTAAAAAGTCGCCTCGCGACGGGTTTCAAATCAATCAAAAATCAACAATACCAATTCTTCAGCATTGCAACATTTCGAATCCAAAAAACTTCCTGGAATCAGGAACTAACCGATTCCTTTTGAATATTCCAAATCCAACTGAAAATTAACAAAAAGTATATAATTTTTTGTGGAAGAAGACGACAAATTTGAGATCGCTAAAGGCAACGGAAGAAGTAAAGGGATCGGTCAACGACAAGTTAGAAGTGAAGTCTGGTGGATAGCGTAAGGAGTGTCCGAGCTAACCGGTAGAGTGCCTCTGGATTGCTACGGATGCTGCCTGCTGGATTTTGGTTGGATTCAATATCAAATAACGTGAATGAATTGGTTCCTCACGCGCAGGAGAATCTTGTGGTATTCTGGCGGGTGGATGAAACGCGATGAAGGCGATTGATGATCTTACCGCTAAAAAGCGATTAGGTGATAATGATAGTGTGAAGATTATGACAGTAATTTTATGGTGTTTATAGAACAACTAGTAACTTAATAAAATAATGTCAAATAAATTTTATCTATATGCAATTAAGTGATTGATTGGCCAAAACAAGAGTTTTATAAATATTCTAAACATTTCATTAGTCATAAATCAACTAATTATACTTACACTTTCACTATATTAAATTTGTGAGATTAGGGAGTGAGAGGTGACGTGTTTATCGGTTTGGTTCCCATGATGTTGAAATTTGGGCCGGGTTATTTACGCGGCTAATATCTAGCGTAAGCTTTTTGATTATTTAATGCAGATTATTTACATCTGCAATTTGGATGACATAAATGGTAATTACTTGGATGATATCATTTATCACTAATATACTTAAGATTAGATATTCTCTTAAACTTTTTTCTCTTAAATTTTTTATTAAACAAAACAAACTATAAAATACGCAACCAAAAATGTTATAATTTTAAAAAAACTCACAATTGTAATATGAATTGAAAAATTTTTCATATATAATCAAGATGCTTTTGTCAAACACATCCAAAGAACGACATTGTCAAAAACGTCTCATGATTGCACCCAAAATGTATTTGACAGTTGTGTATTAAGTGAAAACGATTTTAGACCACAGAATCAACAGTATTGAAGCACCAAAAATTGTTTGGCTGGGACATTTCAGGCAGTCCAGCTACCTCGGACGTTGATGGTAATGAAGTCCAAGATGCGTCCTAATACCACCGATTCTGTGGTCTAAAAGCTCTCACACATGACGCAACTATGAAATGCATCATGGGTCCAATCTTGGGACTTTTTTACAATGACGTCCCATGCATCTTTAGACCTTTTTGACAAAAAAAAAACATTTTGAAGAATTTTTCAAATTCGTAATATAATTGTGGGTTTTCTTATTAAAACTACAATATTTTTGTTTTTCTCTCATTAAGTTTGGGTGTACCATTGGATCCATATACACTATATATCCAAATGTGTATTCTCTATGGTCTATCTTTGTGTAAGAAAAAAAGTTTAAAAGAGAATTTTGGAGATGATATTTCTATATACTTAGTGCTTGACATGGATTCACAAATTAGTATTGAAATCGGAACGAGCTTGGTTTAGACTGACAAATTGATACCAAAATTGTAATATATTCGACTTGTAAACCTATATCCGTTTCATATAAAAGACGTAATAGATATCATTATCATATATTTTATCTTTGAAGGCATTTGAGACCAGAATGAGAATCAGAGCAAATACACACACATATATACACACACCACAAATACATATTACATGTGTATTGTGATGATGCTTTTCGTGCAACAATAAAGAAAATTGAATTCCAAAACCCTAAATTACTAGTTATGACTAGGTGAAGCCTGAGTATGAGGTTCTTTGGACCAGAGGTCTACATAACCTGATATATCCAACTGTTTTGAATGCTCAGAGGCTCGAACTCGAATATTATGAATGAAAAACATGCTATTTAATCGTTACTATTGGAGGGTTTTTTTGCGATTTCATACTACATTTATAAGAAGTGAAAACTGAGTCTGTAAGTAAATTGTAGATTACCAATTCTTACCGAGTCCATTCCTGGTATTTGACCTAGATATATACACAAAATTAGGTCCAACAACATCTAATTGCATACACTTCCCTCGTGTTTTCTCCAAACTACAGATTCGACCCTTGAGATTTTCGTGTGTGAATATTACCTCCTTCAAGAAAATATTTTACTCGGAGTATCAGACAATTCCGATCCTACGGGAAATCTTTAATTATTGTGCCACTGGTTGACGAGATATAAGTCAACACAGATGCACACTTGACAGATATAATCAGGTCGGTATGTTCAGAGCTTGTACTAAATGGCATCATAAAGACGCAGGACGTCCTAAGATGTTTGCGGCATATGAAGTCAAATACAGTCGACAACAAATAATTTGGCAGCATTAGCACGAATACGAGAGTATAGATGAAGTAACATTAGCTTGGCACGGCTTGTTGAAAGGAGCTAGGCCAAAGTTGTGCTCGTCACATGGACAGTTTCTCATTGACATTAGTACACCTGGTGCTTACTCATCGCAGCTTGATTATATGCACTAAATTGGATTGGACACTTGACAATATTGGACGTTTTCAAACATGCACATACTTAGTCAACCAGTATAAAAGACATTCAGTCTGCACATACAAAAGGCATGTGCAGAATATTCAGGAATATTCTTCTCAAAATTCGTGACACCTGCTGATGAGTCCGAGATGCTCACCAGGTGGACCAGTGATGATCCTTGAAGTATGCCGTTAACTCTTTGCTTGATCACGTCAACGGAGTCCGTAAAGGAAAGAAAATGTTAGAGGCCCAGGGCACTGTGCCGGGAAAACCCTCCGACGCTCAAGTCAGTTTGGGTCATTCTCACTAAGATAATTTTAGGTTCTTAGAGTTAGAGATGATCTCACAGTGTTTTCGTGAGGCTCTTCTCTGTATTAGCTCTTGGAGCAGAAAAAGTTTTTAGAATCTCTCCCTCTTTCTTTCCTCTCTGGCCTTTATCCCTTCCGTTGTTCAAGATCTCTGTTAATTGATGGGATAAAAACGTGTGTCAGGAGGGTTACTTTGTCTGCTGTAAATGTACTGTACAACTAGACAGATGCCTACGAATGTGGCTGTGTCAGTGGCTGAACCTATGACTTGTAGGTCGGCCAGCAATAATGATTCTGTACTTGGCCAAGTGATGCTTGACACCTTGAAAGCACTTGCAGAATTGTCTTAGTGGGTCCCAGATGGCAGTTGATAAATATCTTGTAAAAGGTTGAGGCCGAGGCTCTAGCTCAGGGCAATCAAGAAGCTGAGCCCGAGACTGTTCTAAGGCCGGACAAAACCTGAGTGCTTGTATTATTACACACTGTTGATCAGGTATTTGAATATTCGCTTGATGAGGTTGACTAAAAGGGGTTGCCTTGACTAATGCATTGCTGATCTGAGGTGCAATGTGCTGAGCTGAGGTGCTGCCTTAATTATTCTTTGATGACTTCGCCTTTACCATAGATAATAATGGCCGAGGCTGAGGCTTTCTGACCAAGGTTGTCTTGCTACGATCGTAGATGATGACGACCGAGACTAAGGCCTTTTGGCCGAGGCTAATTAGTCAAGTAGCTAAATCTGAGCTACGTTGACTGTTTGACAAACCGAAAAGTTTGTCTTTTACTGAGCAGGTTAATTTTGCCTCATCACTTTACCCCAGATTAGTTTGGCCGAGCCGAGCAGAAAGGGCAGGCTAATCGATTCAGAGCTTTTAATGCGTTGTCCTGTCAAGTAGTGATGTATCTGCTCCTGGTTGGGTCATATTGCGTATTTACTATTTGCGTAGTCTGCGAAGCGTCAGTTGCACGCTTATTTCACTTTTGGCGGTTGAAAGTATCGAGGACGAAACTCTCGAGGCGTCTCTTTGGATGGCTGAGCTGGGGACTATAAATAGGGCATTCTGATGATTTTCTGAACTTTTATTTTCTTCGTCATTTTGCTCCTGCATTTTGCTTTCTTCCCCGGCATTCTTCCTCAAGTTTCCATCGGCACTCTTCGTTTCCTCCGACCGTCTTTCCTCTTTTCCTCAGCCTAACTTCTCTGTAAGTCTTTTCTGGTCTCTGCAACGTCTTCTTCTCATGATTCTCAAAACGTGTCTGAGGGCGCATCTTACGCCGGCGGTGGTGGAAATCCTGATTCTCCATCTCCATCAGGTAGGACGGTCTCTGATGACTGTCCGTTAGTGAGATTGCGCAAGGCCATCCCCGTGGTTGATTCCTTGCCGAAGCGGACAGAGATTGTTCCTGCTCCGGCGGCTGTAAATCCTCCAGCCCCACAGAGGGCCCCGTCTATGTATACGGGGGTAGTAAATAAGGGTCTACCTTCTGTTCAGGTCCAAGAGTCTTTTTCTATTTTGTCCGAGGCTGAGCTGAATCGAATCTGCAAAAGGTATAAATTTGATCAAGGTCGGTTCGGCTATGTTCTGCCTCTGTCGGGTCAGACAGCTTATGATCCTCCAAAGGAGTACGAAGCTGTCTATGAAGAGTATTTCAAGTCGGGGTTCAATCTTCCTGTTCCTGAACCCTTTGTCCGTATTCTTTGTTCCTACAATCTCATACTTCCTCAAATAAAACCAAATGGTCTGAAGTTGATTCTCTGCTATCTTCTCTTTCTCAGAATAACCGAGTCTCCATTCCACATCCATGTATTTAGGGGTCTTTTTTCTTGTAGAATCTCGGATAGCTGGTATTATTTTGTTAAACGAGTTCCCAATAGCGAGTTCAATCTTGCTATCAATATCCCTTCTTTCACCAAAAACTGGAAGGGTAAATTTTTCTATATCAAAAAAGATGAGCTGCCAAAATAGAATGCCTGGAAATCCGGCAAGGCAGATAACCGGAAGCCAAGCGCAGAGTACTGCAATGAAGCGGCCAGACTTCAGAGTCTGCCTGTTGTGATAGACTGGCAGAAGATGGACTCCACCATTTTGGAGGCGGCTGACCTGTGCCATTCGGCTTTGGGTCAGAACTATCAACCACTTACTCCTGATAACCTGATCATAGTTAGAGGTTGGTCTCTGTATGCCTTAATTTTTGCGTTTTTCTAACTTTCAGTTGATAACTGTCTCGTTCTTTTCTCTTTTTTTTGCAGGCGCAATGGCTTCTGACAGCAGCAATTATGCTGATTGGATGACCGAGATGGCAGCGCGAAAGAGAGCTCGCCAAGCCAGACGAGCCTCAGCAACTGCTTCAGCTGTGGTGGCCTCTGTCTCGGCCTTGCCCTCAGCTATTCTTAGGGCCGATCCCATTCAGGAGGAGCCCGAGCCAGGTACTTGATTTTCGTCATCTTTCATCCTCTGGAATGTTAAGATTCATCATTAACTTGTCCTTTAATGCACTTTTTGCAGCTCTGCCGATTGTTGAGAATCCAGATGAAGAGGTTGTGATCCTTCCCCAAGCTCGGACCTCTGCTGAGTCCAACCGATCAACTGAAACTGGTGAAGGCCCAAGCCTCCGCCAAAGGAAGAGGCAGAGGGGAGAAGGCTCGTCCAGGAGCCAAGATGCGGGTCCCTCCAGGCCTTCTGAGGTGATCCTGCCTCCTCCGTCTGAAGTAACCCACCTCAGCCCTCTGAGGCACCAAGACCAAACCTTAGTGAATTTTCAGCTCAAGACTCTGCTGTGGAGCTTCCCACAGCCAGCCGTCTAAATCAAATGATGGTTTTGCCTTCGGATTGTGAAAGGTTCAAGGCTCCATCATGGGATGAGCTCCTCAACGCTTTTCACATAAACCTTGCCTTGGTGAGTACTTTTCTTATAAGTGTTGGTATTGAATTATAATACTTGGAAATTTTCTAACTTTGTTGCTTTGGTAGATCCGAGCTCAAGAAATGGAAGTCTGTGAGCGGGGAGAACAATTCAATAAAGCGCTCCAGACCAAAATAAAAGAACTTGAAGAGGCCAACCATCTGAGAGCCAAGCAGGCCAGGAAAATAGATTCTTTGGAGACCGAGGTCACCACTCTCCGCCAGGGGAAAGAAGAGGCTGACATGAGGTTGGCCACTTCCAATTCTAGGGTGGATGAGTTGGAAAATAAGGTGACCAACTTGGAGTTTTCTTCCACCCAAGCCTTATCTGAGAGTGAATCCTTGAAGAAGGATAAGACCGAGCTGCTGCAACAGAAAAAGGCCTTGGAAGATCAGCTGGCTCATCTACCTCAGCAATTAATCGAAGCAGAAAACAGAGCAGTTGCTGAGTTTAGAAGATCCCAGCTATTTGAGGAGAATATGTTGCTGTTGCAGGGCTCAGCTATGGAGGTTGGCCAAACAAAGACCATTGACGTCCGCTCAGAAGTCTGCCCCCAACTAGATAAGGAGGATCCCCGGCTAACTGAACTCTATAGTTCAACTGCTGCTCAAGAATTCAATACTCAATTCAAGCAGTTTTTAGATGAGGCCGATCTTAGTGGAGCTGATGAGTAGATTGTAGTCTTTTGTAATTGGGTCGAGATGCCTCTTTTGTAAAATTTCTAAGTATCTTAAACTTTTTTGCATTCGTAGCTTTTCATTCTGCCCTGCTCTTTTGTTTCAGAATTTCAGCTAAGTTAAAAAAACTTGCTATTGCCGAGATTCAATGTCAGCCTTGCACTTGGTAAACTTTTATCTTTGCAACTTGAAAATAATCTAAGTCTGCAAACTCTAAAATCTAGAATATACCTGTTATTCTGTCAAGCTGAACCGAGAATTGGCTAAGAATGAAGTCTGCCTGAGCATTGAGCTAAGCCATTATACTTGATTTACATCCGCCGAGACTCAATCTAAATGATGCCTTTGAATAATGACTTAGAATAATTTTAACTCTTCATAGCGCAGTGCTTGACTTCGGCTCTGCCAAAGATTTTATAACGCCCTTATTTGGCCTCAGTTCTGCTGAGATTCTTGAATGATAAGTCCTTAACTTCGATTTAGTTGAAGCTAAGATGCGAGGTAATACTTGGACTGTCAACAAAATAATTCCATATGTTGGAACTAATGTGAACCTGTCACTTCATTTGATCTATCAAGCAAGATGAAAGATAGCATTTTGCAAAATCTTAACACTGGCCTTGTCATTAAAACATTGCTTTATTCAAATCTTCAGCACTGCTGATAGCTATACAAGCGATTTACACTTCTTTTAGACCTGCTAGATGTTGACGAGGCTCATATACCCTGTCATGATTCACCTCGGCCTCCTTCATCGGAGTGATTGTGAGCCTTGTTCACAAAAAGTTTGACCCTAAACGGGCCTATGCCTTAGACCTGCTGAGGTCTTGTAGGGATACATGTCCCTAGTATTTGTTAAGACCTGCTTTGCTTGTTCAGACCTGCTGAAGCGTACTTCTTCATCGCTGATGTAGAAGCCTCTTAGGGATACCTGTCTCCAGTTTTTGTCGAGACCTGATCAGCTGGTTCAGCCCTGCTGAAACGGATTTGGATTCACATTCTTCGTAGTTATCAATATACATACAATCTAATAAGGACTAATGACTATCTGTTGTAACACATTTGTGGATTTACATCTTTTATAGTGAGGTAGCGGAAGCCCTAGTGAGATTCAATCCTTTTAAAAAAGGCCCTAAATAGCCCCCAGTGCATAGCTCAGTGGTATTCGTGTTGGGATTTGTTTCAAGAGGTCAAGAGTTCGAATCCAGAGACACGACAGTGTGGGTGTTCCACTGTTGCTAGGCCGAAGTCCTGGTTTGCAAGAGGACACCTTGTGTAGATCGCTGCATAAGTCCTCACCTTAAGTCTTCACCCAACCTAAAAGGCCGCTTGGCTCGTGTTGGAATTTGTTCCAAGAGGTCAAGAGTTCGAATCCAGGGACACGACAGTGTGGGTGTTCCACTGCTGCTAAGCCGAAGTCCTGGTTTCCAGAGAGACACCTTGTGTGGATCGCTGCATAAGTCTTCACCCTAAGTGCTCACACAACCTAGGAAGCCGCTGGACCCTGATTTGCATCCTCCACAATGTTCCTTGGGGCTAGAGCGGTGGGACAAGAAAGGGCCTAAATAAGGGCACTCCCAGTAGTAATGATCAACCAAATGATAGGACCACATGAGGTTCATCAATAGGTAACCAATCGAGAAAATCATACTTTATGTTCTAAACTATGAATGATGTATAAAATTTATGGCATGATTATTAAATTCTTACCATACGCTTTAGATTTGTTAAATTGTTCTGTTTTTACACTATTTCACAGAATTCATTAATGTTTAACAGAACCACAGCTGCCGCCAACTGCACCTCCACTCCCACCTCCCTCTTCTCTCTTCTTTTTAATAAATCATGCAAATCTAATGCAACCCCCTCCTCCTCCCCCTAAATTTTCACTCATAATCTATGATGGGAAGGTTTTGAAGAACATCAACAGATTATCACCTGGAAAATTTGACTTTATAGAGTACCTCTTTACAAGGTTTTCACATCCTCCTAGTTGATACTGGTGGTTGTGACCTCAGGGGATCTTTGTAAATGGACAAGAGAATAGTACGCCCCAGTCGGACCTCTGGCGTACAAGGATGAGTGAGTCCCTTGCTCCACCACTTTGCCTTTGTCTAATACTGCAATATTATGGCAATTCTGTATTGTACTCAACCTGTGTGCGACTACCACGCTGGTCCTTCCCACCATAACTTGCTCCAATGCATCTTGTACTGTCTTCTCGGACTGGCTATCAAGCGCGCTTGTAGCCTCATCTAGCAATAATATTGTGGGGTTCTTTAGAATTGCACGCGCTATAGCGATCCTTTGCTTCTGTCCTCCAGATAGCTGCACTCCTCGATCGCCACACAACGTATCATATCCATCCTTCAATCCTGCAATGAAACTATGTGCATTGGCAGCCTTGGCAGCCTCAATCATCTCTGATTCATCAATGTCTGCGGATGCTGCGTACATGATGTTTTCGCGTATGCTACCCGCGAATAATGTGGGCTCTTGGCTTACAAGTGCAATGTATTTCCTCAGAGATCTTAGGTGATATGACTTGATGTCTCGACCGTCTATTTTAACAACTCCCCTTAGAGGATCATAGAATCTTTCAATCAGGCTGATAACAGTTGATTTTCCTGATCCACTTTGTCCTACAAGTGCTGTTGATTTCCCGGCTTCAATCGTGATGGAAAAGCCCCTGAAAATCATCATATTTGGCCTGCCAGGGTATGCAAAATCTACATCCCTTAATTCAATGTGGCCTGAGATCTTATTTGGCTTCTGACCATTTGTATCTTGGGGTTCAATTAAGGAGTACCGGTCCAAAACAGCAAACACTGACCCAACTGCATTCGAACCTTTTGCTAAATCATTGGTCATTGTTCCTGCATCTGCAATTACTCTCCCTGTGCTCACCAAAATCAGGAAGGTTTGTAAGAGGCCTTTGGCTCCAAGATGACCTTCTGCGATTAGTTCGCCACCATACCAAAAGATTAAAGCCCTGGTCAATGTCATGAGGCAGTTGGAGGCACCGAGTCCAATACCAGCAAACCAGGATTGGCGTATGCTTTCCCTTATGGGACCGTCTTGTGCTTGTTCAAGAATATGGAGGATACGCGACTGGGAGCTGAAGGCTGTGACGGTTCTAAGATTGGAGACAGCTTGTGCTGCAATCTTACTGCTTTCGGCCTGCGCTTTAGTGGCCTTGTTGGACATGTTTTTAAGCAGAACACGTTTGTAGTAGAAGCAACTTATGATGAGAGGTTGCACGACTAGAATGACCAATGCAAGCCTCCAGGCTATGATGAACCCCATGGAAAATGCAACAATCACAGCCGAAATAGTTTGGATCACCAGAGCCATACGATCACCCACCAAAGATCTCACCTGCAAAAGTCTACCATCAGGTCAAAACTAGTGGACGTGGATATTGTAACAATTTAAAAAGAGAATGTCACTGCAATGGGTCATCCTGCCAGAAGTTTGAAGAGAGCTAAAAGCCACTGCTGATCTAACATGTCATATTCAATATGCAAATGCAATTTTTGAAATGGCCCATAAGAGATGAGACAAATGAAGAGTTGACTAATGTTTTAACGATTATGCAAGTGGAATTTGGACGCTTACCACGTTGGCATCCTTGGATAGTCTAAAACAGATAGCACCAGTAGCATTTTCATCCTTATCAAACCAGCCAATTTCAAAGGTAAGCATTTTCGACAGCATGTTTTCTCTGATCCTCTTCGTCAAGTATTCCCCCATGGCGGCAAAGTTATAATGCTGAATTATATTAACCAGCAATGTGACAATTGCCAGCCCAAGAAAACACAAGGAATATATCCTTATCTGGTCCTTGATCTTTCTATGATCTGGCAAAAAATAGACAGAAATCACTGATCCAATCGCGAATGAATAGGTTGGCTGAATCGCGCCAAACACAACTGCTCCTGTACATCCTAGTAGCCCTTGCCTCCACTCAGGCAAGTTCAAAGCCAGTAATCTTCTAAATGATGGTACCGGAAGCTCCTGTTGATTAATAGATGCCTTTGTATGCTCCACTCCTTGAGTTTGAGCAACAGAATCCGCTGAACTCGACCTGTTCATGACTGATAACCTTGGACTACTTGTGCTATAAAGATCAATGGCCAGGGCCACATTGCTGTTAGGATTAGGAACCTCATTGCTTGTTTTGGTTTCTTGAAGGCGGACGAGGGAGCGGTATAAACCTGTTTTGTTGCCCATGAGCTCATCATGTGATCCCATTTCCATGACTTGGCCATCCTGGATCAAGGCAATGATGTTGGCGTTGCGGATAGTAGAGAGGCGATGGGCAATGACGATGGTGGTGCGTCCAAGAGCAGCTTTGTCCAGAGCTTCCTGAACTACTCGCTCAGATTCTGCATCCAATGCGCTGGTTGCCTCATCCAGCAGGAGTATTTTAGGAGACTTGATTATGGCTCTTGCAGTGGCTATTCTCTGTTTTTGCCCCCCAGACATCTGGACTCCTCTCTCACCTACCTGCACTAGTGGAAAACTTCTGAGCCTCAATGAACTCAAATTTTGTAATGTTTTGGCAAAGCTCTGAACGACCTATTGGTATTCTTGTTCAAGTTTGTACGATACCAACTTGAACTCTAAGTTCACAGTAGTTTCATTAAGCGCTAGGAATTTGGATGAGAGAAATCACTTCTAACAGGTAGTATACTCGAAAGCTCTAAGCATTTTACACCCATCTGAATGAATCTTACCTGACTGCAATAAGTTCATCGCTACAACAAGAAGGTAAACAGAGGGACATGAAGTAAATCGAGGAATACAACAACGGATACCCAGTATATTTCAACGACAGCAAAAGCTATCGCTAATGTTTGGGAAGGGTGAGAGACAGGCAAACAATACCTCCATCCCAAAGAGTTTGCTTTCAGTGAGACCTCTGACTCTATATGTACATGCATAAATGACACACTAATAGGGATATGGTGTGCTAGTTGTTAGTGACGGAATTTAGTAAATACAAATAGAAAGCTTCTAATATTAAAATAGCGATAACTGTATATATGCACAAATAAAATCGAGGGATATGCAGGATTAGTATACAGTTTGTTTAATGGGAAAAGGAGAGTGACAGTAAAGAATAAGATGAGGCACAACAACATAATAGAATACAAAAGCACACACGTACCTGTGTATCATAACCCTGAGGCAGCTGACAGATGAAATTATGAGCATTTGAAGCTTTGGCTGCCTCCACCACCTCTTCTATGGATGCATCCTCCTTGCCAAACAAAATATTTTCCTTTATGGTGGTAGCAAAAAGTGCAGGTTCTTGACTCACTAGTCCCATCTGTGACCTCAGCCACTTGAGCTGCAGCTTGTCTATGCCCACGCCATCCAGAAGGATCTCCCCACCAAGTGGGTCGTAAAATCTTTGAAGCAAAGCGATCACCGTTGACTTCCCGGAACCACTTCCTCCGACTAGTGCTACGGTCTTTCCTGCCGGAACTTTTAAGCTGAAACTTTTGAATATTATGCTTTCGGGTCTTGATGGGTATGCGAATTCCACGTGCTTAAATTCGACTTCACCTGAAACATTGTCTAAAATTTGGCCCTCCATGTTGTCCGAATCAATCTTTGGTACCCTTTTTATCACTTCCATTATGCGCTCGCCTGCTGCACTTGCTTCCGAGAAGTACTTCAAATTCGATAAACCCGACCCAAGTGATCTGTTCAAATCGTTTATTAATTTTTGCAGCTGTGATTATAATCATGATTTTAGCTTTTCACTTGGCTGTTAGATTTATGTTATTCAAATTAATATAGACAGCATGTAGTATTTACTGTTCGTACTCATTTTCATTAAGGTAGTGCACTGTTTGATAAAATGCCACTTACAGTCCACCAAGTGCAATGCCAGCACCAACTGCGAAGACTGTGCCTCCTTGATACCCATGGTACATGACCATTCTGCTACCATAATAAGCCATGAATCCCCAAATGGCAAACACCACTCCATTGCTACCAACAGCCAAACCTTTAGCCAGACCTTGTTGAAGTCCCAATTTCACCGTCGCTTCAAGAGCTGCTGAGTAATTCTCAAGTGTCTTGGCCTCTCCTACAAAGGAGTAAACCGTCCTAATAGAAGAAATCGCCTGCTCCACTATGATTCCGGCCTTGTTATACTCTACCTTAGCCTTTCTAGCAATACTCATTAAAGCTCTGCCGTATATCAACCCGGGTACTACCAAAAGCACCACAAATGGAAATCCCACAAGGGCCAACCTCCATAACAACACAAAGGCCGCCATATATGCCCCAATAAACTTTGATATCTTCACTAGGAACACTGGAACCTGCACAAAATTAAAGAACAAATCACACTAGTAGCTTTTTTGAAATTTTATTATCACCCTAACTATGGGCTAGCTATTCCCCCCCTTCTTTAGTCCAAAAAAGAGTGTAAGCTACATATAAGTAAGAAGAATAATTTATATCATAAGAAGGCGGGCTTTAGAGTAACTGAGGCCTTAGAGTAACTGGTAAGGTTGCTGTTTTGTGACTTTGAGATTATGGATTAGAACAACGAAAACAATCTCTTACATAAAAAAATATAGGGTAAGGCTGCATATATCAGAATCCCTCACCTTCCCGAATCCTGCGCAAAAGCGAGAGAATAATGCACCGAGAACTTCATTTAATAATTCATATTCTAAGGATGAGAATGCCTTCAAGTGTAGCAAAGGTCAAGATTGTCAGCTATGGTCCGAACACTATACCTCCCCACATGTGTTTCAGAAAAAAAAATATAAAAGCCAAAAGAACAAAGAAAAATATTAAGCCTTGGATGAATAGTACCTTCTCGCTAATGACATCTTGAATTACAAGACTATCGCTTGAAACGCTAGCAATAACCTCAGCTGTGCTAGTGACGTGTAGATCAAAGTAGCCCACCTCTTGCCTCAACACTGCCTTCAGATATCTTGTCCTCATCCTAGAGGCCTGCCTCTCTCCAGTTCTTGTCCAGCAGTAACCCTCTTGGGATCCAACGTTAAAGAACAGCATCCGAAACCATGAAGTAATTAATTAGTTTACAATTCCTTACCTGAGAAGAAAACTGCAACCTAGTACTAACAAGAAAAGCCTTACCAAAGAAAGAAGCAACCAGTTGAGCAACAGCCGTGTAGCAGAGCAAAATCGCATTCTGATTTGAACCCAATGTAAAAAAATAACGTAGTTAGGAATATCAATCAACAACACTTGTTTTTTTTAGCCATTTATCTCATTTGTCTTGTATGAGAATTTTATTTCATGACATGAGGATTTTTATGAGTTTTCCCATTCAGGACAAATGAACGAAGAAATACCCCCATATGTTCAAAGAATATAAATACAGAGAGAGAGAGGAGGGAGAGGGGCCAACCTTGTGAATGGCATGAGTAAAAGTATCAGAAACTGAAGTAGTAGTGGAACCAATATTGTTCATGAGTTTTCCAGTAATAACAAGCAACGCCGGCAGAGACATCCCATCACAGACCGCCCCGAGAAGGCCGAGAGTCATCAGCAATTTATCAGTTCCATCGGCATGCATGAAAATCGACCTGAAAGATCCCCAAGTTTTCTGGGTACACTGGCTTTTTTGCCTCATTTTACAATGAGAACCCAGACCAGCTGCTATATACTATATAGTTGCAACGTAACACCCCATCCTCGGAAGTGTCCTATGTTGGAAAGTAAGTCAAATTACTTTAAAATATACTCCAAATTTATATATAAACATGTAAGATGTTTGGGAGATTGAAAGATGATTTGAACATTTTGAACTTGAAAGAGATCACTTGGATCGATACATGTGTAAGTTGGATCAAACCAAGCAAAAGATGAAATCCTCACTCCGAGGGTCCCCACCAACTCAGCTCCAAAGAGCATGTGTGGAGGATGTAAATTAATAGCCCAGCGGCCTCCTAGGTTGTCATCCGTAAACCTGAATAGCCATGGTCAAGTAAAACTATGTAGTTCATTAAGTATTGCATTAGACCAAGTATTACTAATAAATTGTCAATTTACTCTACATCTTAACCAATAAAATGAAGTCTTATGATGATGAAGAGATGCTTACCGCGAATGATCGCATTCAACCTGATAAATCACATGATAGACCAGAATTAATCGTATGTTAAGTCAACAACAGTCAACGGTACAACTCCTGCAGTTCAGCACCCAAGCGTTGCTGTTCAGCCTTGACTACACTTCGGTTGTGCCCCATGACATCCTCATTATTATTGAAGAATAGGCCAAGGACTGCACTTCGGCACCCAACTTTAACTTTAGCTTCAGCCTAAGTGTTACACTCCAGATCACTTTGGCCAGGTTCAACATTGCACTTCGGCAAAGCCTGATTTTGCACTTCGGCGAAGGAGTCAAGCACAACATTACATCGTAGAGCCATCAGGCAAAAGTGCAGTTCAAAGAAAGAGTGCACGTCTGGCCATTCAGCCTGTACACGCCAAAGTCACTTCAGCCGACCTACTAGTCACATCAGCCGGCCTACCGGTCACATCAGCAGACCTACTGTGTTATAGGTTTTCTGCCCCAAGCAAACATTTTATCCACTATCAGAGGCCAAGGGCGGAAAAAACCAATAAAAGCAAGCCAAGACAGACCAGAAAAGGGATCCGATTCAAATAACAATTTCCTATTTTCCTGGAGCTAATACACCGAACTTTTTCTTCGGCTAATACCTATGAGAATTTTCTAATTCCATACACTAAACTATATTCTCAGAGAGAAATGGCCCAAACTGACTTGAGCGTCGGAGGGTTTTACCCGGGATCATCCCCCCGGGACCTTTGATCTTTGCTTCCTTGTGCAGGACTTTCAGGAAGCTATTCCAGCTACAATCGTCAAATCGGTTAACTACTCTTCAAGTTAACTGACGACGTTTATTTGAGGTCATCTTTGACCCTTGGTGAAGATCCGGCTTCATCATCACACATTCATTAACTAAGAAGATTCTTCTGAAAAAAATATAATATAAAAGAATGAAGTTTAGCAAGCTCCGTAAATACAAAGAAATACAAAACCGTCAATGTTAACAACCATATTGACATATAACATCAAATAACAATTCTCACGTGCAAACATCAACGAACGATCATAAACATATATTGAACACCACTAATATCACAAAACACCATAACATCATATCATCAACATATACTCATTATATCTCAACGACATCAAAAGCTACCGATGAGGTCTGGAGAGGGTTAGATGCAGACAAACAATACCTATATGATAGAGAGTTTGTTTCCAGCGAGACCTCCGGCTCTATATGTACCTACGTAGGCAAATAATAAAAGGCAAAAACAAACACAAAGTTACCTAAAGTATAGAGACTATCTAAGCGCCTAAATATAATCTAAGGTGTCCCTATATCCTGCCTAAACTTCGTTAACCTTAATCATATGTCTCCATGAACTCCTATCCTAGACCATGTCTTCAGATAGGTGCAAATCTAGTAGGTCATGCCTAATCCGCTTATTCCAAGTCAGGTGTGCATGTCTTTAATCTTCTTCCTTTCTACAATAAGGCTTTCAACTGCTCTGACAGAAATCGTTGTTTGTCTTCTCTTGACATACCCAAACCATCTGTTTTTTTTTTTCAAAAAAAAAATGTATCAACTACGATACAACTCTCTCAACCTCTCACATTAAGAGTACGTGTTGTACCATGCAAATGGAAAACCCCATTGAGATATATCTCAGACTAAAAGGTTTTTCACACTAAGTTAAACATGATGTACATGTTTACAAGACAATTTAGTCAAAAATGAGGTCTTGTAAATTACCACGGATTTATTTCCTCCCCGTCCATCCCGTTGTACATTCTCTTCTAGTAATTTGGCTCATTTGATCTTATCATTTGGCTCCTTATATCTCATCACTTCGGCTTCTATTTCAAAATATTGGTACACGTATATGCATATTTATATTTTCCCCTAGTGTTTATACTGTTATATGTATTTTCCAAAAGCACTTCTATTTCATTAATTGAAAAGAGAGTCAACGACA
This sequence comes from Eustoma russellianum, assembly GCA_036186865.1. Taxonomy (NCBI): domain Eukaryota; kingdom Viridiplantae; phylum Streptophyta; class Magnoliopsida; order Gentianales; family Gentianaceae; genus Eustoma; species Eustoma russellianum. Next base: position 40,668,978 of record AP025045.1, read on the forward strand.
AGTTTTATTCTCATTAAGACTCTTTTTCCTTCTTTTTTTTTTTTTTGCCTTTAGTCCGAAATTATTGTTTTAACCTTTACAAAATTTCAGGGTTGCACATGCAAAGGGAGTCGACAGTCATGGCTGAACTGAAAGGCACGCAGCTTGTCTTATATACGCATCTCGAACCAGTGGCGGACGCAGCGGCTACTTTTTGGGGGGCAAAATTCACACTATGGGATCACCGTCCATCTTTTCGGACTCAATAGACATTCCATCGAAAATCCGGCAAAATCTCCCTTACAATATAGATATATGCAAATATTATAACATAAAATCTAAACCAACACATTCACTAATCAAAATGCAATAATAATAAGCAACCATCAACAATATCCATCAAAAGTTATTAATAAGCAACATTGGCAAGCAGCAATATCCAACAAAAGTTATTAATTTGACGCTCGACATACCTTTTATTTACGAAATGAAGGACGAGCAGCAGGAGGGATTATCGGTGGCCGCAACAAATTTCTTCGAGTTCCCAAATTCTGAAATTGTTGCATAATGTTTTCATTTGAAATGGTTCCAAAAACTTCCTTCTCGAAGTAACACAGTAAACAGTTCGATAGTAAGTCGTCTCACAATCGGTTGCGCAGATCAGTCTTTATTATATTCATCGCAGAAAAACTTCTTTCCACACTCGCTGTTCCGACAGGTAAGATCAGTGCTAACTGGATGAGCCGATATACTAAAGGAAAGTAATTGTGATAATTCAACTCCACCATCTTCTTTGCAAGAACTCCAAGATTAGTAATATGAGAGAATATTTCATTTGATTTCATATCACCAATGTAACTTTTAAGTTCATGGTTGAGCTCAATTCGATCCTTGGTAGTGAAATCGTCTGGATATAACTCAGCAAGGTGTAGCAATTGACTATGATCAAAATTTGCAAAAGAATTGGAAGGATTAAGGCACATCACACATCTAAGTAAATCTGTGCTGGCTTCGGTGAAGTGTGTATCTACTAATCAAAATTTTTCCCCTAGTTCCTAGTAACACACATATATCACATATAATGAGATAGTTTTGGGATTAAAAAACAGATACTTTAAATTTAGATAATCAAAAATACAACTGCATCTACCTACTACCTAAATTTTTTCTCCGAGTTGGGGGCGGCTGCCCCCGTACCCCCTCTGAACGCCCCTGTCTGGAACAACGCAATTAGATTGGTTCAAGGTACTTAGCCCAATCAGTCGCGATCAAACCTCCTACATTCACTTTCTTCAATGTGTTTTCACACGAAATTAAAATATTATTTTGTGAACCATGAATAGAAAGAAGTTGGACTAAAGTATTCATTAGAAAATATGTCTCTGGATACTTCATGTTTGCTCCAAAATGTCAAGAGTTCGATTCTATAGATACATACAATGTGGGTGTTTCTCTGCTGCTAGACCGAAAACCTGGTTTGCAGGAGGACACCTTATGTGGGTCGTTGCGTAAGATCTCACATGATCTAAGAGGCCGCTGGATTCCTGATTTGCATCCTCCACACATGGTCCTTAGGACAGGGGGCGATGGGGGCCCAGGATGAGAGATTTCACCTTTTGCTTCAAGAAAATATGTCTCCAGTAAATCCTGGTGTCAAAAGACCATATTTTGGCCTTAGGCCTCCACCACTCCAGCCCAAAGAAACATTGTGGAGGATGCAAATCAGGAGCTCATCAGTCTCCTAGATTGGTGATGACTTTGAGTAAGGACCCACACAAGGTGTCCTCCTATAAACTAGGCCTTTGGTCTAGTAACAGTGAAACATCCACACTGTACGTATTCCTAGAATTGAACTCTGAATTTCTTGATGACAAATCTAATTCGAATAACAACTTATCAATATGATGCTTCTCCAGTAAATCCTTGTTACAGACAAGGAAGGCACGTTACCTTGAACGGAGCTACATGGCTTAAAAACAAAGGAAAACGAACGTCTTGCCATCACATGTACTACTGACCATGTAAAACAAAGCGCCACAGTCACCCAATGGGTATAGCGGCTTGTGATCTTTACCTTTTTGTGTTATCAATGAATAATTAACTGTTACTCTGTTCACATGCGCTGATGGTTGTAGATGTAGTGATTATTATTACTTTTTTAATGGAGTAATTCACATTTTATATTTATATTCAAACGTTTAACGAATATTTTACACTGTGCATTCATATATTGTCTAATATGCTAAAATAGATTATTTATTTAACAACACCAATTATTGAGCTAAAAGGCCAAAATTTTTGTTATCAATATGGTCATTTGTAAACAGATCAATCAATTAATCACTCATTCCCAGTATATCCTAACGTCAGTAAAAACTATCGTTAGTGTCTGAGAATGGTGAGCGACAGGCAAACAATACCTCTCTCCCTTGGTTCCAGTGAGACTTCCGGCTCTATATGTACCTGCATGAATAACACAATAATAGGAATATGATGTGCTAGTGTGTTATTGAGAGAGTTCAGTAAATGCAAATAGAAGGTTTCTGATATTAAAATAGTCATAAACGTGTATATGCACATATAATGCAAGACAAAGACAAAAACAAAAACAAAAAAGTGCAAAGTCCACCTAAAGCGTAGATAGTATCTAAGCCCCTGAATATATTCTACGGTGCCCCTATATCCTGCCTAAACCTCGTTAACCTTAATTCCCTGTTTCCATGAACTCCTATCCTTGAACATGTCCTCAGAGAGGTGCAAATCTAGTAGGTCATGCCTAATCTGCTCATCCCAAGTCAGTTTGGGGTCTGTCTTTACTCCTCTTCCCCTCTACAATGAGGCTTTCAACTGCTCTGACAAACGCCATTGTCTGTCTCCTCTTGACATGCCCAAACCATCTCAGCCTCCCTTCCCTTATCTTATCACCTATACTGCCACCCCTAACCTTTTCTGAAATCCCTTACTTTTGATCATGTTTAGCCGTGTATGCCCACATATCCACCTTAGCATCTTTATCTCTGCCACTTCCATCTTCTCTGACTGTGGCCTCTTGATGGCCCAACAGTCTATTACATATGACACTGCCGGCCGCACTGCCACCCTATAAAAATTTTCTTTTAATTTAGTTGGAAAATTCTTGTCACACAGCACCCCTGAAGCCGCCCTCTATCTACATCAGTCTGCCTGAACTCGGTGTGCTACATCACTATCAATGTCCCTATCCTGCTGTACAAATGATACTAGGTACTTGAAATTACTTACATGTGGTATTACTTAACCCTCGATGGTGAGCTGACTATTCTCACCGTTCACTGCACCGCTGAAGTCGTGGTGTATATATTCAGTCTTAGAACGACTGATCCTTAAGCATTTTCTCTCTAGAACATCTCTCCGCTGCTCTAATCTCATACTCAGGGTATGTCTACTCTCCGCTACTAATACGATATCGTCATGAAAAAGCATACACCACGAAATTGACTCCTCGATCGGCTTTGACAACTCATCAAGGACAACCACGAAAAGAAATGGGCTCGACGCAGACACTTGATGGAGGCCTATCTCCACCGGAAAGACGTCTGTATTCCCCACAGTCGTATGAATGATGGTTTTTGTCTTAGCATACATATCCCTAATTATGTCTATATACCTCGTAGGAGCCCCTCTTGCATCCAGACTATCCACATCAGGCTACGTGACACACTATCGTACGCTTTTTCAAGATCGATGAAAACCATATATAGATCGCGCTTCTTCTCTCTGTATTTCTCCATCAATCTCCTTAAGATGTGTATTGCTTCCGTAGTTGACCGTTCTGGCATAAAACCAAATTGGTTTATCGTAACCTGAGTTTCTTTCCTAATTCTAATGTCAATTACTATCCCATAACTTCATAGTATGACTTAGCAACTTAATACTCTGTAATTCCCACAACATTGTGCGTCTCCTTTGTTCTTATATAGGGGGACCACAACTCTCTTTCTTTACTCATCTGGCAATTTTCCTGTTGTGAAAATAAGGTTGAACAGAGTAGTTAGCTATTGAAGCCTTTCCTCATCCAAATACCCTATAATTATGGATATGATTTACAATACATGTCAAACACGTAGATATGAAATGTAAATAAAAATGTGTATCGTGTTCATGACCATTAGTTTAAATATATTAGACAACACACAGAGAAATCTCCTGAATTTAAAAGAGTATAACATTCATCCAACATTTTAATATGGACATGTATTATTATTATTATTATTATTATTATTATTATTATTATTATTATTATTATTATTATTATTATTATTATTATTATTATTATTATTATTGTTATTATTATTATTATTATTATTATTATTATTATTATTATTATTATTATTATTATTATTATTATTATTATTATTATAGTCATGTCATGTAAGAAAAAGATTGACTACCTAACATGAAAAAAGTTGCATGACACCACTCGGGTTCAAGTTGAACCACGTTCATCTTGAGACATCTTCAACTAATGTTCCGTTATTTAGATGTAAAACACCCATTATCAGGGAGATTGAGAGTTCATTAGAACACTGAAAATAAAAAAAAAAACATGTTTATAAGACTATTTCCTAACAATTTTCTTATAAAACTTTTTAAACAGTGGCATGTATATACTGATTTGATTTCTTCTATCTTATCCTGGTTTGTTCATTTACTTGACATGTTGGCATATATTATATTATACACAGTATGTTTTTGTTCATCTTATAATGATTTATTTATATACTTGACATATTGACATATACTATACAATGTCTATTATGTTTATCTCTTTCACCTGGTGACATATATCATATTATGTATAAAAAGAAATCCGACAATTCCCAAGAGTTTAAGGCAAATTGAAACAAACAAAAACTCCTAATCAAGGCTAGGGCTGTAAATGAACCAAGCCGCTCGGTTGTTCGGTTCGTTTGGTTCGGATAAAAAGTTAATGAACAGAGCTTGAACACCTTTTTCTTGTTCGAACTCGGTAAGTGGCACCGTTCGTTTAAGGTGTTCGGCTCGTTAATGTTGTTCGTAAGTTAAATGAACCAAGCTTGAACACTTAAATATGTTCGTTTAAATAAACGAACAAACTCGGCTCGTTCACTAAATTAAATGAACCAAGCTTGAACAATGCAATGCTCGGCTCGTTCGGTTCGTTTACAACCCTCATCAAGGCTATAGCGACCCCTGTAAATAAGAGATTTATTATATTACTTCTAAACTTGGAGGGACCAAATTTTCAAGATATTAATGTGAACAAACCAGGTTCTTCCGCTGTCACCTATCCATAGTAAAGCTATTTTTTATATGGGGACATAAATCGGTAGACGCTGCTGGCTGTGGGATCCACATCATTAATAACGCATATAATATATATGTATAACCAAAAAAAAAAGTTCAATCAAAGAAATATTAATATTCGAATACTACAACAACAATATTATCATATTGTCTTACAAACTACCATTTATAACAACATATGGAGAGTCAGATATACACAACTATATCTATGTGTTAGAAACATACAGATGTTGTTTTCCGATATTAATATTCCAATACATAAAAGGAAAAACGTCCCTCCACCGGCCTCTGCCATCGATGATGACTGAAAGTGATAACAAGTTATTGGTCAACAGTGGGCCAGCAGGGGGAGACTTACAAAAAAAATGTCGATGGCTGAAAGTGATATAAGCTATTGGTCGACAGTGGGCCAGCATGAGGAGATGTGACTTACTTCTGTCATGTGTTTGTATATGAACATAAGATGTGCATCCAAACACTTAAAAGGTAATACAAATAGTAAGTTAGCATGAGGAAATGATTATAGTAAAAATTGCCTAGGTGTCATAAATGATGATAGTGACTAGGAATAGGAGGTTGAATGACATTTTAGTAGGTTTTTAGCCCAATTAAATTAATGGTTAAGCTACCCACACAGAATAGTGGATGCGACATTAACGGAGAAAGGTAAAGATATTGTAATTATAATTAAATGTAAAAATATAGATGGTAGTGTAAAGGTAGAGAAGTCCTACGAACCTTCTTTTAAACGACATCCTATTGATTAGATAGACTGCATCCATTATTGCTTCTCTCCAATACTACTTAGGTATATTCGTAGCAAACATTAAAGACCTTCTAACTTCTAACAGATGTCAGTTCTTCTCTTAGAAACTCCATTTTATCGTTGAGTATAAATACAAACAGTTTGATGATTAATTCCATTTTCATTCATAAACTCTTTATGCAGGTATTGCAAGAAGCCTGGACACGTTGTGAAAGATTGTTAGAAGTTACATAGCAAACAAAAGGATGAGGGACAACAAATATCAAATAATCCTTGGAAGCTTGACGGACCCCACACAGCTAATGTTGCAAAAAATCATCAACAAGGTCAGTCTCATCTGTATGCTCTACTAACTCAGAGCCAAGTTGAGGCTTTGCTGCAGTTACTGAGCCAACAGAAAAGTGTTACTCATTCACCCCCTATTCAAGCAACTATGGTGAGTTCATGTATACACAATATTAAGACTTATTCTTAGATTATCGATTTTGGTGCTTTTGAACATATGACATACAACAAGAATATCCTACTAAACTATGAATTATTTGATAAACCAAAATATGTTAAGATTACTAATGGAACATGTCTATTGGTAACTGGGAGAGGAAGAATAAACTGACTAGTAAATTGCTTCTACAGAATGTATTATATGTTTTTTTGCTTTAAACTTTAATTTAATTTCAGAAGAAAAGATTACCCAGGATAACGATTGTCTTGCTTGCTTTTCATCTACTGACCGTTGGTTTCAGGAGGTAATCACAAGGAGATGATTGGTAATGCTAAAAAATTAGATGGACTCTTCATTTTGCAAGCTGAAGGCAAAAGACAAGACAAGAACTAAGCTATTTCCGTAATGACATATGACTTTTCAAGTATAGAATCAAACATGGAATTAATTATGTTATGGCATAACAGATTAGGACGCCTTAATTTCTTGTACTTGAAGAAACTTATGCCTAAACTTTTTGTATCAGTGGATTTGAATTAAATATAACGTGATATTTGTTGGTTAGTAAAACATACTAAGACTAACAATCCAGCTAGGCTGCACAAGTCCACTAAACCTTTTAATCTGATCCACTCTGTTATCTGGGGTCCGTCTGAGGTTTGTAACATCAGCGAAGAAAGATGGTTTATTACCTTTGTTGATGATCACACAAGATTAACCTAGGTATATCTAATGAAACATAAGTCTACGATGAGACAGATCTTCAGGAACTTCACTAACCTCATAAAAAATTAGTGTGGAATTATGCCAAAAACGTTAAGATCTGATAATGGACTAGAGTATCTAGACAGATCAGTTAAAGAGTTTATGAATGAAAATGGAATTCGCCATCAAACTACTTATGTTTATACTTTGCAACAAAATGGAGTTTCTGCGAGAAAAAAAGACATCTATTAGATGTTACAAGATCCTTAATGTTTGCTATGAATATACCTAAGTATAATTGGAGAGAAGCAGTAGTGACTGTAACCTATTTAATCAATAGAATGTTATCTAGAGTTTCATCATTTAAGACACCTAGACAAGTTTTACCGTCATCATTTCCTGATGCTAACTTACTATCTGTATTAAGTTGTTTCGTTGCACATCTTATACTCATATACAATCACATAACAGAAGTAAGCTAGATCGCGTATCTACTAGATGTACATTTCTTGGCTATTCAGGCAGTCAAAAAATTTATAAATCTTCCTGTCCAATTACTAAGAGAATTATGTAACTTTAGATGTTACATTTGATGAAGGTAGAGCTTACTACTCAAAACAACATGGGGATAACAATAATTCATCTACACATGATAGTTACTTGAGTACAATTGATGCTGTTAGAACACTTCTAGTAACTCCTGAAACACAAAGAGAATAGAATAATCAGGAATTACCCATTGAAAAAGTTGAGGATCGCACAGAGTAAACTCACATATCACAAGAGTCTACACGAGAAGGAATACAGCATTAGACTCTGCTAAAAGTATAGAAACTATAATTGAACTTGAACTAGAGACTGATCATAGGCCTATTAGAGACTGATCATAGGCCTATTGCTTTAAGAAAGCGTATAAGAAAATGTAGGAATCGTCCTATCCCTTACATGATGTGTTAGGATATTAACTGGTGGAGTATTGTTTGAAGACATTGCATCCTCCTTTTTCTCTGCCTGTCTCTGTCTCTCTTTGTCTGCCCTCTTTTACCGTGATTCTCTGTGATATCGTTGTATATGGTGTTTGAGATGAGGGAGTCACAGAGCAGATTTCTTTGTGTCCATTTTGTTATTTTTTTGGGTTCTACTACATAGATAAATATATATATATATTGACTTATTAAATTGACTGCACTTTTTGTGAGGTGTCATTTGATCGACGCAGCTTGACACAATTTTCATTATGAGTTATTGGAAAACAACCTCCGTATGTTTCTAACACATATGTATGATTGCGTACATCCAACCCTAATACCTCGACATAGGCAGAAACCTCTAAAGCAATAAGGTAATGTTGTCGTTGTTGATATTTTAAGCGTCAAATTTTACTTTTCCACCCATTTTCCTTCTGTTTTTCTTTGATTGGTTTTAGGTTTGAGCTAGACATGCTGCTGGAGTCGGTGAGTTCAACTGTTAAGCGTGCCGAGGAACTTTTAAACACCATTAATAATAGTTCTGGAGGTGCAGTTCCGTATTGAAGATCACTTCACAGGTCTGACAATGTGAAAGTGAAGGTGGTAGTCAATAAGTCTTGCTTTTCTCCTTTTTATTCCTGTCATGGGTTCATGTGCTAATTGGTCTTTCTGTTGCCTTCTATAGCATTAAATGTAAGATGCATCGAACGGCTGTATGGCGATCATGGGCTGGATGTCGTGGAGATTTTACTTAAAAATTCGGGACTTGCATTGCCTGTTGCATTAATCCGCTTAAAACAGAAGCAAGATGAGTGGATTAAGTGTCGTTTGGATTTCAACAAAGTTTGGGCTGGAATTTATGTCAAGAACCACTATAAGTCTCTTGATCATCGAAGCTTCTACCTTAAACAGCAGCAGCATCAAAAACAACATTTCCCATTGACTTAGAAGCTCCCACCTATAGCGAGGTATGTGAGTTTAGATATAAGCAACCATATCCATGTATTAGAAACACGCAGAGATTGTTTTCCGATGACCTATAATATGTTGGGGAACTTAACGCGGAATCAGTGAAGAACAACCACAACGACGATTACAAGAGCACACAAAAGTAATGAGTAATTAACGAAGAAAAGACTAAAACGAAGAACACAAGATTTAACGTGGGAAAACCCTCAAGGGGAAGAAAAACCCACGGTGGCGGCAAGCCAAAAATTCACTATCATCAACTCAGATTTCGGTTACAATTCACTGCGCCTAGACCAGGGATTTATAGCGAGCGGATCGGCTACAACAAGGGATATGCCTTATACATCAGATCATACCATAAATAGGACTTTCATGGATATTCCTTATGGAAAGATATACATGGAGATTTCTATTCAGAACATGATTTAGTATTAACCAAATCTCCAATCAAGAGATATCTGTTCCCGTGATTTTCTGATATATGGCCGATCTGCAGCTCTGCTCGGCCATCAGTCCAGCTCGGCACACTTCCATCTCTGACATCAGCTCCCAACTCTAAGTTCTCGAGCTCGGCCTTTTCAGCTCAGCCTCTTCAGCTCCGCTGACTTCAGTTCCACCAATCCCAACAAAATCTCCCACTTGGAACTGACTAATTTAGATGCATCATGAATTTTCTTCTTCTTCAGTCTGCCGCCACTTCAGCACTTTCATCAAGCAACAAGGCCAAGAGAAGCCTTGCAGAGTTCAAGCTTCTCTTTCGGAACAATCTTAGTCATCATGTCTGTTGGGTTCTGGCTTGTATGAATTTTCTCCAAGTCAAACTGTTTCGCCTCAAGCATATCTCTTATGTAGTGATACCTGATGTCAATATGCTTAGTTCTTGTATGATAGGCAGAGTTTCTAACCAAGTGTATCGCACTCTGACTGTCACTGAATAGCTTGTAGCCGACCTGAGGGTGCTTCAGTTCATTCAGCAAGCTCTTCAACCATACCAGTTCCTTGGTAGCTTCAACTGCTGCCACATACTCAGCTTCAGTTGTTGACAATGCCACAATTTTCTGCAATCTTGATACCCAAGTGATTGCAGCACTACCTAGCTTGAAAACATACCCTGTAGTACTCTTGCGCTCATCAACGTCTCCAGCCATATCAGAGTCTACAAAGCCGAGTAGGTTCAGATCATTGTTGCCGAACTGCAGTGTCAAGTCTTGTGTTCCCACTAAGTATCTTAGTATCCACTTCACTGCAGCCCAATGATTTGGACCAGGATTTGACATGAATCTGCTCACAACTCCCACTGCATGGGCTATGTCTGGTCTGGTGCACACCATAGCATACATCAGGCTACCCACAGCTGAGGCATAGGGTACCTTCTTCATTCGTTCAAGTTCATCCTTCGACTTAGGACATTGCTGCTTTGACAAATTCTTGAACTGTCCTGCTAGAGGTGTAGTCACCGACTTTGCATTTTCCATATTGAATCTCTTCAATACTTTGGAGATGTAATCTCTTTGGCTCAGCCTCAGCACCTATTTCTTCCTGTCTCTGTCGATGCTGAGTCCTAGTATCTTCTTTGCCGGGCCGATATCCTTCATGGAAAATTTCTTGGCTAATTGTTCCTTCAGCTTCTTGATCTCATTAGTGCTTCCACCTGCTATTAACATGTCATCAACATATAGTAGGAGAATGATGTACGAACCTTCAAATCTTTTGAAGTAACAGCAGTGATCCCCATGGCAGCGTTTGTAGCCGACCTCTGCCATAAAGTTGTCAAACTTTTTATACCACTGCCTTGGAGCTTGCTTTAGTCCATACAAGCTCTTTTGTAACTTACATACCAGGTCTTCTTTGCCAGGTATCTCATAGCCCTGTGGTTGTATCATGTAGATGTCTTCTTCAAGATCTCCATGAAGAAAGGCAGTTTTCACATCAAGCTGTTCTAGATGCAGATCCTCTGCGGCCGTAATACTCAAAACAGTTCTGATAGTAGACAGCTTGACCACAGGTGAAAAGATCTATGTGAAGTAAACCCCAGCTTTCTGTTGAAACCCTTTCACAATAAGCCTTGCCTTATACCTTTGAGTGCCTTCAGCTTCTTGTTTCAACATGTACACCCACTTGTTCTGAATAGCCTTTTTCCCTGGTGGCATCTTTACGAGATCCTAGGTCAGATTGCTCTGCAGAGAGTTCATCTCATCTTCCATAGCTGACCTCCAGTCATCACTTTTGTCAGAACTCATTGCTTCATCATAGCAGCTTGGCTCATCAGAATCAGTAAGAAGCAAGTAGTAAAGTGAAGGTGAGAATCTGGCAGGTGCAGTAATAGTTCTCCTCTCTCTCCGAACAACAATGGGTGGTGTGACTTGTTCTTCATAAGTTTCATGATCCGAGGTCGGCACCTCGGCAGTCCGGTCAACAGGTCTGCTCGGCTCGGCCTGACCAACGTCACTTTGTTCAAAGTACTTAGGCTCCTTGGGCTGCTTCTCCTTTTTTACTCTGTCCTTGTAAAGTAAGTTTTCACTGAAAACCACATCTTTACTCCTGATCACATTCTTCCCTTCATGATCGCACAGTCTATATCCAAAACTATCACCTCCATAGCCAATTAGAGAACATACCTTGGACTTGGAATCAAGTTTTGATCTTTCGTTTGGCTTCAACAGTGCATAAGCAGTGCACCCAAATATTCTGACATGAGCAAGAGAGATTTTCTTGTCAGTCTACTCTTTTTCAGGAAGTTTATAGTCAATGGCAATAGCTGGTCCTCGGTTAATCAGATAGACAGCGGTGTTCACCGCCTCGGCCCAGAAAGACTTCGGCAGGTCGGCATGTATCCTCATACTCCTTGCCCTTTCACAGATCGTTCTGTTCATTCTTTCTGCGACACTGTTATGTTGAGGTGTATTGGGCACCGTCTTTTCTCTCCTTATTCCGTTCTCGGCACAGTAGTCCTCAAACTCTTTGCTGCAGTACTCTCCACCGTTGTCCGACCTCAAGCATTTCAGCTTCAGCCCTGTTTCATTCTCAACGAGGCTTCTCCATCTTTTAAAGATATAAAATACGACAGACTTATGTTTCAGAAAGTACACCCACAGCTTCCTCGTTGAATCGTCAATGAAAGTGACAGAATAACGTGAGCCATTCAGAGAAGGCAGATCTGAAGGCCCCCAAACATCTGTGTGAACAAGTTCCAACTTTTCAGCTCTGGGACTTCTCTTGTGTATTGTAAAGCTAACTGCTTTCTGTTTCTCCATTACACAAGATTCGCACAATGGTATATCAACGTTGGATAGACCTTCCAGCTTCCCTTTAGACTCCATTATTTTCATCCTTTTGACACTCATGTGTCCGAGTCTCTGATGCCACAGCTCGGCATCACTTGCCGAGCTGACCACGTTCGCCGAGCTCTTGCTTGAGAACTTATAGAGAGTTCCTTCTCTCAAACCCTGTGCTACAATTAAGGACCCTTTGACTAGCTTCCAATGTGTCTTGCTTAACCTTCCTTCAAAATCAGAATCATCAGCCAGTTGTGTAATTGATATCAAGTTCTTGGTCAGCCGAGGTACATGTCTTGCTTGAAGCAGTTTCAGTTGTCTTCCGTCTGGCAGAGTTAAAGTGATATCCCCTTTGCCAATTATGTCACAAGAGTCATCATCGCCGAGATAGACTTTACCAAAGTTTTCCACTTTTATAATTTGTAAAGTGTCCTCTGTTGGATGTGGCATGAAAAGAGGCACCAGTATCAAAGATCCAGAGGTCGTCAGTTCGGCTCTCACAGCTCATAATCAGTCTGTCACTATCAGACCCGGAAACTTGAGAAACGTGTATCTCATCTCCATACTTGTCCGTCTGATCAGCCTTCTTCTTGACTCTACAATCGCGTTTAAGGTGACCCTTCTTCTTGCAATTCCAGCAGGTCAGATTTGAGCCCTTTGACTTGCTCTTTCTGGACTGCGATCTTCCACCTCTGTCATTACCTCTCTTGGCAGATCTGTCACGCTCTTCTGTGCTCAGCGTGGCTCCAGAACTTTTAGGGGTGCCACTGTTTCTCCTCCTTGAATCTTCATCAAGTAGCACATCTACCACATTGTCAAACTTCAGTGTACCTTCTCCAGATGAGTTGCTCACAGCCATAACAACTCCATCCCAACTGTCAGGCATACTTGACAGTATCACCAAGGCCAGAACTTCATCGTCAAAGACGATCCCAACCGACTCAAGTTGACTAGTGATCGTGTTGAATTCACCCAAGTGTTCCTGCATCGTTTTATTTTCGGTCTTTTTCATGTTGAATAGCCTCTTCATCAGATGCACCTTGTTTGAGGCAGAGGGCTTCTCATACATTATTGTTAGCGCATTCATTACATCCTTTGTGTTCTTCTCCTTTGAGATATTGAATGCAACGGTTTGAGTAAGAGATAACCTAATGGCACTGAGCGCTTTCCGATCCAGAATCTCCCATTCTC
>AP025045.1:40682610-40782240 GCA_036186865.1 Eustoma russellianum
AACCACAACGACGATTACAAGAACACACAAACGTAATGAGTAATTAACGAAGAAAAGACTAAAACGAAGAACACAAGATTTAATGTGGGAAAACCCTCAAGGGGAAGAAAAACCCACGGCGGCAAGCCAAAAATTCACTATCATCAACTCAGATTTCGGTTACAATTCACTGCGCCTAGACCAGGGATTTATAGCGAGCGAATCGGCTACAACAAGGGATATGCCTTATACATCAGATCATACCATAAATAGGACTTTAATGGATATTCCTTATGGAAAGATATACATGGAGATTTCTATCCAGAACAAGATTTGGTATTAACCAAATCTCCAATCAAGAGATATCCGTTCCCGTGATTTTCTGATATATGGCCGATCTGCAGCTCTGCTCGGCCATCAGTCCAGCTCGGCACACTTGCAGCTCCCAACTCTAAGTCCTCGAGCTCGGCCTCCTGAGCTCGGCCTTTTCAGCTCAGCCTCTTCAGCTCAGCTGACTTCAGTTCCACCAATCCCAACATAATGATGCGCCAAGGTATGTCGATCAACTGCAACTTCACAATATAAGAAGCACATCTAATTTATTGAGTCATTTTGCTTTATTCCATCATATTCCAAAGTCAAAGAAGAGTGTGTCCTTGGCTCCATTGGAAATGAAAACCTTCTACCTAAACAGAAAGATTCTAAAAACTTGAGCACGAAATGTAAGTTTTGGGTTTCTTATTTCAGACATTTGAGTTTGATGTTGTGCTTTACCAGGTAAATGCTTTTGCGTCATCATGATCATATATATATATTTTACTTTGTTTCAATGCCTCTGATGTAAGTCAATTTGGCTTTCTTGTTGCAGATCTTACGTTTAAGACTCTGCACGCCATGTACGCGGAGTTTGTGGAAGTCTTATTTTGGAAATTGTACAGTTTTTGGTGCAGAGTTTTGAGTGAGGGAAAGAAGAGACGAGGTTCCTAAGATATGTCATATGTGCACCCCCTCCTGTATGTTTTACGATACATTGCTCATACTGTTATTTTGGTGGACAGTCTTGGTAGCAGAAATCAAAGGAATGAAGGAGAAAATGCAGAAAGAGGATAATGTCCTTTTCTCTATTGCTGCTGGCATTCGACATCCTTTAGTACCAAATCTTGAGTTCGAGTATCCTGATGCTGAAGTTCATGAGGACTTGTTTAAACTTATTTAAGTATTGTTGTGAGGAGGTCTGCTCTCCTAAAGAAAAAGTTCATAAAATTATGCGCCTTTGGACAACCTTCATTGAGCCGATGCTGGGAGTCCCTTTTAGTTCCCATGTTTCAGACAGCAACGAAGATGATGTACTATACAACTGTTGTGCCCCAAAATGCACGGCGACTAGTCTACTTGATAGTCATTGAAGTCAAAGGGTGGATGTTGCATTGACAATGAAATCGATGCAATCAAAAGCATAGAAGAATTTTCCAGTCCACACTGCTTAGTTTATTGGTAACAACAGACAATCTTTTAATTGTATGTGTTTTGAGAACCCATTAATTTAGGAAGTACATGTTGAAGGATAATGCAGAATATTTTGTTACCATATGTAAATATTCTCTATACCATTTATAACATAGTCAATACTTACCATAGATAGGGAGATTTGATTTGATTAGATCAATTAGAGATAATTAGGCGATATTGTTTCCTTGTATACTAGGACGGATTGTAATATAAGTAGGAGCCTCTTGTACTATGAAAATCAATGAATAAAAAACAGAAAATTTCATTAATCTCAAGATTTGAACATGGTATCAGAGCAGGATAATCCTCTCTGTGAACAAATCGTTTGAAATTTTCTGGGCAAAAACGAGGCTCAGAATTTCTTCATCATCGCCAATAGAGTTCATCGAAATTTTCTGGGCAAACAAGGCTCAGAACATTTTTGTCATCATAGCCAAATACCTTCCCCAGCCGAAAGGCTGTTTTCATCATTGATTAAACCTTCACAGCAATAACGCTGTGTTGCTTTATCACCCTGTCTGAAACCTGCCAAAACGAAAGATGTCAGAAACCAGTAAATCAGAAACCCCACTCAATACACCAGAAACATCTACTCAAAACCAAAATCCGGGAGAATGGGCAATGCAAATAGCCCAAATTCTCAAAGACAGTTTGCATCCACCATTAACCCATCCGTTATCTTCATTGCCTGCACCTGAAACATTGCACATCTCAGTCAAGTTAAACAGTAGCAACTACTCCTTATGGTCAACAGTCATTTATAGGGCAATCCTTGGACAGGGGAAAATATCACACCTAACGGGTAACCCACAACCCCCTCAGGTCACTGATCCGCAGTACTCTAGGTGGGAACAAGATGATAACAAAGTTTTCACCTGGATTCTTCAAAACATGGAACCATCTATGATTAGCAACGTTACAAGGTACCCCACAGCCAAGGCCCTTTGGGAAGGCCTAGCCCTCACCTATGGAATGGGTGGGGATGGCCTTCAGATCTTTGACCTCCACAAACGAGCCAGTGCCATCCGTCAGGGGACTGGAAGTGTGGAGGATTGTTGGAACAAATTACAAGATGTCTGGGTGTCTATTGACACAAAAGATCCGAACCCGATGCACTGTCCTAAAGATATCGGACTATACAACCGCAAAAGACAAGAATCAAGACTGTATCAGTTCCTTATGGCTATAAGTGATCAGTTTGAGCAAGAGAAAAAGGAGATCGTAAAAAGAGATCCCCTTCCCTCGTTAGAATCCGCATTTTCCGAAATCCGGAGGGCAGAGGCGAGAAACATTGTTCTCAGAGGAAACCACCCCTCAGAGGAAGTCTCATCACTGGGGTTAGGGCAGGGACTTGCAGCGAAGACTTCGCCAGCGAACAGGGGCCGAGGAAGAGGAGGACCTGGGCAGAATCCATCCCGCTCAATTGGATCATCGCGGGATGGCAAAGACAAAAATCAACTTTCTTGCAGCCATTGCAAGAAAAAGGGACACACAAAAGAGAAGTGTTTCCAGTTGGTCGGATACCCAGAGTGGTGGGAAGGAAAGAAGCCAACCACGGGAACCACGGGATTTGGGGGAACAGGAGCAGCCACGCATGTTCCACTAGAGGAAGAAGGCAGCACATCTCCAGAAGAGCACCCCAACCATGGCAGCACAACCCAGCAGAAGCAGAAGGAGGCACAGGGTCTTTCTGCCGCCGGAGGTAAATGGGGGCTAGAGGGAAACCCTAGCCCCCCTCAGCTTTTATATCAAAGAAATTGTCCCCCCAGTCCTTTATTTTGTAAAACATCAGAAGTGGTCCTCAATAATGCAAGTTTAACAAAGTTAGCCCCTCAGGTTTCTGCAGGTGCGAAAACGGTCCCTGAACTCTCTGAAACGGAAAGTTTAGTCCCCCAAGTACTACCTCAATCAAAATCCAGTCCAATAAATTTCCCTAATGCCACGTTAACCCCCATCTTATATGAGCACACCATAAATGGCCCCCCGATTACTACCTCTGCCTACCATATGCAACAATTACCTAACCAAATCTCCTCCGAATGGATCTTTGATTGTGGAGCAACAGACACAATGTCATTTGATCCTAATGACTTTATTAGCCACTCACCACCCCAAAAAACCCATGTTAAGACAGCCAGCGGCGAGAATGTTCCTGTACGCGGAGGCGGTACCATTGCCATCACACCTAATATAACTGTGTCACATTGTCTTTTTGTTCCATCTCTTTCCACAAAATTGTTGTCAGTCAGTCAAATTACCAAAGAGCTAGATTGTGTTGTTCTCATGTATCCTTCGTTTTGCGTCTTGCAGGACATTCATACGGGGACCATACTTGGACGTGGTACTGAACGTGGTGGACTCTATTACGTAGATGCTGTAGAGCGCAAGGCCCGGTCTAATCTTGCCACTGGTTTGGTTACTCGTCAGTTGTGGCTATGGCATCGCCGGTTAGGACATTCATCGTTTAGCTATCTTAAGTTTCTATTTCCAGACCTTTTTTCTTCCCAACCTAATAATGTGCGTGATTTGACTTGTAGCACCTGTCTCCGGGCCAAACAGCCCCGAGCCACATATCAGGCTAATAACACTCGTGTCAATAAATTGTTTTCATTGATCCATTCTGATGTATGGGGTCCCGCTCCACATAATACCCCTCTTGGTTATCGTTATTTTGTTATCTTTCTTGACGAATTTTCTCGTATGACATGGCTGTATATTCTCAAGCACAAATCTGAAGTCTCTACAAAATTTATGGAGTTTCATAAAATGATTCAGACACAATTCAATACATCCATACAAATTCTCCGTTCAGATAATGGTGGGGAATACCTAGATGGGGCACTACAAAAATTTTTTACTGACCATGGCATACTTCATCAAACATCATGTCCCGGCACTCCGGAACAAAACGGAGTTGCCGAACGAAAAAATCGAACTCTCTTACAAATGACTCGAGCTATGATGCTTGATACTAGTGTTCCTCGAGGCTTCTGGCCCGAGGCAGTGGCTACAGCAAATTACCTGAGTAACCGACTTCCCACATCCATCCTGAATTATCAAACCCCTCTACAAGTCATGGCCACTCAAACAACAATACCTTCTGTCCTGACCTTACCCCCAAAAGTTTTTGGATGTACGGTTTACGTACATATTCCCCACACCCACCGTGACAAATTTGACCCCTGTGCTGAGAAGTGTGCCTTCGTTGGCTATTCCTCCACTCAAAAGGGTTATCGCTGTTATAACCCCCGTACCCGTCGGATCCATGTTACTATGAATTGTACCTTTGTTGAGACCGAACCATTCTTTGCCACCCAATCTCAGTCTCAGGGGGAGATAGCTAACTATGAGACTCTTGATTGGCTGTCAGCACCACACTGGCCCGTGATCGAACCAACACGACAAGTAGATGAAGCCAACCGCACAACAACAGTCTATGATAACGAGGGTACCATTTCAGTATCAATCCAAGGTGATCCTCAGATGAATGGTTCGCAACAGGTAAACGATGGTATACATGATAATGACACTGAGCACCCCGAACACAACAATAGACCACCAAGTTTACCTGATTTGTCTTCTATATATATGGACTATACTAACTCTTCTTCAGAGAACCAGGGATGCGTACTACCACCTCCAGAAACCCAGGGGCGAAAACTTCCACCACGGAGAAACAGAGGAATACCACCCGAACGGTACTCCCCGACTAAGGTGGCGCTGGCTTCCAGGTATCCGGTCAAGGAAAATGTGAAAATAAGACAGAGTTGGCACAAAGCTTCTTTGTGACACTGTGCACTGAAAAAATTCCCCACACAGTTGACGAGGCATACGGATTACCACAATGGAAGGAAGCCATGGACATTGAAATGAGGGCACTTAGAAAGAATCAAACCTGGGAAAAATGCGAGCTGCCTAAAGGGAAGAAGGCTGTAGGATGCAGATGGGTATACACAATCAAATACAAGGCAGATGGAAGCGTCGAAAGGTACAAAGCAAGGCTGGTTGCGAAAGGGTACACTCAAACATACGGTATTGACTATTCAGAAACCTTCTCCCCTGTAGCCCGCATTGATACTATACGAGTATTATTCTCCATCGCGGTAAATCAAAATTGGCCATTACACCAGTTCGATGTAAAGAACGCATTCCTACATGGAGAACTGCGGGAGGAAGTATATATGGAACCACCACCAGGGTTCGCCGAAGAATTTCAATCAAATCAAGTTTGCCGGTTAAAGAAAGCACTGTACGGGCTCAAGCAATCACCCCGAGCCTGGTTTGGTAGATTCACTGCTGTAATGAAAAAGGACGGGTACAAGCAGAGTAATGCGGATCATACTCTTTTCCTCAAGAGACAGGGAAGTTTTATTACGTGCCTTATAATTTATGTTGATGATATGATTATTACTGGAAATGATACTCACGAAATTTCTCGTCTCAGGGATCACTTATTTACACAGTTCGAGATGAAAGACCTTGGAGGACTGAAGTATTTCTTGGGCATAGAAGTACTAAGGTCGTCATCAGGCATCTATATATCCCAGCGAAAGTATATACTGGATTTGTTGGCTGAGGTGGGATTGTTAGACGGAAAACCCGCAGATACTCCAATGGTTCAAAATCAAAAGCTAGAAATGATTCAGGGGGCAGCAGTCGTGGATCGGGGACAGTATCAGAGGCTGGTCGGAAAGTTGATTTATCTCTCTCATACCAGACCAGATATTGCATATGCTGTTGGAGTAGTAAGCCAATTTATGCACAACCCTCAAAAACAGCATCTTGAGGCAGTATTCAGAATTTTGAGGTATCTCAAAGGCACACCAGGAAGAGGAATTTTATTTCAGAATCATGGACATCTCGGTATTGAAGCATACACTGATGCGGACTGGGCCGGAAATATGGTTGATAGGCGCTCCACGTCAGGATACGTTACACTAGTTGGAGGCAATTTGGTAACTTGGAGAAGTAAGAAACAATCAGTGGTTGCCCTGTCCAGTGCCGAAGCTGAATTCCGAGGGATCGTCAAAGGTATCACCGAGGTATTATGGCTACGAAAACTTTTAGCAGAGCTTGGTCTGTTGGAAGCAGGATCATCGTGTCTAAGGTGTGACAACAAAGCGTCGATTAGCATTTCAGAAAATCCGGTTCAACACGACAGGACAAAACACATCGAGATTGACCGGCATTTCATCAAGGAAAAGCTTGACAGTGGTGTCATTACTCTACCGTTTGTCAGGTCAGAAGATCAACTTGCAGATATACTTACCAAAGCAGTCAATGGGCGAATATTTGCAAATGTACTACACAAGTTGAACATTAGAGACCCTACTGTTCCACTTGAGGGGGAGTGTTGAAGGATAATGCAGAATATTTTGTTACCATATGTAAATATTCTCTATACCATTTATAACATAGTCAATACTTACCATAGATAGGGAGATTTGATTTGATTAGATCAATTAGAGATAATTAGGCGATATTGTTTCCTTGTATACTAGGACGGATTGTAATATAAGTAGGAGCCTCTTGTACTATGAAAATCAATGAATAAAAAACAGAAAATTCCATTAATCTCAAGATTTGAACAGTACAACCATTATTTTCACTTCTCATCTATCTTCAAACTCATAGCTAATTCAAATTTAAACAAGTGATCTGTGGCTCCGTGGTTCTGTTATATTGATCCTGGGGACTAAAGTCTGAGAGAGATACAAAGGAGTTAATCCCTTGCACAAATGGATTTTCGGATACAGTCTTAGTATAACCTGACAAAGGAATAACCATCTGCTGCATGTCCTTTTTCGTGCACATTTGCCCAAATGTCTGTTAGACCCAAACATGGATCATTTAGAGCTAGAGTCATTTTGCTTCCCCCCCCCCCCCCCCCCAACACGTAGGGCCTGTCGAGGATGTGTGTCTTCAAACCTTGGTTGTTCCTTTGGGACTCCATCTATTTTTGCTCGTTTTCAATCTCTTCTCTTCCTGTTTCGACAAACTCTATGGCACGCCGACAGGGACGAGAATTTTCAGCTATAGAAGTAGCAAGATGAGCAGCTCGCTGTGTTGCAGGCTGAGGGTTGTTAGAAGGTCCAGCACCATTAAAATTTTGTTCCTTGATGTTTTGAGCTGCAGCTTGGAATAGCTCAAATTTAATCATCAAGAGATGATGCATCTTCGTCACATCTTTCTGAGTGAAAGATCACTTTGTTTTTGAAAAATAATATGGCACATCAAATCGGACTTTTCTATATTCCAGCACCTCAATTTATACAGTTACAATTGGAAAGAAAAATCTAAGCTAATCTAATCAGTATCAATGCTAATTTAATCACTAATCTAATCACTATCAATTAGGACAAAAAATAAATACAAATTAAATCAATTACAGATATACACTTATAGAGAATCAATCAGATCATTAATCAGATAAACACAAATACACCCGCCATCTCTATCCAATTGCCGAGCTGGACTTGGTATGGTCAACCTCGTCAGGTCAGCTCGACCAGAAGTAAGTCATAGGTCAGCAGGAACATATCAGCTCAGCTCGGCCTTAAAGTCATAGGTCAGCAGGAAGCAGACCAGCTCAAGTTAGCTCAGCTCAACCTTAACAGTTTTCCCTCGTTTCTCCCTTAATCCTCAATTCTCCCAAATCGTTCTCGAATACTGCCATGTATATTGCGATATGATATGATATGGTTGGTTGTAGATAATATTCTTATTTGTAGATATTATGTTGTACAAGTGGATAGATAAGATTGTAGAGGATTTTTCTCCTTAGTTGTAGTAGTAGTAGGTTACAACCTTCTCCTATATGTACGTGTATCTTTTACATTCTTGATATATACAGAAATATTACGTCTCAAATATTTCTTCATGGTATCAGAGCAGGAAATTTGATATTCTCATCAAATTTCGTCGGTCTTGCTCTTGTATTCCGTATTTTCTTTTCGGTGGTCGATTCAAAGAGTGCATCACAGCACTACTCTTTTCATTTTTCAATTGTGCATCACAGCACTATTTGTTTTTGTTTTCCGGTTGCAAAGTCGCCGTCCGACTTTCATATATTTTGCTGTGTGTTTCCAAAGTCGCAGCAAGTCGCCTTCATATTTTTGCCGTTTTTTTTTTTTTTTGCAAATTGTCAGTTTGCAATTTTTTTTTGTTATTACCCTGCACTCTTGATCGATTCAACTGTTGTCATGGCGGCACCGTCGACTGTCACCGCTTCGCAGGCATGTGCATCGGTTGATGCAGCCGTGCCCTCTTCTTTTGTCAGCCTCTTCCTTGCACAGCAGCACCAGTTGGCTCAGGTCGTTGAACGTTCTAATGAAGGTAATTTTGGTCAGAATGTTCAGATGGCAGGAAAATCAGATTCGGGTATTGTTTCCTTTTCGCCTTCGTCTTGGCTGTTTGATAGTGGAGCAAATGCACATATTGTTAATGATCTATCGTTTTTTACTACTATTATCACTGATAAGGTTGCAGCCACGGTTCAAATCCCGGATGGTACACGTGTGGCTGTGCGTGCCATAGGGACGGTCAGGCTTTCGGACTCATTAGTTTTGTATGATGTTCTGGGAGTTCCCGAGTTTGCATTCAATTTAATTTCTGTTAGTCGTTTGGTGAAAGATCTGAAGTGTATGCTGAGTTTTGGCCCGGATTTTTGTGTCGTGCAGGAAATGCCATCGAAGAAGCTGATTGGGTTTATTTGATGCAGTCTAAGTCAGAAACTAGTCGTTATTTACTGCATTTTCTCAAATGGGTTCACACACAGTTTAATGTCACCGTCAAGCGTGTTCGTAGTGATAATGGTTTAGAGTTTACCCAGACATCCTTACTTACATATTATGTTGCTCATGGCATTGAGGCACAAACGTCTTGTGTTTACACACCCCAACAAAATGGGGTTGTCGCCCCTCTAGTACTCCCATGGATCAAAAGTGTCAGTTTTCTGATTCTGACCCGCTTCTTGATGATCCTTCTGTTTTATCGTCGCATTGTGGGACGGTTACTTTATCTTACTGTTACACGTCCTGACATTTGTTTTGCTGTTAATACGCTTTAGTCAGTTTATGCATATGCCACGCAAATGTCATCTTAATGCTGTTTTTCATTTGTTGCGCTACCTTAAGCGTGCGCCTGGACAAGGGCTCTTTTTTCCTGCTGATTCTTCTTTAAGTCTCCAAGCATATTGTGATGCCGACTGGGCTGGTTGTCCGATTACTCGACGTTCCACTACTGGATATTTGGTTTTCCTAGGTTCGGCCCCCATTTCTTGGCGATCTAAGAAACAGTCCGTTGTTTCTCGTTCTTCTGCTGAAGCTGAATATCGTGCCATGGCTTATGCGACTAGTGAGATTGTTTGGCTCCGTCGTCTTCTTAGTGATCTTCGTCTGGTTAAGGCATCCGTGCTTCTTCATTGTGACAATCAAGCTGCTTTGCATATAGTGGCTAATCCGGTTTTTCACGAGCGCACGAAACATATTGAGATTGATTGTCATTTCATTCGTCAACATTATTCTACTGGTTGTGTTTTGCCTCGCAAAGTTCCTACCGCAAACCAGTTGGCGGATGGGTTTACTAAACCGCTTGGTCCAGCGGTTTTCCAGCAGTTTTTGGGCAAGTTGGGCATTGTAAATATTCATGCTCCAACTTGAGAGGGAGTATTGCGATATGATATGATATGGTTGGTTGTAGATAATATTCTTATTTGTAGATATTATGTTGTACAAGTGGATAGATAAGATTGTAGAGGATTTTTCTCCTTAGTTGTAGTAGTAGTAGGTTACAACCTTCTCCTATATGTACGTGTATCTTTTACATTCTTGATATATACAGAAATATTACGTCTCAAATATTTCTTCAATGTACACTACATGTTTCCACCATGATTGTCGAGAGGTGAAGCTAGAAAAATGAGGAAAGAAAACTTCAAAACTTAGATGGTCCTCTTTCTAGTGCCTGATGATAGTCGAGAGAAACTTCAATAAAGGAACCGCTTACTTTCGTGATTAACTTGTAAAATAAATTGGATTGAGTGGAATCAACACTTACAATATCAAAGAATTGGGGTGAAAGTAGACTTTGAGGGTTTGTACACTAAAATGTATTGACACTCAAGCTTTGAATCTATGATCTACGAAATGGGCTTGATATATGCTTGAATGAACTTGTTTGTTGAATCCATCCTATGAAATAGACACATGTTTGAGGTTTTCGGAGGTTTTTTTTGAACCCTTAGACGCTCAAGTCAATTAAAGGACTTTAATATAAGCAGTCCTCTGGAAAACTCCTACATCCACAAGTAGGACATTAGGTTTAGATCCCTTATATGTTGATAAGAATGTGATGTTTATAGATGATTGAGTGGAGGCCAATTTGAAAAACATAAAATGATTTGAGTTACAGTTGGGGATGGACCCAAATCAAATGGGGCTCCTAGGTTTGCTTTACGTGTGGGTGGGGGGGGGGGGGGCACTGATATGTAGACTAGCAAAAATTCTAGTCATCAGTGGGAGCAATTGGACGATTTTGTCTTTATGTGATGCAGTTTGTATTGTACCAGAGACATGTTTTGGTGTCCAGGTTCTGGTCTCATTTATTGTACCAGAGACATGTTTTTGGGTTCTGGTCTCATTTGTACAGGATACTCGCAGGTTTACCACGAAGGTTTTTGACTCGTTTCAAATTTGTTTAATAGTTTCTTCTAGGACTGTTAAACAAACCGAGCCGTTCGCGAACTATTCGAGTTCTGTTCGTGTTCGTTCGTTAATTATTTGTTAACAAGCCGAATTCGAATATGTATTCGAGTTCGTTTAGTTAAACGAGTCAAAATGTTCGCGAACAGTTCGGCTCGTTTAAACATTTATAAGGTTATTGAGCCGAACTCGAACCAATTTTAAACGAACCGAGCCGAACTATTCGTTTAGCTAAACGAATTCGAGTTTGAAAACTTAGTATTCGGTTCGACTCGTTTCGTTAACACTCCTAGTTTCTTCACACTACTAATGGTTCCTGCGTGATAAACTTGGGTGGAGGTCTGTGCATCAGACTTATCGGACCTACGGGAGCAATGCTGAGAATTGATCACGTGGGAGGTGCATTTATCTCTCGGGTTCAATGTCTTGATGAAGATTTTTGTAGCTTTAAATAGTCTCTAAAATCAATAAGTCATTTAAAAAGTGTCACATATTATATTGTATATAACTAAAGAGGTCACCTCGACCCCCCCCCCCCCCGGTTTCGCCTTAGAACGCCAGCATGCTGCGGCTAACTCGTCCCCGGCGTCATTCCCAATTATCTATTGTTGAAATATTAGACAGATACCATATCGTATATCTTTTCCAAACGTTTTGGGACATTATTTTTAAGATTTACACTTCCTATTGGCTTATGATATATGTCCCATTTCAATGTTTTAGTGACTAGTGCAATTATTTGCTTCTGATGGAACCTCTCTGAAAACGAGGAATTTTTTTCCCTTCTAAATGGCATCTTTGAATCATTGGCCTATCATATTGTCTGGCGAAGTGATTTCCATGTCACTAAAACACCCGAAAGATAAAGGATAGGAGATGATAGTGCCTGTCCTTATCCTCTACAGTTTGTCCATATGTATGACAAGTTACCACTGTAGAATAGTGGACATGAGGACACACTGTTGCCACCGTATAGAAAGTTTTTGATGGGTACGTATTGTCGTTGTTGTATTTGTATCTTTTAAGATGTAGGTATTGTTTGTCTGTTTTTCACCCTTCTCAGATCTTCACGATAGTTTTGTTGTCGTTGTATTATACTGGGTACGTGTTGTTGTTATATTTGTATATGATCTTAGGAGGAATTGACATGCTTAACATATTTTGTGTGTTTTCTAGCACACGTAAAAAATACTGCAGAACAGGTAAAAGAAGTCTAGTAGCCAATGGGTAGCCCTTGCACGGGAATTATCAAATGTTAGAATATGATTTGGTTTTGATGATTTGCACAAGGTTGGCATTTGAAAATATTGATTAAGCGCTTCAAGTTGATTGTTTGAAGTCAGTGCACTTCGAACGCTCACTTCAGGCGCTTCATGTGTCTTGGTGATGACCAGAACACTTCGAACGCCTTGATCAGGCGCTTCATGTGAAGTGTTGAAAGTCAGGACACTTCGAACGCTTACATCAAGCGCTTCATGTGTCCGGATGAAATGTCCGAACACTTCGAACGCTACTTTAAGCGCTTCAAGTGTCTCACCAAGTCAAAAGTACTTTTCTCTGAGTAAACACGCTTTCCCAAGAGCTGGTTCTGAGAAAATGTCAGTTTTAGTTCGAACTTGTATGAAGTGCTACATGAGGCGCTTCATGTCACTTCGAACGCACTCAGTTGCCAACATTAGGCGCTTAATGTGACTTCGAACGCATGTTCTCTTTCACATTAAGCGCTTCATCCTACTTTGAACGCCTATTCTTTAGACAGATTAGGCGCTTCATGTGCTCAACGGTACAAATGTCTTTTTGCTTCTTTTTCTAACCAGTTGACTCTTTGTACCCTCTTCTTTTAGTGTTGTTTCAGCAGGTCTTCTCTCATACCCAGAGATTCCAGGTTTCCATTCTTGGCCAAGGTTTTGAATCTTCTTCTAAATGGTTGCTACATGCCAAGAACTGTTTTCCAAGAATGCTGCTGTACCTTCACAAGCTGCCAAATCCCATTATTGGCTGGGCGGAAGGTTTCAAACGGGAAGAATTTTGAAGGTTGATAAAAGAAGGGTTTTGTTCATTCTCTTCTCCAACTTTCTACTACACAAGCTCTCAAGTTCTCTCAAGCTCAAGCTCTCAAAATATTTGTAATCTTTGTACATCTTTACTTTATTGTTGAGAGTGATTATTGTAAGAAGAAGAGTCTTCTTCTTGGTGAGATTTTCTGTGAGAGATTTGGTAGATTGTTGGTCAAGGAGCAAGGGTGCTCTTTGTTTAAGTTTTCTAAACTTTGAAGGGTTTGTTGATAGTGTGTGGTGCACTATTCTCCCTACAAGATTTCTTTGAGGGCAAAGAAGATCTTTGGAGGCAAAACTTCAAAGTGTTAGAACTCTTGGTTGTGGTCTAGGCAAGGTGCCTAGTTTGTATTCTTTTGATTTTGTTTTTGGTTGTTGTTTCCCCCAAAAAAATAACAATCCCCATTTCAAAATCCTTCTTGTGAAACACCAAGAAGGTAGAGGAGTAGAGTCTCTTGACTTGAACCTCTATACATACTTGTGTTCTTTATTTTCTTGCAAGTCTTTTTTTTTTCAAAAGAACACACCCAAGTATTGGTTGCACTTCAAAACGAAAAATAGCCATAAAATATCCATACTTGGTGAACACACTATTCAACCCCCCCTTCTAGTGTGTTCTAAGGGACCTAACAATTGGTATCAGAGCCTCATCTTGCTTATTTGAGTCCAAATACAAGATTTGATCATTTCTAGTATGGATCCCTTTGTTTTTGATGATTTGGGTTCCCCTACTGCTGAAACCTCCAGAAGAAGGAGGCAGGCCTCTGTTGATGAGGATGTGAGTTCTCCTTCTGCTGATATTTCCAGAAGAAGGAGGCAGGAAACCCTATTCCCTTCTATCTCTAATGTTCATGTTAAAGTTCCCATGTTTGACCCTTTAAACCACTCACTATGGAAGTCAAACATGGAAACGTACTTGCGTTCTTGTTCTCACAGAATATGGGTTGAGGTCTCAAAAGGATCTATGATTCCCATTGATATTGATGATCCTACCCCGGAGGAGGAGTTCCAGTTGGCCATAAATAGCAAGGCTCTTGCTATTTTAAATAGCTCTCTTTCCACAAATGAGAGAGCTCAGATTCAAGGTGTTCAATCCGCACATGAGGCTTGGACAAAGCTTGAGATGATCCACGAAGGAACATCTCAAGTAAGAAAGGCTAAAAGGAGACAGTTGATAAAACAATTTTACAACTTCACTGTCCCCAAAGGTGAAAAGATTGAAGAGTCCATCCAAAGATTCACCAAACTTGTCAACCTTCTCAAGGCGGTTGGCAAGAAGATAGAACAAGAAGATTTAAACCATTGCTTCCTAAACAGTTTAGGAAGAGAATGGAACGCAAAAGTGACGGCCATTGAGGAGTCCAAGGATCTTGAAACAATCACCTTGGACGAGTTATACGGGAATCTCATCACTTATGAGATTCATTTAGATGCACAAGAAAAGAATGATCATATTCGCCAATCTTCAAAGGCGTTGGTTGTAGAGTCGGAGGACTCGGATGATGAAGTCGGACTTCTTGTCAAAAGATTCCGACGTATTGCAAGAAAAAATGGTGACGAAGCAAGGAGATTCGTCAAGGAAAGCTACCCCAAGGACAAGGTGAAGGACCAAGAGAATAAATGCTACAAATGTGGGAAGCTTGGTCACTTCATGAAGGATTGTCGGGTGAAAGAGCCGCAACTCAAAGACAAGAAGGCCATCTACCAAAGGAAGAAGGCTTTGCAAGCGGAGGTAGCCCATTGGGAGAGCTTTCTTTCCGGATCCGAAAGCGACAATGGCGATAGAGATGATCTTGCACTCACGGGGATGGTGGAAGATGATCTCGACAAAGAATTCTTTGCACTAATGGCCATCGACGATGACAAGGAGGTATGCAATATTTCATCTCACTATAAAATTATTGATGAACGAGATGATTTAATTCAAGAAAATGATCTCCTTGATTTAAAATATCAACGTGTCAAGAAAGAGTTTAGAGCATGCATAAATGAGTACAATGACACGTTAGAAAATCACATTGCATTACAACTTGAGCATGATATATTCTTAACTATGCATGTGATTGCACTTGAAGAGAAACATGATTTGATGAAATCATGTGCTCAAGCCCTTGAGGATAAGAGAAATGAATCAAGGGTAAGTGCTAAAAAGGTAGAGATCAAAGAAGGGAACCTAGTGCCATGTATGCATCTAAGAAGGGAAATAAAAAGGAACAAGCACAAGTGATCAAGGAGTCTAAAACCTCCTTGAAGAAGCAAAGGCACATGCCTAAACAAAAGGCTAATGCACCAAAGGTTTCACAACCTTTGGTCCATGTTGTGAAGCAAAAACCTTCTACTATTCCAAAGAAGGTAGTTCCTAAGAAGGAAACACGACATGTGCCAATGCACAAACATTCGCACAAGCATGCACCAACACACAAGCATACTTCTACATGTTTTTATTGCAATAGGAAAGGTCATGTAGAAAGAGTATGTAGAGCTAAGAATAATAAGAATCTTGTATGGGTGCCGAAAGGCGAAATGAAGGTAACTAACCTTCAAGGACCCAAAACAAAAAGGGTACCAACTTCATATGGTTCTTTTGTAGGCCCTAGCACTCAATAGAGAAAGCGAAGACAAGAAGGTCAAATGGGTCGTGGACAGTGGGTGTTCCAACCATATGACGGGAGACAAACGTCTCTTCCATAGACTCACTATGCAAGACGGAGGAGTTGTCCACTTTGGCGGTAGCAAAGGTCAAATCAAAGGACATGGTATTGTGGGTAACGATTCCTTCTCTCTTAGTGATGTCTTATATGTTGTAGGTCTTAAGTTTAACTTGATAAGTGTCAGTCAACTTTGTGATGCTAACTATGAGGTAACGTTTTTGAAAACAAAGTGTGTTGTGAAAAAGGAAGAAAAGATTTTATTTGAGGCTTTGCGTTTCAAAAATATTTACAAGGTTAGCATCAATGATTTGGTTTCCCAAAATGTATCGTGCCTAGTTGCTAAGAATGATTTGACGCAACTATGGCATAGACGTCTCGGACATGTATGCTTTAAAACATTCAAATTTATTTGCGAAAATGAAAAAGTCCGAGGCCTTCCAAAAATGAGTTTTGAAAACAATGACTTATGTGACACTTGTCAAAAGGCGAAACTTGTGAAAACAAGTTTCAAACCCAAGACAAATATTGCCACCTCCAAGCCCCTACAATTGCTTCATATGGACTTGTATGGGGATGTTGGAACAAGAAGCTTAGGTGGCAAACATTACACCTTCGTGGTAGTAGATGACTATACTCGTTATACATGGGTGATGTTTCTTGCTAAGAAAAGTGATGCATGTAGTGAGTTTGTAAGTCTAAGTAAACGATTGGAAAATCATGTGGGTGACACCATCAAAACCATCCGTAGTGATCGTGGTGGTGATTTCGATGGTGATTTCGAAAGGTTTTGTGTATCCAAAGGATACTCTCATGATCTTTCGGCACCTAGAACTCCTCAACAAAATGGTGTGGCCGAACGGAAAAATAGAACTCTACAAGAAATGTGTAGAGCAATGTTAAACGAGTTCGGTTTGCCCAAGTATTTTTGGGCCGAAGCGGTTAATGCCGCTTGCCATGTGATCAATCGTGTCTATTTGAGACCATACCTAAATGTGACACCTTATGAGCTTTGGAATGGAAAAGTTCCCAACATTGGGTATTTCAAAGTCTTTGGTTGCAAGTGTTTTATACTTAATACCAAAGATACTTTGGACAAACTTGACCTCAAAGCGGATGAAGGTATCTTTTTAGGTTATGCCTCAAATAGTAAAGCATTTCGTGTTTTCAACAAAAAGAGTCAAAAGGTGGAAGAATCAATCCATGTTAAGTTTAATGAGTCACTTAGTGATGGACCTAAACTTAATGAGGATTGTGAGGAGGATGAAGATGTGACTCCTCAAGAAGAAATTCTTGAGGATGTACCTGTGGTTGTTCCTCAACGAGAGATTGTTGATGATCCTCCAAATGGAAACATCTTCGTTGACTTGAGAGTTGAACCTCTCGATGGCACTCCTCCACCTTGTGTAAATGAACTTAGTGAGTCAAGTAAAAATGTCTCTTCTACTCATGTTGATTCACAAAATGTAGAAAGTGCATCACACTTTCCGGAACATGAGGTTCATGATAATGATGAAGGTTCATCTCTTCCGGAACATGATCAAGAGGAAGTTGGAGGTGATGTATCCAATCTTCCTAGATCATTTAAGCACAGAAGTTCTCACCCTCTAGAGTTAGTCATAGGTGATTTAAATAGAGGTATCACCACACGAAGGCAATATAGAGAGAATGCATTTGTCTCTCTTATAGACCTAAAAATATTAAAGACGCACTTCTTGATGAAAATTGGATCTTGGCTATGCAAGAAGAATTAAACCAATTTGAAAGAAGTGATGTTTGGGAGTTAGTTCCCAAACCAAATGATCATCCTATTATTGGTACGAAATGGGTCTTTCGTAACAAGATGGATGATCAAGGTAATGTCACTAGAAACAAGGCTAGGTTAGTTGCTCAAGGATACCGTCAAGAAGAAGGTATTGATTTTGATGAGACATTTGCTCCCGTAGCACGGCTTGAAGCTATTAGAATGTTGTTAGCATATGCTTGTTATAGAGATTTTACACTTTACCAAATGGATGTTAAATCCGCATTCTTGAATGGTGTTATTCAAGAGGAGGTGTATGTTGCACAACCTCCCGGGTTTGAATGTCATGATTCACCACATCATGTCTTCAAACTTAAAAAGGCTCTTTATGGCCTCAAACAAGCTCCAAGAGCGTGGTACGAGAGGTTAAGTACTTTTCTTCTTAATAATGGTTTTTCAAGAGGTAAAGTTGACACTACTTTGTTCATAAAACAACAAGGTAGAAATCATTTAATTGTTCAAGTATATGTTGATGATATTATTTTTGGTGCTACTAACAATTGTCTTTGTGAGCAATTTGCTAGTCTTATGCAAGGTGAGTTCGAGATGAGCATGATGGGCGAACTAAACTATTTCCTTAGATTACAAATCAAGCAAACCAAAGATGGTGTGTACATTTCCCAAGCCAAATACACAAGAGATTTGCTCAAAAAGTACAACTTTGGTGAATGAAGAGAGGTGAACACTCCTATGAGTACAAGTGCAAAGCTTGACAAGGATGAAAAGGGAAAGCATGTCGAGGTAACCTTGTATCGTGGCATTATAGGTAGTCTAATTTACTTAACGGCTAGTAGACCCGATATTTTACATGCGGTATGTTTATGTGCTAGATTTCAAAGTGATCCTAGGGAGATGCATTTTATTGCGGTAAAACGCATCCTTAGATACCTTAGAAGTACTTTGAAATTTGGTTTATTTTATCCTAAGAATGCATGTTTTGATTTAAGAGGTTATTGTGACTCCGATTATGCGGGGAGTCTAGTTGATAGAAAGAGCACCTCCGGAACTTGTCAGTTTCTTGGAGATTGTCTCGTTTCTTGGTTCTCCAAGAAACAAAACAGTGTGTCTCTCTCTACGGCGGAATCCGAATATGTGTCGGCCGCCTCGTGTTGTGCACAATTGTTATGGATGACTAACACGTTAAATGATTATAATATTCACTTCTCAAATGTGCCAATTTTGTGTGATAACACGTCCGCCATAAATATTGCACAAAATCCCGTCCAACATAGTCGGACCAAGCACATTGAAGTGAGGTATCATTTCATCCGTGACTGTGTACAAAAGAGCTTGGTAAGTGTAGAATTTGTTCCTACACATGACCAACTTGCGGACATTTTCACGAAACCCTTGCCTAGTGATGTATTCTTATCTATAAGAAGTAGGTTGGGGTTGCTCAATATGGGTTGACAAAATCATCTTGAGTTTTGAGCATGAAAATTTCAAAAATTTTCAATATCAGTAGACATGAAGCGCTTCATCTTAGATTGTTTAGGCGTTCGATATCACATCAAGCGCTTGATGTTAAGGATGTCACTCGTTCAAAGTGACATCAAGCGCTTTATCCAAGTATGTTCACTCGTTCGATGTGACATTAAGCGCTTCATCTGAATTTCCTCACTCGTTCAAAGTTACTTCAAGCGCTTCATCCGTTTGCATGAAGCCGTTTGAAGTCACTTAAGGCGCTTCAACCCTATTTCTTCACTGTCATTTCCGCCGTCTCTTCAGTTTCGCGCCATTCAATGACCATCAAACTCCTGCCGCCAGTTTTCTCTCTCCCTCTTTCCCACGATCTCCCTCTTCCCTTCCCCATTTTCCCAAATTCATTTCATCTTCCTCCTTTCTCTCCTCCACTTCTCCCACTCTCTAACTATCAATTACTTCCTCCATCTCTTCATCTTCTTCATCTCCTACTATAAATTCTCTCTCCCAGCCTTCACCCCCATTCAATCAAGCCTTCATCTCTTTTCAATCTCCCAGAACTCTTTCACTCATATCCCTAAAAATGGCCTCTGCAGGACCTTCAAAACGCCCACGCACTCATAAGAAAAAGCAAACTGCTGGACTCGGGACTGCGAAACCCGATAAATCAAGACTATCCGAGAAGGGCTGACCAAGGACAACTTCCCTTGGTTGAAGAAGTTTGATAATGATATCAAGAAATCTCCTCGCCCAATCGACAAAGGAGTACATCTATCACTGTACTCAAATCTGCTAGTTGAAGAATGGCACAGGAACAATCGCCCTGTTGTTCCCCTCAAACTCCTGAGTCTCAGTGATCTGTCCGAGACTCACATGGATCAGATCGTGTCATTGCTCGAATTCCAAGGCTGGACCTCCCTCTGGTCCAGGCTTGACATGCGCAGTTTCTCCCGGGAGCACACCCGGATGTTTTATGCCAATCTGTGGATTACCCCACAATCTGAATCTCAATCCTTCTTGCTAAACACTGTTGTTGATGGTACGTCTCTCAGTTTCTCTATTCCCGAAATCTGTGAAATTCTCCGCATCCGAAACGAATGCCTAAGTGACTTTTCCGTATTTGACTGGAGCAGTAAATACGGAATTCCCGAACAAGATGTGAAGTTTGATCTGGGGTTCTTTCCTTCCCGAAAGACTCAGAACATGGCTCTGATTGATCGCATCTTGTTAGCCATTGTCACTTACTGTGTAAATGGTAAGTCGACAAGAAATCCAAGCAACATGGATTTCTACGTCACTTACCGTATCAAAAATCAAACCCAACTCAATTTTGTCTGGATTATGGTTGAGGTCATGTTTGCTGCCCTTCGGAAAGCTTCCAAGGCCTTACCCTTTGCCAATCTCATCACCATTCTTCTAAAATCCAAAGGTGTTGTCATTCCTGATAATGAACTCACCCCGGTGGCGAACACGGACTATTACAGTAATTACAACATTGTTCAAGCCATCGACTCCCAAAAACGTAAAGCCACGAACATTCCCGGTCTTGATGATGAGGCTGAAGCTGAGCCTCAAGAAAATGTTGAATCAAGTACCGTTGACCAGCTGCGTGCTCAAATTCAATCTTTGGAACAGTCTGTTCAGCACCTTCAGCTTAGAAATACGCGTCATGAATATCGCTTTGGCGTCCTTAAGGAAGTTATTCTCCAACAAATGCCGTGGGCATCCTTTCCCTCTGATTTTGATGATTTAGGGGGAGACACCGCTGCTGCTGCCGGAGATACAGGAACGAGTGCTGGTGGTGCTGGTGGAAGTGGTGCTGGTGGAAGTGGCCAACCAATGAGTGGTTTTGCGGAGTATGCATCAAGTCCGTTCAATTTTGCTGATTTGCAGCATCCTGGTGGGAGTGGTGCTGGATCTGGTGGTGGATTGTAGTTGGTTTCTGATTTTTTTTCGTTTCCTTCAATTTGTTTTGCGTTGCCTAAAAACTTTTCCGTTTCTGAATGTCATTTGAATTTACTTTCTTCTATGGATTGATGTAATTAACAGTGTTTCTATTAAAGTAAATTTATCTTGGGATTATATGGTACTTTTCTTGAAAAAGTTTAATGCACTTTGTGAGGGGGAGCATATGCTAAGGGGGAGTTAATTAAAATGATGCATGTTGTGAAATCATCAAAAAGAGGGAGAATGTTAGAATATGATTTGGTTTTGATGATTTGCACAAGGTTGGCATTTGAAAATATTGATTAAGCGCTTCAAGTTGATTGTTTGAAGTCAGTGCACTTCGAACGCTCACTTCAGGCGCTTCATGTGTCTTGGTGATGACCAGAACACTTCGAACGCCTTGATCAGGCGCTTCATGTGAAGTGTTGAAAGTCAGGACACTTCGAACGCTTACATCAAGCGCTTCATGTGTCCGGATGAAATGTCCGAACACTTCGAACGCTACTTTAAGCGCTTCAAGTGTCTCACCAAGTCAAAAGTACTTTTCTCTGAGTAAACACGCTTTCCCAAGAGCTGGTTCTGAGAAAATGTCAGTTTTAGTTCGAACTTGTATGAAGTGCTACATGAGGCACTTTATGTCACTTCGAACGCACTCAGTTGCCAACATTAGGCGCTTAATGTGACTTCGAACACATGTTCTCTTTCACATTAAGCGCTTCATCCTACTTTGAACGCCTATTCTTTAGACAGATTAGGCGCTTCATGTGCTCAACGGTACAAATGTCTTTTTGCTTCTTTTTCTAACCAGTTGACTCTTTGTACCCTCTTCTTTTAGTGTTGTTTCAGCAGGTCTTCTCTCATACCCAGAGATTCCAGGTTTCCATTCTTGGCCAAGGTTTTGAATCTTCTTCTAAATGGTTGCTACATGCCAAGAACTGTTTTCCAAGAATGCTGCTGTACCTTCACAAGCTGCCAAATCCCATTATTGGCTGGGCAGAAGGTTTCAAACGGGAAGAATTTTGAAGGTTGATAAAAGAAGGGTTTTGTTCATTCTCTTCTCCAACTTTCTACTACACAAGCTCTCAAGTTCTCTCAAGCTCAAGCTCTCAAAATATTTGTAATCTTTGTACATCTTTACTTTATTGTTGAGAGTGATTATTGTAAGAAGAAGAGTCTTCTTCTTGGTGAGATTTTCTGTGAGAGATTTGGTAGATTGTTGGTCAAGGAGCAAGGGTGTTCTTTGTTTAAGTTTTCTAAACTTTGAAGGGTTTGTTGATAGTGTGTGGTGCACTATTCTCCCTACAAGATTTCTTTGAGGGCAAAGAAGATCTTTGGAGGCAAAACTTCAAAGTGTTAGAACTCTTGGTTGTGGTCTAGGCAAGGTGCCTAGTTTGTATTCTTTTGATTTTGTTTTTGGTTGTTGTTTCCCCCAAAAGAAATAACAATCCCCATTTCAAAATCCTTCTTGTGAAACACCAAGAAGGTAGAGGAGTAGAGTCTCTTGACTTGAACCTCTATACATACTCGTGTTCTTTATTGTCTTTCAAGTTTTATCTTTCTAAAGAACACATCCAAGTATTGGTTGCACTCTAAAACGAAAAATAGCCACAAAATATCCATACTTGGTGAACACACTATTCAACCCCCCCTTCTAGTGTGTTCTAAGGGACCTAGCAATTATCATCATTTTCATTGTACGATCAGATTAATGCAATTGTGCCCTCAGGAATAATCCAGTTAGTACTCAGGTTGGAGATTGCCTGAAAGAGGTTATGAGTTCGAATCTAGGGATGCACACAGTATGAGTGTTTCTCTGCTGCTAGGCCAAAGGCCTGGTTTGTGGAGGGACACCTTGTGTGGGTAACTGCGTAAGATCTCACCCAATTTAGGAGACTGCTGGACTCCTGATTTACATCCTCTACGCAACTCCTTGGGGCTGAGTCAGTGAGGACTCTTTGGGTTGGGGTTCAACCTTTTGCCAGAAAGATTAATGCAATTGTATCACGTACCAACAAAGCTCCCTCCCCCTCTCCCCCAAGGAAAAAAGGGGAGAGGAAATAGAAGGTGACAATCTATAGTAGTTGTAAATTTATTAATCCAATGTAATAGAGACACATAAGTAAAATTTTATACATAATGTCATAATCTCCTTAATCCAATGCAATAGATACTCCAAGTTGAATTTTCCTCAACTTCTCTCCTTCCAAATGATGAAACTTTACATGTGATAAGGGTTTCGATTTCTATTTAGATTGTATCAAAGAGCCTCTATGTACTTCAAACACGGATTACCTTCAGATGAGTGTAGAAGTCCAGAAAACGTGTCCATAAACCTAAGGTTTTGCATGTTTAGCATTGTTTCTACCTGGATGCCATTAGCATGAGATACAGGTGACCAATGGTCTTGTAACTGAAAATTTGACCCTTTTTTTTAACCGAGGAGATGGTAGCAGCTGCAGAGCCAAGACAAATGGCAAAAACCATACTTTTTGGGACCTGTTTCATTAAAGTGGACGTTACACTGAAAAATGAAGTATTCAACTCTTGATAGAAACGCAAAAGTGGCTAATAACGTGACGGCGAGGGACACTACTTAGTGAATGGTTCGGACAACATTTTCCGCAATTTATGGTGCCATAGAAACTGACCATGCCAAACTGCCGTAGCTCAGTAAGCAAGAGAGGTAGAAAGCACCAATGCAAAAAGAAAGCTATCATCTTTTTGCATACATGTCTCATTCATAATATTGCTATTTCATCGGTTGATATTATGGTTGATCATATTCAATCATTAATAAGTTCATCTATATGAATATTGTTGACCCTGTTCATTTCTATTTTGAGGTTATATGAGGTTATTGGGGGTCTCACTGGAAATAGGAGTGTTAAGCGAACCGAGCACTTCGTGAAATGTTCGAGTTCGATTCGTATTTGGTGCGAGTTCGTTTGTTAATTTTACTTAAACGAGCCGATTCGAATACCTATATGGGTTTGTTTAGTTAAATAAACCGAACTGTTCACGAGCTATTTGGTTCGTTTAAACAGTTTTAGTGTTATCGAGCCAAACTCGAACTAATTTTAAAGCTCGTTTAGCTAAACGAACCAAGTCAAACAGTTTGTTTAGCTAAACGAATCCGAATTCGAAAACCTAGTATTCGGCTCGGCTTGGTTTGTTAACACCCCCTAACTGGAAGCAAACTCTCTATCCCTTGGGATGGAGATATCGTTTACCTGCCTCTCACCCTCCTCAGGCCCTAACGATAGCTATTGCTGTCGTTGGGATATACTGAGTATGCTTATTGTTGTTGTTGATGTTACGAGGTATTGAGAAATTTTGAGGTTATATGCATATTGTTGACCCCTGTTCATTTCTATTTATAGTTGTGTTTATTAAATTTCTTCACTAGCACACTATATTCCTATTATTGTGTTATCTATGTAGGTACATATAGGCATGAGGTCTTATTAGAATCAAACTCTCTATTTCTTGGTATTAGGTATTGTTTGGCTCCCTCTCACCCTCCTCAAACCCTTGAAAAGCTATCGCTAGGATATACTGGTTATGGTGGTTGTTGTTGCTGTTGTATGGCGTATTGAGAATTTGTTGGTACAGTTCTCTCTCAACATGCACAAATGACAAATTTTAATATAGTGACGTAACACCGTGTTCTTGAACGACTAGAGACATTTAGCTGGATCAACTACACATAGAATGGAGAGACATACATGGACACAAAGATTTTGGCACATAAGGGTCTCCGATCACAGTAAAACTACTGCAAATAGAAAGGGTTGTACGGGATGTACATATAACACTTATCATACGTGAGATCCTTGTTATAGCAGTGAAGTCGATGATTCATTTGAAATTCCTTGTTTGTGACATCCCACGAGTTGGACAGGAGGACCGACCAAGAACTGAGATGTTGCTTCTTTCCTTCTACTTTTTCATTGGACAATGTTTTCTTACGTATGCTTCTTTAGTATTGGACCAACTCAACATCCATGGAGTTAAGTGGTGATTGTCTACTAGTAAAAGGCGTTCCGGTACATTAGACTTCCGTGTTTGTGTAAGTTCTGAGGAAGAGCGGATTGTTTTTTGATGTGGTGTATACAGCTTTGTCTTACATTTAGTGCAAGAAGCTATTTATGCCGCTAGAACCCGCGACATCAAGGTCACAATGCAGCAACCTTACCAGTTTCTAAAGGCCCGCCCTCTGGTGATTGTCTACTAGTGTTTCCATTAAAACTTTAAAAGATCTTCCAATAAGGAAAATTTAGTGGTGAAACCAACAAATCAGGTATGAGAAAAAAGTGGGCAAAGTTATGTGTGCTTTAATCTGGCAAAACGAGAAAAGTTAAGATGGCTGAAGCAACATGTGACATAAGGGATATAATTCTAAATTCAGGCTATTATTTCCTTTCTTTAATTATTCTTCATTTGGCTCTTATATGTCAAGCTTTCTTTCTCCTTATTCTTCAGAGACTTAAGTTCAAAATTTGATAAGGAAGCTCTTGGCTCTCCCTTTCAAATGGCTGGAAGTCCACAGAGAATATCAGGAGTGAACAGACCATGCATTCTTCTTATAGGTAAATTAATCTTTAGAAGCTCATACATACAGATTGTGCATTTATGCATGCTTATATTCATAACTTTACTCTTAGCTAAGCACTCATGCAAATGGTCTTTTTAGTGCTTGCTGGCATGGAAAGATTTGCTTTCAAGGGGGTGATATCAAATATGGTGACATACTTAACAGATGTTATGAAAATGAGCAACTCATCTGCAGCCAAGATGGTTAACAGTTGGTACGGCTTCACGGCCATACTGCCCCTCCTAGTAGCACCCTTAGCTGACTCTTGCTGGGACGGCTATACTACCATACGAACTGCAGCGTTCATATATGCTTTGGTAAGTTCCCATTCACCTTCAGACTTTAGACAGAAATACTCCATGGACATTGTTTTGTCGCAATTATAGAACCACCACCTTGATCTCATTTATCTCTCGTCTGAAGATTTTCTTACATTCAGTCAGCTGAATGCTTCAGTCAATGAGGAGAAGAAATACCCCTTTTTCTATTCCTGATCTCATTCCTTTGACCACGGTCAAAATCTAACTTGGGTTGGCAATTTGTTATAATCAGGGACTGTTACTTCTTACTTCATCAGCTCTAGAATGGCCCTTGGCTAACATGAACAAAGCAAGTAGCTTCTCATTCCTTTCTTGGTCCCTCTTTATGATTTCCCTGGGCCAAGGAGCATATAATCCATCCTTACAAGCATTTGGAGCAGATCAACTTGAAGATGACGAGGAACTGCCTACCAGCAAAAATGATCACAGTTCCACGAGGAGGAGATTGTTTTTCCAATGGTGGTACTTTGGTATTTGTTGCGGTAGCTTGCTTGGTGTATGTTTTATGTCATACATCCAGGATACATTTGGCTGGGGGGTAGGATTTGCCATCCCTGCAATTACTTCAGTAACTTCCATTGCCTTTTTTACTAGTGGACAGAGACTTTACAGGAAAAACCATCAAGCTAATGCTGATGGGAAGTCACTGGTAAACAGGATTCACGCCATCAAGGCAATTATTACAAGAATGATTAAGCTCAATGGAACTGCCAACAAAGTTGAGCTAGAGTAAGCACTTATGTAACTCATTTCTTTCAGAATCTGTTGCATGGTAGCTCATACATTTGTTTGGTTGTCAAATGAAATCCAGACTTCAGGGAAAACCAGCCGATGCGGAAGATCATGAGAAGTTGACAGGTTCAGACGACAAATCTGAGAAGAGCAACTATATGCTTCAGATTGCAGAGGTAGTTCTTCCCATGCTTCCACTATGGACCATGCTTCTCTTGTTTGCAGTGATTTTTCAGCAACCTGCAACTTTCTTTACTAAACAAGGAATGACTATGAAGAGAAATATTGGTAGCAACTTTAAAATACCACCAGCAGCACTTCAAAGTGCAATTACAGTTTCTGTAATTCTATTGATGCCTTTATATGACACATGCTTCATGCCTATCGCTCATCTTATCACGCGCAACGAGAAAGGAATCAGTGTGATGCAGAGGATGGGGATCGGTATGTTTCTTTCTATTGTAGCAATGGTTATAGCTGCTTTAACTGAAAGAAAAAGACTAGCACTTGCAAAAAACATGGCTGTTTCAGAGACCATTCCTCTGAGCATTTTTTGGCTGCTCCCTCAATATATTCTCTTGGGCATTTCTGACATATTCACAGTAGTTGGGATGCAAGAGTTTTTCTTTTCAGAGGTTCCTCAAAGTATGAAAACTTTGGGCATAGCTCTGTATACTAGTGTATTTGGGGTTGGGAGCTTCTTAAGTGCACTGCTGATCACTCTCATAGAATATTTCACCATCTCTAGCAGAGGAAAAAGCTGGTTCAGTGATGACATGAGAGAAGCCAGGCTAGATAACTACTACTGGCTCTTAGCCATATCAAGTACTGTAAGCTTACTATTGTTCCTAATGTTCAGTACATTTTACAAAAGTAGACATGAGACTGCAAGCTAAACATTCTCAGCTCAATCAAAGGTTTTTTTCTTTTTTACTTTTTACTGCATCTTTTAGAAATACATACAGGATTCTGCACAATTTATTAACACATGTTTGGGCTCGGTTGTAATACTGGAAAAATATCACAGATCATGAGATTAATGTGCATCAAGTGATTACAGATTGAGAGAACTTGCAATCAGCACACTGAAGTTTGAATTCGAAGTTTCCATTCCCAAGACAAAGAATCATTTATCTCATTCTCTATTTCTATTCCACCTGCAAAGCTACTAAGTGGAATCATGCCACATGTATTGAAATTTAAAACTAATATGCATAATATCATCTCATTTGGTGGACTAGACGACGGAGTTGAAAAGGAGACGGAAATCCCTTCTCCATTCCAAACATCGGCATCTTTGACATTGTACTATCAAAATATATGATCGGACAATTTTCCACGTTCAAATCTTGCATTTCGTCATAGTGTAAACTTATTGATATTTGGATTTTACAAGACAAGTAAACATATTCAGACCATACAGTTCAGAAATGGAAATTACATCATTCTCTTCTATCATAAACCTGTTCTATTTGGCCAAGATGAACATCATATCATGGAGAATTACGCTCAAAGGGAAGATATTAAAGCCATATAAAGTGACAGAATCGTAAAGCTCATTCCAAAAATCAATGTTAGTAGCACACAGGATATTGCTTCGACTTACCAAGAAAAGAAAAAAAAAAATTGCTAGGCTATCAATTTCCAGACTCAACTAATAACAACATAAAAAATCTCTCAAAACATGAGCATATACTTGGACACTCAAAGACACCAACAAAGAAAGATGGTGATTAAATTGAAGTGTAGGTATAGCTCGACCTCGATGATACTCAGGGTGCCCCTTACAATTGAGTGTATAGTTTCCTCGACTCTTCTTTTGCAAAGAACATCTATCTGCTAATACTAGCCCAGATCCACGTCCCAATCTAGCAAGATTTGATATTGGACTTTTCAGTTCAAGAAACCTTCAGAATATACAAATACCCACAGGCACAAGAAATAGATCATAGTACGATTCTCCACCCCATCTGGATCCTTTCTCCGACCATGAAAGAAGAAAAACTCTTCCCCAAAAGCGAAAAGAAACAGCACATTTAAAAGGGCTGAAGGAAACCCAAACTTCGCCATGAAATGCTTCAAAAGCCCCAAACTTGAGTAAAACAATAAAAACACAGCTATTGTGATGAACTCTAACTGAAGAACGGAACCGATATGATCTTTAGCGTTAAGGGCATCAGTAAGAAAAACAAAAGAGTTTATGACAAAGAGAAAAGGTAGTACGGAATTCGCTACGGACGTGACGGAGAAGGGAGAAATTCCGCTGTCTGCAGCTCGGGTTTTGCCGGAAACGAATGTCGGAGAAGTGACACGTGTCGCGTCGAAGATCAAAAGACTAGAATGTCCTTTCAATATATAACGTGCAAGCGAATTTTTATTATTTTTTGCATTTTTGCACTTCTTTCCGTTTTACGGCCTTTTATATACATATTTATATTTTAATTCATTTTTATCAAACAAACTAACCACCATAATAGAAAAAAAAAAAAAAGCAAGTTTATGTTATCAGACACCGTATTTAAGATATTGGTATATTTATCCAATCAATTTATTGTATACGTGATCTTCGAAATATGCTGATCGTATCACCATGTATACAGTGATCATTCGATCATATGTTGCCAAATTTAAGATGACTATCTGTAATTGATGAAGTCGGATCTTCACCAAGGGTCTGGTCGACCTCAAATTAGCTCTGTTAGTTAACTTGAAGAGTTGTTAATTGGGATTGAAAGTTTATAGCTGGAATAGCATCAAATATCCTGCACAAGTAAGCACAGGTCATAGGTCCCGAGGGGTTGGCCCCGGGAAAAACCCTCCGACGCTCAAGTCAGTTTGGGCCATATCTCACTGAGATTATAATTTAGAAGGTGAGTTAGGAGTTTCTCACAGTATTTTCCGAGGAGCAGAGTGTATGGATTTGCTTTTGAGTATGAATGTTTGAATTCTGGATCCGGATCTTGGTTCTGGTTGGCTTGCTTTTATAGACATTTTTCCCGCCTTTGGCCCCTGATAGTGGATTGTGAATAAGACGTTTGCTTGGGGCAGAAAGCCTAAGGCGCCGTAGGTCTGCTGATGTGATCAGTAGCCTGACTGATGTGAATAATAGGTCGGCCTGGTTGATGTGACTAGTAGGACGACTATTGTGACCTTGGCGTGTTCGGGAAGAATACCCAGCTGTAGTCATTATATTTGAATTGTACCTCTGTCTGAGGGTCCCACAAGGTAATATCGTACTTGGTTCATTTGTTGTGGTACACAGTTGAACTCTGCCGAAGTGCATGACTTGGCCTTATCCCGCTGAAGTGGTCCGTAGTGCGGCATTTGAACATAAACTGAAGTTGGTGCCGATGTGCAAACCCTGGCATATTCTTCGAAGTTATAAGGGCGTCATGATGCCCCGCTGAGGTGCAGCCGAGGCTGAACAGCTATGCTTGGGCACTGAACTGCTGTAGTCGAACCATTGACTGCCGTTGACTAACAAACGATTTAATTGTGGTTTATCAGTACTAGTGTTAATCGTATTACGATTATCACGTGCATAGTGGGTATACTATTCATGTTATGATATGTTATCAGACATCATATATTCAAATATTAATATACTTATGCAGTCAATTCCTTTTCTACTCGGTCTGTAAAATGCAATGATTATTGAATCATGAGTGAACAAATTTACAATGACCATCTGGGTTAGTGTTGACTGTATTAAGCGTTAACACTAGTGTGGTCATAATACGCCTAAAAGAAAAAAATGAAGCAACTTGTCTTAGCATCTTGTTGTTAGACAACACACAGAAAACTCGGATGAGATCTGATGAGGAAGAATATGAGGTAAAATATGAGGCCTCCAATCACGCGACGCCACGTGTACAAAAGGACTTTTTTTAAAAAAAGAAAAAAAAGTAAACAGCGGGCCCTTTTGTACACGTGGCGTCGCGTGATTGGAGGCCTCATATTCTACCTCATATTCTTCCTCCTTAAATCTCATCCGCAGAAAACTAGTTGTTTGAAAAAAAGACTTGAATCCATATTATGTTTAAAGGAATGAATATTTCGTTCCCTTTCATTGATTCAATCATAAGTATAAATACAACAATATTCCTAGTATAAGCCTATAATTATGACCTACCTTATCTTCTATCATAATGATACAATCATGAAGAATATTTGCAATATATGGTACAATTAATGATAGACAATGAATGACTATATGGAATACAGAATATACTGCAACTGTTAATGATTATACTCCATAAACTCGA
Organism: Eustoma russellianum; assembly: GCA_036186865.1. Taxonomy (NCBI): domain Eukaryota; kingdom Viridiplantae; phylum Streptophyta; class Magnoliopsida; order Gentianales; family Gentianaceae; genus Eustoma; species Eustoma russellianum. The sequence continues at coordinate 40,713,586 of AP025045.1, forward strand.
AAAAAAAAATTGAAATATTTACTCTCCCGCTCCGCATCTCTTCGTTAAGGACAAAATTGAAAATAAAAAGTTATCGAATGTACCGTATTTAAAGTCGAAAAAAATACGTATTTTTGCTATATAATTTTACCTCTGTTATGTGTAGTTGACACAACAACAATATTATCTTATTTCTTTAGATATTCAATTTACATAGTTTTATCTTATACATCGTGCAATAGGCTATTTCCGTAGCCGAACCTGCGACTTTAAAATCACAAAGCTCCAATGTTATGTTGAGAAAAAGGGTTTGAGTGATTTACAAAAATGTATGATTTAAATAACGCGTGCTAAAGAAATGCATGATATATTTTATGACTTGAAACGTTGTTGCTCTTCTTCTACCTTTCTTTCTTCTTCTCTCTCGAGCCTATTGTTCTTATATTCAAATATATTGAATAGGCTTTGATTAGACCACCATACACGTTCAAATTGTTGTAAAAGGATTGATCAAGGTGTAATCAAATCTTCATCCGTTCGGTGGTGGTGTTCGTGATCGGTGTGATTGATTGTATTGTGTGTAAAGGGTTGGAGTTGGTGTGTAATTCCAGCAACCCTTGTGGTAAGGTGTTTTTTGTTATTAGTAATAACCGAGGAAGGTGTCTTCGAAGACTGGAGTAGGTTGTGTTAACCGAACCAGTATAAAATTCTCGGTCCTGCATGTTATAAGTTTTATCTTATACATTGTGTAATAAGTTATTTCCGTAACCGAATCTACGACTTTAAAATCACAAAGCTACAATGTTATAAGTTTATTCAAGAGTCATAAGTTATTTCCGTAACCGAACCTACGACTTTAAAATCACAAACCTACAATGTTATAAGTTTATTCAAGAGTCAATCTAGTACAACTCACAGTAACAAAGTTTAAAATCCATCTTTTGAGAGGAATGATATACGAAAGGGACATTTAGGAGCTTTTAAGATTCCTCTGACTGCTTTCTATATTCCACCCGACCCCTGATAATTAACATGCTTACTTCTTTCCATGCAATATATTATTATTGGATTTTCTTTTCCTTGTTAAGGTGTACAGAGGAAAGGACCACTGGACACAGAAAAATGCTGGGGGTCAAATTTACCTGCTTTGCTTTTTGGCATGTCATCGAGGAGCACACCTTTTGTGAAACAATTTTACAATTCAAATATCAACTTAAGTATATCTTAGAGACACGAGTAACACACTTTGTTATAAAAATTCGACGATCTCTGTGAACTGGATCAATATAAATCCAACAAAACACCAAACTTATAGCGTTATAATCTTATTTTATTGTCGAGAGGACGACAGCCCAATAGGTGAATGCTTAGATTTAAATTCATTGTAAATTAGTTGTTGGAAAAAGTACTTAAAAGTACTTTAAATCTTGTGATCCAACCTTATATAATGTTATGTAACCTATTGATAGGAGATTGGATGAAGTTTGGAGTGTTTTATGAACAATGAAAGGAAATGGGGGCATTCCAAACACTTTAAGCGCCTAATGTAGGCGTTCGAAGTGTTCTAGAACACTTCCAGAACACTTGAAGCGCCTCATGTAGGCGTTCAATGTCACATGAAGCGTCTGATGTCGTTTTGTACAGTCGTTCAATGTGACATGAAGCGTCTGATGTCATTTTGTACAGTCGTTCGAAGTGACATAAGGCGCCTAATGTGCCCCGACTGTTCATAAAAGATGCAACTCTTGAACCAAATGATATCTCCTTTCATATTGAACGTTCATGGCCGATCCTAGGGGAAAACTGCAGAAAATGGTCTTTTAAACCCGTGTTTTGAAAACCAAAAGCCTATAAATATTGGGCTTTGCTATCTTCAACATATACACGAAAAACTCTTGAAAACTATTGAATTTTCTGCAGTACTTTCTTCTCTTATTCTCTCTACTATCAATTTCTTCTACCATCAAGTTCAAACTCTCTCTAGTAGAGCAAACTAAAGAGAGTAAGCCGTTATATCTTGGAAAGCATTAGCCATTGCAGTCTACCTTGCTCACGGGTAGAGGCTAAATTGCTTTAAGAACAGAGTTATCCCAAAATTCGTCTCGGCTTTCATTGTCTTTCTTGTTTGGTTTTTCCTGTGCCATTTACATATTTTCCAACAATCTTAAGCAATTTAGCATGGCAACCAAACAAGCTCTTCCGGATACGACAAAGTTGGAGCCATTTGATGGCAAGTTCTACAAGAGATGGGTGGCCAAGGTATTGTTCTTTCTTGAGATGCTCTCTGTTTCATACGTGCTCAAGATGAACAAACCTACTGATGAAGCAGAGGCACGCAAGTATGATTCGAACAATACAACTTGCAGAGGTCATATTCTGCACTTTTTGTCCAACTCATTGTTTGACATCTATGTCAAATTTACTTCGGCTAAAGAGATATGGTCAGCACTTGAAAGCAAATATGGTGCTGAGGATGTCGGTAAGCGCAAATACGTGGTGAGTGAATTCTTAAAGTTCCATATGGTGGATCATGTTCCAATCAATGATCAAATCTCTCAATTTCAACAATTGATGGATAATCTGGAACAAGAAGGAATCAAGATCGATGAGACCTTCCAGGCTGCAGCGTTACTGGAGAAACTTCCTCCTTCTTGGAGCAAATACAAGAATAGAGGAAAGCATGACGATGCCAAGTTGTCTCTAGATGCTATAATCAAACACATACGCATCGAAGAAAACAACAAAATGGAAGATGAGTCTCACAATCAAGAAGGTGTCAAGGCTAATATTGTTGAGCATGCTGCGAAGAAACAGAGATTCCAGACCAACGGCGGTGGCAACAATAATGGTGGAAATAAAGGTAAGAAAATTGTTGTGCAGGCCCAAAAGAAGATCAAAGGAGTTTGCTGGGTTTGTGGGAAGCCAGGACATCGAGCTGTCAATTATAGAAAAAGAAAAGGACAAAACGTCAATCAAGCAAACCTTGTGGAGGATTCAGGCGCAACAGATGATGTCATTGCAGCAGTCGTCCTAACGGAGTTAAACCTTGTCAGTAGTGCAACGGAATGGGTGGTAGACACAGGGGCTATCAGACATATTGCTACCAGTAAGGACCTATTTTCTGATTATCAAGAAATAGGAAACGGTGAACAAGTCTTCTTGGGAGATGCACATGGTACCCAAGTTCTTGGAAAAGGTAGGGTGCTTCTCAAGTTGACCTCTGGAAAGAAACTGGAATTAAGCAATGTGTTACATGTTCCTGCTATGCGTAGGAACTTGATAGACGGCGTACTACTGAACAAGGCCAACATTAAACTTGTTCTTGAGTCTGATAAACTTGTCTTATCTAGAAATGAATAGTTTGTTGGTAAGAGATTTTGTAATGGGGGACTGCTTGTTCTTGACGCTATTTGTTTGTTTAATAATAAAGAAGCATCCAGTTCTGTTTACTTTGCTGAGTCTCTTGCTATGTGGCATGCTAGATTAGGACATGCAAACATCGGAATCATTAAGAAACTCAAAAACATGAATATGATTTCATATGATGGTGAGAATTTTTATAAATGTGAATATTGTGTTGAGGCTAAACATCATAAGAAACCATTTAAGAAAGTTGATAGAGTTTCACAAAAACTTGGTCTAACTCACAGTGACTTAGGTGATTTTAAGAATCATATGAATAAAGGTGGTAAAAGGTATTATGTTACTTTTATTGATGATTACCCTAGATATGCTAAGGTATATCTGTTAAGTCATAAGGATGAGTTAGAGTCTATGTTTATAAATTACAAAAATGAAGTTGAAAATCAATTAGATTTAAAGGTCAAAAGGCTTAGGACTGATAGAGGTGGTGAATATAGTATAGATTCTTTACAAAGATTTTGTGAAGAAAATGGCATTATTCATGAGGTTACACCCCCGTATACACCTCAATCCAACGGAGTAGCCGAAAGAAAGAACAGAACACTCAAAAATATGATGAATGCGATGTTAGTTAGTTCAGGATTGCCAGACAATATGTGGGGTGAGGCAATCTTGACTGCATGTCATATATTAAATAGGATACCACATAAGAAGTTAGATAAAACGCCATATGAGCTATGGAAAGGCTACACACCCAACCTGAGTTACTTGAAAGTGTGGGGGTGTTTAGCCAAAGTTGCTATTCCTGATTTTAAGAGAAGTAAAATCGGGTCTAAGACAAGGGATTGTGTGTTCGTCGGATATGATCAAAATAATGCATCATATAGATTCATGGCTATAGATAATAGTTCTATATTGGAATCTAAAGATGCTGAATTTTTTGAACATATCTTCCCTATGAAAAGACAATCCGAATTTGCTTCCAAGTTTGAGATAGGCGAGTCTAGTAAGTCTGTAGTCAATCAAGAGATTGAGCTACCTAGAAGAAGTAAGAGGCAAAGAGTTGAGAAATCTTTTGAGAATGATTTTACAACATCGTTCATTATGGAGATGCTATTAAATCAATAGATTCTAAGTTTTGGAAATAATCCATTAATAGCGAGCTTGAGTCGATTTTAAGTAATAACACTTGAGAATTGTTAGATTTGCTGAGAGGTTGTAAACCTATCAGTTGTAAGTGGGTCTTTAGAAAGAAGCTAAAGGCGGATGGAACAATTGATAAGTTTAAAGCTAGGCTTGTCGCTAAAGGATTTATGCAACAAGAGGGTATAGACTTCTTTGATATTTTATTCTCCGGTTGCTAGAATCACTACCATAAGAGTGTTAATCGCACTTGCTTCTATTTACAAACTTGTTGTTCATCAAATGGATGTAAAAACAGCGTTTTTAAATGGAGATTTAGAAGAATAAATATATATGAAACAACCAGAGGGTATGATAGTTAAAGGCCAAGAGCATAAAGTGTGTAGGCTTAAGAAGTCTTTGTGTGGTCTTAAGCAAGCACCTAAACAATGGCACGAAAAATTTGACAATGCTATGGTGTCAAATGGTTATGTAGTAAATGAAAGTGATCGTTGTGTGTATAGCAAATTTGATGATTGTGATGGTGTCATTGTTTGTCTTTATGTTGATGATATGTTAATATTTGGTACCAACATAAATGTTGTAAATGGCACAAAATCATTTTTGTCTTCTGTTTTTGACATGAAAGATATGGGGAAGGCAGATTTGATTCTTGGACTTAAGTTAGTGGAGAAATGTGGGGATTGTCTACTTTCTCAAGAACACTATGTTGAGAAAATATTGAAAAAGTTTAATCATTATGATGTGAAACCAGTTAGTTCTCCTTATGATTCACATGTGACCTTGACGAAGAATAAATTGGAAAGTGTGTCTCAATGTGAATATACTAGAATAATTGGTAGTGTAATGTACTTGATGAATTGCACTAGACCCGACATTGCATACGCTGTAAATAGACTTGCAAGATATACTCATAATCCTAATGAGAAACATTAGTGTGCATTAAGACGGTTATTGAGATATCTTAAAGGCACAATGAATTTAGGACTCATGTTTAGTGGTTCACCCGCTGTTTTAGAAGGTTATTGTGATGTTAATTAGGTGACTGATAATGATGAGATAAACTCCACTAGTGGATATGTGTTTACATTGGGTGGTGGAGCTATCTCTTGGAAATCATGTAAACAATCTTGAAGTGCTAAATCTACAATGGAGTCTGAATTTATTGCGTTAGAACTTGCTAGCACAGAAGCTGAGTGGTTAAGGAATTTACTTGTTGATATTCCTTTATGGTCTAAACCTATGCCTTCTGTGTCTATTCATTGTGATTCACAGGCTGCGATCGCACGTGCAAAGAACTAGATTTATAATGGGAAGAACCGGCACATCCGTCTAAAACACAATATTGTGTGTGCGTTGATAAGTTCAGGGGTGGTAAACTTGAAGTTTGTAAGAACCAAGTTTAACCTTGCTGACCCCTTAACTAAAGGACTAAATAAGAAGTTAGTCTATGAAACATCGAGGGGGATGGGACTTATTCCATCTGTAGAGAATTCTTCATGACGGGAACCCAACCCACTATTAGTAGAGATCCTACAAACGGGGTTCAATAAGGTAAAAACAAGTCATGAAAGAGGTCTATGTTGCACTATCAAAGTGTTCCTCCCTAAGGTGTTGTTGTCGATAATGCTCGCTGTAAAGGAAAAAAATCGAGGGTGAGATTTCGAGAATCTCTTAATGAAAATTCATAGTCATGTTGTATGGTAGTGTGAACAGTGCACACTTGATGAATTTCACCTATATAAGCTTGGAAGTGGTGCCGCTTCCTGTGAGAACTTGGAAAACTCTCTAGAGAGCTTATGAATCTCGAGATAGGTGCATGGCCGATATCGCACCAAAACCGCGAACTTGAAGAAGTAGATAATGATATGTCTTCTTGTTGTTCATATAAACAATAGTGGAGTAATATTCAAGACGAAGTTCATCTTACTTCCGTTTATATAACTCAAGTTGTACTACCGGCGATTCAAGACCACAAGTCATCGTATCCGTTATGTATCATTATCTTTGGTTGATAGTAGAAAGGTTGGTTTATGTTCGTTCGTTTGTGACTATATAAGATTGGATCATGTGGGGGATTGTTGGAAAAAGTACTTAAAAGTACTTTAAATCTTGTGATCCAACCTTGTATAATGTTATGTAACCTATTGATATGAGATTGGATAAAGTTTGGAGTGTTTTATGAACAATGGAAGGAAATGGGGGCATTTCAAACACTTTAAGTGCCTAATATAGGCGTTCGAAGTGTTCTGGAACACTTCCAGAATACTTGAAGCGCCTCATGTAGGCGTTCGAAGTGTTTGGGAACACTTACAGAACACTTCAAACGCCTTGTATAGGCGTTCAATGTCACATGAAGCGCCTAATGTCGTTTTGTACAGTCGTTCGATGTGACATGAAGCACCTGATGTCATTTTGTACAGTCGTTCGAACTGACATAATGCACCTAATGTGCCCCGACTGTTCATAAAAGATGCAACTCTTGAACCAAATGATATCTCCTTTCATATTGAACGTTCATGGCTGATTCTAGGGGGAAAACTGCAGAAAATGGTCTTTTAAACCTGTGTTTTGAAAACCAAAAGCCTATGAATATTGGGTTTTGCTATCTTCAACATATACATGAAAAACTCATGAAAGCTATTGAATTTTCTGCAGTACTTTCTTCTCTCATTCTCTCTACTATCAATTTCTCCTACCATCAAGTTCAAACTCTCTCTAGTAGAGCAAACTAAAGAGAGTAAGCCGTTATATCTTGGGAAGCATTAGCCATTGCAGTCTACCTTGATCACGGGTAGAGGCTAAATTGCTTTAAGGACAGAGTTATCCCGAAACGCGTCTCGGCTTTCATTGTCTTTCTTGTTTGGTTTTTTCTGTGCCATTTACATATTTTCCAACAATCGGGACAGAGTCCTGGACTCACCTCGGATCTCTGCTCTGCTGAGCTGAGAAGGTTGTTGCAAAGCCGAGCTCTGCTTTGTGCCGAGCTCTGCAGTTCTACTAAGAACATTCGTTGTTGTGAAGCATCGGTTGCTGAGCTCTGCTTTGTGTTAAGCTCTACTGTTTGGCTGAGGACATCCGTTATTCTACAGCTCTGCCGTGCTGGGCTCTGCTCGGCTGAAACAACTGAAAGCACAACTCGTTGAGGAGTGCCGAGGTGCCGAGATCAGCAGGTCAGAGATCAGCCCAGAACGCAAATCCAATTGCGCTGACTGGACTGATTAGACTTGTCCGATTAGATTAACTTGAGGTTAGCTCGGCTGGAAGGCTGACTGCACAGAACAGCAATTCTGAAGTGTTGCTCAGTTCAGGTCGGCCTTGACCTCGGCTCAGGTCGGCCATTGCGGTACAAAAATGAATTTGTCCGGAATTATTTTCCAACAGTAACTACTTCCTTGACCTTCAGGATTAAGTATAACAAATGTAACATGCCCATCGTATGCAAGTATAATGTCTTAAAATAAAACGAAAAATAAAATTTAACATGCATAAAGGACAAAATTTATATCATGTGTTAGAAATTTAGAGAAATTAATTTCTGCGGTAGATTACACCATGATAAGAATTTATGTAAAGATAAGGAGACAAAAGGAAGCATCAAACGAAGCTCAAGTAAGCGATCAAAATCGAAGCACGAAGCATAAGTTTTGAGTTCAATTCCTAAGTTTCTGTTTGCTTTTCTATTTCCCTTCTTCATTTCTCACTCTCCACATTTTTAAATAAATCTTTAATTTATCTTTTGCTCTTTCATTTTTTTACCTTACGGAAAAAAGTAACTTTTGCAAGAAGTAGTGACATTATTTTTAATAACTAATTATCTAATATTAAAATCGTACCATAATAAATAATTATATTATCTATACTAATAAATCAAAAATAAAAATTTAAATATTTTCTTACATTGTCATAATTAAAAATACAAAATAAATTAAAAAGATAAATGATAAAACAAATGGAACCTAAAAATATTTTTCTTCTGCCTCATATTGGCCAACCCGAGTCACCACCTACCTCAAGCGTGCTATACCTCTTTGGTAGTACACATCCTACATGTATCTCTTAGAGACTCAAGATCGGTGCGTTAGGAAATTGCAATTAGATCTTCTTTCAACGGCCTCTTCTGGTATATTCTGTACAAATTATTACTCGCATGACTTACAAAAGAAGACATCAAGGATCATAGGAAAATAATTGCCTCACTATATCTTAATTATTATCTCTGTCTAATCACCGCCACTGGCAATATTACGGTTTTAATCTATGAAGGATAAAAAGGGGGGAAAGACATAAGTTGTTGCTAAGCAGCAAATATGTGTGTGTGTGTGTATATGTACCTTAGTGACATTTCGTATACTCGAGTCTTTCGTGAAAGAAAAAGAAGGTTGCTAAGAACTTCAAACAAACAGTTGACAAACCCTAACTGATATATGAAGTTTGAATCAAAACTGTAATCAAAACCGAACTTGGTTTAATGTGAAAGATGTGTTCTGGTTCTGCTTCATCACATATCTCGACGGCGACGAGTTATAGAAAAAAATGAGTAGATATCTAATTGACTGATTTCTAGGTTTCAATCAGCATAAAGAATACAGTTCACTTTTTTCCGCCAGGATCATTTGTTATCTAATCAGACAATATAAATGATTATGAAGCTACTGGAATTAAATGTAAACCAAGAAAAGAAAACCCATTTAATTAGAAGGCAAATCGAGCGTATAAGACAAGGGATCCAGAAAGATTCTCATCTCATGTAAAGGTGAAAAAATACGCACTGTTACAGAAAATAAACATGTCTCCTGGCCTTATTGCATGCAAGGATAGTAAGAAAATCCAGAATCAGGAATGTATTCAATAAGAAGTTTAAAGTTTAAAGCACAACACTTGGCAGCAGCCATTAATTCAGAAAGAAAGAAAAGGAAAGAAAGAAAGTGAAAGAAACAACCAAAAGAAAGAGTGAAGCTTTTTTAGTTAGCTGCAGGAGGCCGCAAACAGCAGCAAATAAAGATCGGACCAAGACGCTTGATTCCCCAAAAGCAAGAAGGCTTTAGTTCTTTCTAGCGCTCCATCAAAGTAGTTTTGAAAAGAGAGAAAGACTCCTGCTTTTTCTTGGGTTGACGCTAGGAGTAACATTTTCTTCAGTATGGTGGTGGAGGAGGTGGAGGTGGAGGTGGAGGTGGTGGTGGTCTCTTAGGTAAAGGGTCAACGTGATGATGATGATGATGGGTTTTCATGTTGTAGGACTTAGAGGATAGTAATGATGAGAGGTGGAGGTTGTGGATGCAATGATGATGAAGGTAAGGTCGAGATGGTGAGAAGACAGAGAACATGATTACTTTTGGTTCTGCCGTTCAAAGTGTCGAGTCCAAAAAGGCACCTCCAACCTTTCGTGCTGTCCCTTTCTTTAACCTAGTCCCCCGCTCCCAACCGGGATAAGATCACTCCACTCCAATTTTTTCATCTCATATGTTACCGCACGACATATGTCAGTAAGAGAGGATGGTGAAGCTAGATGAACATCAGCTATATCTAGCCTCACCATCCCACCCTGATGTCATGTCTCATGATCATGAGTGTGATGAGTAGATTGAGCGTGAGGAGATCCGTTTCCCTCCAACCTCACCTCCACTTCTACCTTTACCACCTGAGGTGGCGTTTGGTTGGGGGATATGGGAATCAAGGAATGGGTTTGGAAGCATCCAAACTCATTCCGGCTGTTTGTTTGGGGTAAATGGGGTAATGGATTTCATTTTGATATCCAACTATTTGGTAATGGATATCGTTTTTTGATATACTAAGCCCCCCTATCTATCAAATTGGGGGAATGGAGGAATGGGGAGCCGCCGGCCGCCGCCGCCGGCCGCCGTCCGCCGCCAATCCGCCACCGCCGGCGACCACTATTCCGGCCGGTCACTATTCCCATTCCCATTTTAATACCAAACAACTATCACTTTTAACCCCAAACCCATTCCCTATCATACTCATTCTGATTCTAGTTCCGATTCCCAAGTGTGAACCAAACGCCACCTGAGTGTTATTACTTTACTGCAAGAATTTGTTACTTTACGACAAATTCTGCAGTTATTATTTTATCTTCCCTTTTTTTACTCTCTCAAAATATAAATCTATTTTAATTTTTAAAATATTAATATTAAATTATAATTCACTTTAACTTTTTCACGTATTATGTCTTAATTATATTAAAAAATCAAAATTAATTTGTATTTTGAAACAGGAAAAAAATAAAAAAAAAGGTAAAGGATTAATGATATTACCAACGATTGACTATACGACTTTGTGCTCGAAAATTAGGGATGACAAACATTTTAGACTGGTGGGTTCGTGGGTTTTAAAAGACAACCCGAGTTTACAGTTGAACTGCCAATCCGAATTTTGAATTTGAGCTTGACATGTTAGATTACTAGGGAAGACGCTGGACGGTATATTTTTTTTTTGTCAGAAATGGCTCTATGTCTCACTCTTTTGAACAAAGACAATAATATCCTTATAATACAAATGACACTTTGTTATTTTTGTAGAACTTTTTTTCGACTACACATTGGGATTTCGGTGTACAGTACAATGTTATACACACCATGATCATTGTGTGTAGTAATTTTATTACAATTGAATACTAAGTTTATTACATTATATTGTATTTTGCTAGTCTCGAATCTAGTTTCTGATCGGCAAACTCGTCGTTGGCTGCCAGAAGTCTGCTCATGCAAAAAGACTACTTCTTTTTTGATTTTCTGTCGACTTTATGCATAAGAAGAGAAAGAGGTATTTATAGGGAAAAAAGGCAAAATCTTGTAGTTTAGAGAAAATATATTTCAAAGTCTGGCATGTAACATTTGCGCTCCCAACAAAATGTTGTTGGATGCAATTCACCTTAGATATTAGGTTGGGAATTGCTTTTGGGCTTAATGAATCGGGTTCATATCGAGTTCAACAGGTTGTGATAAGCCCACGATGGGGTCAACGCAACATATTTTCATGTATCATTTACTGTCACATGTTAGTTCTGTAAGACATGGCATATCACTGTTAACTCCGCACACACTAGTGCTACTTCTTATGTCTTATAGTCTTAACTAACCCTTAGGACATGTCATCTATGTTGTCCATATTGTGTTTTTTGCTTGGTGTCTTTGAAGATATGTCAAAGAGAGCTTTACATTGAAGAAGCATGAACACCGATCGATCCATGTCCCATCTGATCGGATGATATCATTGTTCAAACAAAGCTTGAAGATGCAACTAAAACCTGAATTTTTGTTCAAGCAAGGAGGTGATAAGCAAGTAGCTTACAAGCAAGGAGGTGACAAGCACTCATGTCAAATTCAGAATTGTTCCTCACGTTAAAATGGTTGAAACAAGCTGCTCATTTCATGAACCAATAGAAAGGAGTCTAGCAAATGTACAAACCAATCAAAAACAAGGGAAGAAAAGCAAGCAAGCTGCACAAAATTTGATCCAATCAAAACCTAGAAGAAGGACGGCTGGTTGTAGCTAATTCCTTTGAAAATTCAACACCAAAGTTGCTACCAATCAAATGCAATTCAAAGCAAGCTGCTCAATGTGTTAACCAATCAAAATTGTGGCTGAAAACTAGCATGGAAGAAACGTCGGATTAAGCTTCATTCTTTTGAAAATTCAAAGCCACACTTTCAACCAATCAAAGCCTAATTCCAAGCAAGCTGCTCCAAGTTTTATCCAATCAAATTGATCAAGAAAAAAAGGCTGGAAACAAACTTGGTTACACGGCAAAACAACCAGCAATTCTTGGAACCGAAAGTTGTTCAAACAAGTTCCAAGCAAGCATGTTATTTTTAGTCTTGTACATTGTACTTTAAACATTGTACTCTTTGTCATTTTCATTTGTTATAAATAGCATAGGAAGCTGAATGTACAAACAACAATATACAACAATTATCAAACACATTTCAATCAAATATCCTTTAAGGAGTTCTCAACTTATGCTAGTTGAAGTTTAAGACCACTTAACGGTTTTCTTTCAAGTTCATAGCCTAGAACTTGTTAGTATTCACTTCATTTTTGGTTTACAGCATCTTAGGGTCTCAATGAGGTTTTAGATGTGTTGGAATGCCAAAGAGGAAGAGGTGTTGGCATAAATTGAGCCAAGAACAAACGGTTACAGTTCAAGGGGTGTCATTGTGATGTTATTTGCCATAGCTGTGGTTCAAATCAGTTTGGAGTAGGAGACAAAGTCCTTGGCAACGTTTTCTAGCCTTCGTTTGGCTCATCAATTGGTATCAGAGCGTTGGTTAGTCTTCTATTCATGTTTACATTGTTTAAACTAGCATAAGAATGTTGCTGCCCAAATCGTGTATTAAACTGATTTTATGTGCGTTTAGATTCTGTTTATTTAGATAGATAGTTCATGTTTTAAAGTGTTTATTAGTTGGTTTACAATAGTTTGGTAACTTAGTTTTAAGTAGCAAAACCGAAAACCCCCACAAAAATAACTTAGACTAGACTTAAGTGTGTTAGAATATGATTGTGTAGCTTAGATAAAAACCATGTGTAACCTGATTGTTCTTGTTCAATCTAGCTCAGATAATGTTCATTAGACCCTAATCTAGAAGTTTAAGTGTTAGTTTAGTTGACTCCTTAAAAGAGAAAACCTTGAACACAAAAATAGATTAGTTGATAGCTAGTTGGAATCAAGTTGTTAAATTCTGTTTTATTAGTAGTTGTGTGCAAACTGTTTAAAACGTTTTAGTTGCTGCCTTATTTAGCTTGGTTAGACTAGTATACAACATAGTTTAAAAGGTTTAGTTGGTTGTTTAGTTTAGCACAAGAAATCCGAAAACTAAAGATCAAAACAAGTAGTTTAGCTAACTAAGTGTGCTGCCTAGTTTCTAGTGTTATACGTTTGATAAGTAGGAGATAAACACTTGCATTTAGTACCATCTAGTTTAGAAACTGATTGCATCATACAAACGAAAACCAAACAAAAACAAAGTAGGATAGATCACTTAAAAACAAAACAAAACAAGTTAGCTTAGTTTGCATCAAAACTGATTTCCATTAGTTGTTAGTAATCAGCCTTTATAAATTGCATTTAGAAACAACTAAGTTGCATTTAGCTATCTTAAGATTAGTTAGATCATTTGCATCAAAAACAGAAAAAAAAAACCGAAACAATTTAGTTTAAACTTGATTAAAACTTTGAATGCTATTTGTTTAAACTTGTTGAATTTGATTTCACCACCCCCGTTACGCCTTAAGTCATTGTTTGGTACAAACTTGATTGAATCTTTTAATTGAAACATTATTGACTTGAGATTTGTTAAAAGTGAAGTAAATTTGTAAGAAACAAGATTTGATTTCAAATTTTAACGTTGGCTTTACGTTTATCTTTACTTGGGATTGATTCAATTGTTTAAAGACTTTATTGGACTTAAGTTCTTACTTAGGATCACTTTGTCTATATTTATCCCTACACTGTTAAATTGCCGACCCTGTTATCATCTTGTTGTCTTTACACTTCTTCAACTTGCACTGAACTTTCATCTATATTTGGTTGTTAAATTTGTGAAACAGTTTTCATATCATTAGTGTTCTTCCGTGATGTTCAAAGAACGTTTCACAAAAGCCACACCAAAACTTGTGCAAGTAAAACCAAAGAAAAAGAAGCCGTGAGCAATGTCTCATAAAGGCAAGTGAGCAGTAGACTCACAAAACAGACAAAGCCAATCCAAAGGAAAATAATTAGGCTTGTTTGAGAAAGAAACTGAGAGAAAAGTCATTTTTAACGTCAAAAAGCAAGAGACAAGATTATTTGCACAAGAAGTGAGATATAGCCATCCAAAGTTCACAAAAGGTGAATTGTGCAAAACCAAAAGCAAATACCTACACCAAAAGTGTTGACTGTTGTAAAAGGTTCCTCGAACAAACCCTTGTTGAACACTTGTGTGTATGTACTGTCTTTCACTTTATTTACAATTGAATGTGCATTAAAGTTTAAAGTAAGTTAAAGGATTGTTCTGTACAAAACCTTAGCTTTCTTTGATTCAGCCAAAAACATCACTTGACTTCTATTTTTCTTTGAATCTTAGATAGTCCAAGATTGTTGTTTATTCAATTGTCAATTTGAAGTATAAATTTACGTTTTGTTAAATTTATAGTTTGATCTTACTTGCTTGTATTCTGACTTATTTATCTCATTGTTTTACCATCTTGGTTGATTGTTTTGATTAAACATGATTCTAAAAACCATTTGGGGAGTTGAATGCCATAGGAGAGACTATGATGAACTGGAAAAACGTATGAACTCCTTTGGTCGTACGAATGGTTTATGGGTTGGATATTGGGAATGTAAAAAACTCCTAGATATCAAACTCTTTCTCAGTGCAATAAAGACGTTAGTGCATATTACAATGAAATGCTTGATGATTTGTACTATGCTTATGTTGAAGAACATGAGGAATTAAGCATGATTAGGTTCGTTGCTGGATTAGATAAAGAGATCGCTGATTGCATGTTGTCTGAAAAATTCTCATCACTTTATGACATGTATAAAAAGGCAAAGATTGTTCAATCAAACCTAATCCCATGGCAAGTTAATCAAAACTATGGGTATGAACTGAACTCTTGTGATTCTGAAAATGACAAACCAAATCCAGTTAAGTTAAGCAATTTGAGTCAGACTATGGATAATATTGAAAATGCATTGCTTCAACTTAGAGACATGGTGCAAGTATTGATAGAATCTGAAAAGAACAAAGACTTGCAATCTGACATTTCTGTGAATGATGGTTTGTATGAAATTAGCCCCAACATGCCTGAAACTGGAACTCCTTTATCTGAATTGCATGTTCAACCTTGTGTACTGTCTGAAGAAGACCCTTCACTTGAATCTGTTGGTGATTTCCAAAGTGTTAGTCGTTTGCTTATAGATGATGTTAATTGTGATAACACTTTGTCTGAAAATGATTTACATTGTGACATGCATATAAATGAAATCCCTGTGCATGATCTGCATTCTGCTGAGATGCTTGTTTTTGGGTTACAATCTGAATTACATCCTGTACCTTTCATTGATGACATTGATGTAAGTAATTTTGTTGAGAATGACATTGATAAACTAGATTCTTATGATTTGATGTTAGCTGAACTAAATTGTCTACTTAATGTAGAGCTTGATCATGATGTCATTATTGAAATAGATTCAGCTACAAATGAACATAAATCCTTGGATGAACTAGTTAATGAATTGAATGACATATTTAGTATAGATGAAGATTCTATTTCTGAAATATCTATTTCATCTCATCTTGTTGAATGTCTGCCTGTTGTCATCTCAATTGATACATCTTGTCTAAATATTGCACATGTCTGTAAGATTTGTACATTTAGTGTTAACATGTTGCAATATGTTTTTTGGATGTTGTTTTATCTGATAGGATGTATGTGTTCTAAAATTTTTGTTATCATATTGTTAATACATCCTAAACATTTTAGAAAGCGTGTACACACCTTATTCTTTCTTCAAAGATAAGGATGCACCAAGGTATTTCACCTTCACCATTTGTATTATCATGTTCCTATTTGGTTATGGTGTAGTTGAGCATACGTGTACATCCTAAACCCCTATCCCTTATTCTATCCATGTTGAGATTCGAGGACGAATCATTTTCAAGAGGGAGGGAATGATAAGCCCACGATGGGGTCAACACAACATATTTTCATGTATCATTTACTGTCACATGTTAGTTCTGTAAGACATGGCATATCACTGTTAACTCCGCACACACTAGTGCTACTTCTTATGTCTTATAGTCTTAACTAACCCTTAGGACATGTCATCTATGTTGTGCATATTGTGTTTGTTGCTTGGTGTCTTTGAAGATATGTCAAAGAGAGCTTTACATTGAAGAAGCATGAACACCGATCGATCCATGTCCCATCTGATCGGATGATATCATTGTTCAAACAAAGCTTGAAGATGCAACTAAAACCTGAATTTTTGTTCAAGCAAGGAGGTGATAAGCAAGTAGCTTACAAGCAAGGAGGTGACAAGCACTCATGTCAAATTCAGAATTGTTCCTCACGTTAAAATGGTTGAAACAAGCTGCTCATTTCATGAACCAATAGAAAGGAGTCTAGCAAATGTACAAACCAATCAAAAACAAGGGAAGAAAAGCAAGCAAGCTGCACAAAATTTGATCCAATCAAAACCTAGAAGAAGGACGGCTGGTTGTAGCTAATTCCTTTGAAAATTCAACATCAAAGTTGCTACCAATCAAATGCAATTCAAAGCAAGCTGCTCAATGTGTTAACCAATCAAAATTGTGGCTGAAAACTAGCATGGAAGAAACGTTGGATTAAGCTTCATTCTTTTGAAAATTCAAAGCCACACTCTCAACCAATCAAAGCCTAATTCCAAGCAAGCTGCTCCAAGTTTTATCCAATCAAATTGATCAAGAAAAAAAGGCTGGAAACAAACTTGGTTACACGGCAAAACAACCAGCAATTCTTGGAACCGAAAGTTGTTCAAACAAGTTCCAAGCAAGCATGTCATTTTTAGTCTTGTACATATTACTTTAAACATTGTACTCTTTGTCATTTTCATTTGTTATAAATAGCATAGGAAGCTGAATGTACAAACAACAATATACAACAATTATCAAACACATTTCAATCAAATATCCTTTAAGGAGTTCTCAACTTATGCTAGTTGAAGTTTAAGACCACTTAACGGTTTTCTTTCAAGTTCATAGCCTAGAACTTGTTAGTATTCACTTCATTTTTGGTTTACAGCATCTTAGGGTCTCAATGAGGTTTTAGATGTGTTGGAATGCCAAAGAGGAAGAGGTGTTGGCATAAATTGAGCCAAGAACAAACGGTTACAGTTCAAGGGGTGTCATTGTGATGTTCTTTGCCATAGCTGTGGTTCAAATCAGTTTGGAGTAGGAGACAAAGTCCTTGGCAATGTTTTCTAGCCTTCGTTTGGCTCATCAATAACAGGTTGCCATGCCAGTTTCGCATTAGTCGGTTTGGATTTACAACACACCAGGATCCCATTGTTTAATATATCATGATAGGATGTCACACACAATAAGAGCTCGATGTGTAAATACATCAAAAAATCAATTATTTCCAGTATAGATCTT
This sequence comes from Eustoma russellianum, assembly GCA_036186865.1. Taxonomy (NCBI): domain Eukaryota; kingdom Viridiplantae; phylum Streptophyta; class Magnoliopsida; order Gentianales; family Gentianaceae; genus Eustoma; species Eustoma russellianum. The sequence continues at coordinate 40,731,210 of AP025045.1, forward strand.
TATCTCGATCCGAGCATCTAACTATCGAAATACTAATTTTATTACATTATACTCATCGTTGTATTTTGCTAGTTTCAAATCCAGTCTCTAATCAGAAAACTCGTCCTTGGCTGCCAGAAATCTGCTTCTGCAAAAAGTCTACCTCTTTTTTGATTTTTTGTCGACTTTATGCATGGAAGAGAAAGAGGTATTTTGGAGGAAAAAGGCAAAATCTTGTTGCGCAGGGAAGATATATTTCAAATTCTGGCATGTAACATTTGCGCACCCAACAAAAAGACAGGTGATTTGTTGATGATCTCTGATTCTCTTCCTTCCGTCTCTGCAACGCCACCCCTCCCCTTTTCTCTTCCCTATCTCCTTTAGCTCATCCTCGCTCTCTTTTTTCTTCCTCTCTTCTCATTCCCCCTTCCCCCTTCCCCTTCCCTCGTCTTCCTCAGCCTCATTTCTCTCTCTTCTTCTTCCTTCCTTCTTCTCTACCTACAGTTTGCTCCTTCTCTTGTCTCGCCACCCCAAGTCCCATCAACATCCTTACTGTCACACACCCGTCACACACCCATCACTTTGCACCACTACTACCAAAAAGTCAAACCCCTGGTAGCGTCTATCTCAACTGAAATGGTCAGCATCATTCCAAGACACGTCATAGCCACCATCATCTTTCCTCTTCTAATACTCCAGCCCCCATTCTTTAATTGAATGACAACAATTATAGTTATTTGATTTCATTTTGTAAAAGACAAAAAAGTTAAATTCTGCAGTGAAGAAGGTCAATAAAGGATAAAGGAAGCTGAAGTTAGCGGGGCTGAGGGAGGCGGAAGGTGTCAGGTTGAGGAAGGTAGGGCTGTTAAAGGGGGGTTGAGGGTGACATGGCTATGGGAGTAGAGGCTGAGAGTGACGGAGATAAGAGAGTTGGGGTTTAGGGTGGCGGGGATGAGGTTCAAGAGATTAGTCACGTGAGATCGTGATCTAGTTCTTTCGTATAGCTCATAAAGCAAAATAGTGATTTCGATTGTAAGTGATGTACTCAATGTGTCCGAGCTTGCCCAACCGGTGTATTAGAAAGAGAATGGAGAAAGAAAAAGCAAGAGGGGTGGGATGAAGGAGATGGAGAATGGACAAGTTGGTTACTTGGTTTTTTTAGCATTTTTATTTCGTAGAAAGATAAAACTTATAATAAACTTAGGCTTAGAAATTATTTTAAAAAATAAGAATGGAATTCAATATCTAACGTTCACTTCAAAAGCACATGCTAATATAAACGAGGATATGATTTAACGTTGTCGGATCATAGGATACATGTGATTTTTTATACAACTAATCACCACTTTTTGCCATATATTATGTTATTAGTTATTTCTAACTTACTCCAAACCCTCTTAGTACCAATAGTCTAATACTTTATGCATATGCATAATGTTACATTTTTATCTATACAGTTTGATTAACTCTGTATTATATATTTACTGAAAAAGAAAGAGGAAATGTCTATTTCTGTACATGGTGAGGCTTCGTTGTGTCCGGTCTCCGTCGGTTCTTCACACTCCCGGAGACTTTCAGCAGCCACCATATTGATCACTGTTTTACGGACACTTTCCGCAGCTATCATCTTGCTTTTCTGCTAGACCATGTTGTCTCAGATACAAAAACTCAGATTTATTAGAGAACGAAACTGACATTCTGTAAAGCACAATGATGAGCCGAAGTGCCATCACAGTGATGGCCGAGATGAATGACCGAGGTCATCCCAGTGATGAGCCGAAGTGCCATCACATGGATGAGCCGAGATGAAATCCGAGGTCATCCCAGTGATGAGCCAAATTGCCATCACAGAGATGAGCCGAGATGAAATCCGAGGTCATCCCAGTGATGAGCCGAAGTGCCATCATAGGGATGAGCCGAGATGAAATCCGAGGTCATCCCAGTGATGAGCCGAAGTGCCATCATAGGGATGAGCCGAGGTGAAATCCGAGGTCATCCCAGTGATGAGCCGAAATGCCATCACAAGGATGAGCCGAGATGAAATCCGAGGTCATCCCAGTGATGAGTCGAAGTACCATCACAGGGATGAGCCGAGATGAAATCCGAGGTCATCCCAGTGATGAGCCCAATTGCCATCACAGGGATGAGCCGAGATGAAATCCGAGGTCATCCCAGTGATGAGCCGAAGTGCCATCACAAGGGATGAGCCGAGATGAAATCCGAGGTCATCCCAGTGATGAGCCGAAGTGCCATCACAGGGATGAGCCGAGATGAAATCCGAGGTCATCCCAGTGATGAACCAAAATGTCATCACAGGGATGAGCCGAGATGAAATCCGAGGTCATCCCAGTGATGAGCCGAAGTGCCATCACAGGGATGAGCCGAGATGAAATCCGAGGTCATCCCATTGATGAGCCAAATTGCCATCACAGGGATGGGCCGAGATGAAATCCGACATCATCCTAGTGATGAACCAAACTGCCATCACAGGGATGAGCCGAACCGATGAGCTCAACACAAAGATGAGCTCAACATAGGGAAGAGCTCGACACAGAGATGAGCTCAACACAGAGACGAGCTCAACACAGGGATGAGCTCAACATAGGGACCGAGGCGAGTCCAGGACTCTGTCCTTAAGACGAATTGCTCCGGTATACTGTGCCCAACCGAAAATTTGCAAACGTCTCCCAGGATACAACGGCTAACAGTTCATACGAGTGGCACTACTACATAAAAACTCCACGAACCTGACAAATGTTCTGACTTCCTCAAATGGATGAAATGCAGCAGCAGTGTATGCAGTATGCAGCAACGGATTATGCAGTAGGAGAAGAGAAGGAAAATTTCTGTATCTGCAGAAGCAGTGTACTGCCTCTATTTATAGAGGGAATTCTTGGAGGTTACGGCAACCCACGACCGCACTGATCGGCCAGTAACCCCACGTTCACCACGCACCTCACGACTGTCTCAGTTCGGCCATTATCCCACGACTGTCAGCTCGGCCATTATCCCACGACTGGGAGGAATCAGTCAGTTAAAACTGTCAGCTCAATCTGAGCCGTTAGATCGTAGGATTAAATTATAACCATAGGATCAAGTAAATTATTTTCTGGAAAAATTTAAAAGAAAATTTATCCAAAAAGATAAGAACCGGACGGACGAGCCACGAGCCCGAGCCCGAGCCAAGCCGGCCGGACGGGCGGGCGGGCGGCGCGTGTGGCACTTTCTAGGTCTTCCCTCCGATCAAAAACTTCTCATGCCCTTAGGGCACATCTAAAGTGTCTCTCCTAGCACTATATTTGGTGGCATTTTCCCTTCAATTTGCCAATGTGGTATATTTGCAAAAAGGTGATGTGTCTTCTTCTCATGAAGCCACATCACCAATTTTCCAATTTGCAACTAATTTTTATTCCTACTTTGAGCATTAATTTCTCATTCACCCGATATCGAAATTGAGTGATTCAAAAGCCTAAAATCATCTACTCATCACGTAGATAATTTAGGATTCATTAGTTTTCATTTTTGATTAACGAAAACTAATCTTAATTAAGCTCAAAGTATATTGCTCACCAACTTTGAACAAACCCATTTATAAATTTTCCTCCAACAGACCATCAGTATAAATTAGTTGGGAGAATTCGTTCACCTGATTTAGAATGTTAGCTGTGAGCTTCTTTCGCTCGACAATCGTTATTGGCGAAGAAGAAAGATCAAACTTCATAAAGAATGTCCAGAGCCCAGGTTACCATCACTCTTGGCCGCTCTGGTCAAGTAAGCCCCCGCCAATCCTCCAACCCCAGACGCCGACCCACGAGGGGGGGAGGAAAAAAATGAAGAAAGACAAACACCCATTAACTTTTTCTAATGACCGGTCAATACTTTGATCGTTGGTTTCAATTGCTTATGTTTATGCTGCTGCGACCTTCAATTGCAGAATATCTCAATGTATTCCAGTAGACAAAATTCTCAATTTTCTTCTACTTATGATGCTTATTTAGCTTTTAATTCTTCATGAGCAGAAGGTGATGAAGAGGTCGTGGCCTGGTTCTGATGGATTACATGCCGGTGTTCCCAAATTCTTCAGGAAACAAGAGAGGTTTAGAAGACAATTACTCTGATGATTCATTGATATCCACCAGCAAACGGTGCTTGCTACTGTATTTTCAGAGTTTTGCTTAGTATGTTTGTTAATCAGAAGCTCAATTGTTACCAAAAAAAAATCACATTGTAAGTCTTCCGTGCAATATGTTGTACCATTCTTTTCTCTGTGTCTTATTTTAATACTTATTCGCTTCGATGATTTTGTTTTTTCGAGCTATTGTTGGTTTATTCTGCCTGAATGAAGTTTATTGTTTCTTCCAGACTGCACGGAGGGAGGATAGGAGGAAATATTGGGTATATTGATTCTCGTGGACCTCGTGGTAATACATTCAACAGTCCAATTGTTTCTGAATCTTCTTGTAATCTTTCTTTGGCATAAACTTACATTGTTGTGCTCTATGAAATGGCCAAATGCAGAATCAAGAATTTATGCGAGTGACCTCCGATCGAAACTAATGCGGAAAAGATCATCAAAGCGAATCAAGCAAGAGATTGAGGGGCGAAAGAAAATTGGAATATCCGAGAAAATGTCAAGAGCTGTTCAATCTTCTGAAGGACATGGAAGATTGTCGCTGAGAAATATCCAATCAACCAGACAGATGGAATCCTTACAGAATAAATGTAACTCGATTCTTCATCATAATCATCCGTACTCAGTATATCTAACGACATCAAAATCTATCGCTAGGGTCCGGAGAAGGTAAGTGGTAGGCAAACAATACCTCTGTCCCAAGGGATAAAGAATCTACTTCTAGTGAGAACTCAGCTCTAGATTCCTGTAACTCGATTACGATGAACAAATCAAGACCAGCATACTCTGAGGGGATGCCTAGAGTTTCTGGAAGCATAGCATCCTCTAGACACGGTGATGAAATGCTCAGACCACCATTACCAAGAACAATGGATGTTTCCAGATTGATTAAATAGCACACCCTGATCTCTCAGATTTTTCCCTTTCAAAGGACCTGTGCATATGACAGTTGTCATTATTATTATGCTTTATGTTGGTTTCTTACATTATTATTATGCTTTATGTTGTCTTTGTGTTCTCGGTATTATAACTTTTCCCTTTTTTCTTGCATGAGCCAATGGCCACTAATTTACCAGTATCACTTTGTTTTCATGAGCTTCCTTGTCTACTTTGTTGAAACTTGGGCTTACATGAGGTGAGACTCATATCCACTCAAAACCTTAAGGCAATGGGTGGTGGTACCTCATCCTCATATAAGCCATGCATTTTTTCTCAAATTAACCAATGTGGGATTCTCAACACCCGCTCTCACGTGGCAATGTGACTTGACATACACGCGCCTTACAACCCGCCCTCAAACACAAACCACAAGTCAGACATGAACATCTGGACTTAAGTGAATCACAAACCACAAACCAGGCATGAACATCTGGACTTAGTTGAAAGGAAACATTAAGTGGTCAACCATGGGCCAGGCAAGGGGTGAATCCACATTTTAAACCTGCTCTGATACCATGTTGAAACTTGGGCTTACATGTGAGACCCATATCCACTCAAAACCTTAAGGCAATGGGTGGTGGTACCTCATCCTCATATAAGCCATGCATTTTTTCTCAAATTAACCAATGTGGGATTCTCAACACCCGTTCTCACGTGGCAATGTGACTTGACATACACGCGCCTTACAACCCGCCCTCAAACACAAACCACAAGCCAGACATGAACATCTGGACTTAAGTGAATCACAAACCACAAACCAGGCATGAACATCTGGACTTAGTTGAAAGGAAACATTAAGTGGCCAACCATGGGCCAGGCAAGGGGTGAGTCCACATTTTAAACCTGCTCTGATACCATGTTGAAACTTGGGCTGTGAGACCCATATCCACTCAAAACCTTAAGGCAATGGGTGGTGGTACCTCATCCTCATATAAGCCATGCATTTTTTTTAAATTAGCTAATGTAGAATTCTCAACATGCTTTACAGGATGAGCCTGTAACTGTAGGTGTTTTTCTGCAGTCACTTGCTTTGAGCAAGTATGCCATCCTCTTTTCCAAGAGGAGGCAAGGAGCATACATTATTTTCGTCATTTTACTCTTTTAGACTAAAATGTAATTGCTGTAACAGCTTAAATTTATGTCTCCTTTTAGTTATATTGTGGGTATCTGATCCTAAGCTATGAAAGTGCTGTAATTATCAACAACAATAACCATCATATCCAGTATATTCCAACGATACCAACGATAGCAAAAGCTATCCTTAGAGAAACGGTAATTATTGAAATCATATAGTCTAGTCTTACTTTGAACCCCTTGAACCCTTTCTAGCAGGCGTCTTTCTGGTTTATTGGGGGGTGACTAAACTGATTTGCACCAAAGAACATGCACAAGTAAATTTATAATTATACAATCTGATGGATAAATCCATCTTCCATCAAGTTTTACAGATGAGAATCAGAAAATATGAGTGACAGAAACGCTCATCAATCAAAGTTTACAAATGAGTATGATGATGTATCAATATGCTTTGACCTGAGGTGTGCTAGGTGGAGATACAGAAGATCGACTTCTGGATCCACAATCACTCCCATTCCTTGAAGCGAATGCAAGCAAAAACTTGTTAGTCGCTGCCACCGGTGAGGCCTTCTGGCGACAATCATGGTCAGCCGGAAACCGATGTTTCAGACACACCTTAATCTGGCAAGTTTTGCAGGTGCTGGTGTTTGAGAATGTCAGAGCCTCCTTGCACCGCCGAACCGGACACGTAGGTTTCTTCTTCTTCTTAGGGTCACAATTGCCAGATTTCTCATGCTTCTCCAATATCAATCTCTCCTCTTCTCCAGCGTACCCCGTCGTCTCGAGTGACATCGAGCAAATCTCGCATACCACCACCTTCCGGCTATTATGGTTTGATTTAGGACAGTCGTGTGACTTGTATGATCTGTGATCTAGGCAAAAGACCTGCATCCAACGTAGCAAAAAGCTGTTCATCCATATTCGATTACATAACCTCAAGCATTTTGGGCTTTTTCTTTTCCTTTCAATAAATTCACATCAACACAAGATAAGGTCTCTCAGAATTCGTTGAGCCTGCAAAACAACAAAATATTCTATCCGCCGCCAACATATTGAATTGGATGGCCTACCTCAATACCAATATGGGGAAGTAATCACAATACGAAATCGGACAAATTAAAGGAGGAAACAGAATAAAAAGTTTACCTTTTGACAAGAATCGCAGGTAAAGGGTAGAAAATCGAGTTGATTGCAATCAGAATGTTGGCAGTGTCTTCCTAATTCTGGAAAAGCTTCCGTTCCTCCTTCCATCGTCTCTTTCCTTTCGGAATCTGGAATCAAAATTCTTTATCTGCAGCGCTAAGTTTTCAATGATCTTCAAATCTTAAATTCTTAATTGCTAAGTCAGGTGCAGAAGCCATATAGCTTATATAGGCTTGTAGTTCCTATCTTGGGGAGGAAGTCAAGTTCTTCCGTTATTTCCAGGAAAAACGAATACTACGAGATGCTTACGCAAGCAAGGTGGTCATTGCTTTTCTGGGAACCTTTTACAAACAGGTTCTGGACCAGACCAGAATGATCTAGAGCTTTGCGTCTTGAAACTTAACAATTATTCGTTTTTGGTTTTCATTTAACCATTGACCGGCTTTGATATCGTCTGGTGCTCACTTTCTTTTAATAAAAATGGTGCCTTTGGTACTAATCTTATTTTACACATTTAACTTCTACAACGTTGGCGTGATTCAGTTTGAATAACGAATCATGGCGTAATAATTTCTTTTTCATATTTGACCATGTCTGGATGTTGTGTAAGATGAAACTTCTTTCTATAGATAGATAAAAGAATGAATGTCGTTCGTGACGAACCTACTTGTCATTTCTCCTCACACATAATAGGACATAATCAAATACACTAGGATTGAGTGATCTTGTGAGAAAAGAAGTAATATTTCCCTTTATTTCTTCTTTTAAAACAAAAGGCTGAATCAACTTTAAAAAATTAATATGACATTAATAGGTCAAAACATTTTTTTATCTTAAGTATCAAATCATCATGTAATCTTTCAGATTACCAAACATTTCTCATATACATCTTTATCAATAGAACCATGGAGTTTATTTAAGCATTCTTTGCTTAAGAATCACTTTAGTGTATTTGTTTGTAACAAGAAAACACATTTCCATTTCCAATTGAGTCAAGGACACACCTTTCTTGACTTTGAAATATGATGGAATAAAGCAAAATGACTCATTAAATTGGTTCCGCTTCTTATAGTGTAAACTAGCAGTTGATCGATACAGTTTGACGCAATTTACATTATGGGTCAGAAACATCTCTGTGTGTTTCTAACACATGCGTATGGTTACGTACATCCGATCCCGTCATAGGCGGAAGTCTTTAAAGCAATAGAGTAATGTTGTTGTTGTTGGTGGATAAGAAAACACATTAAATCGATTTGTTAAGCCAAAATCACATCATTGTCATTCTACTTCTATCTACTTATATTATTGGTAAGTGTATATACATATATATGTATGTATATATGTGTGTGTGTATATATGTATATATATATGTATGTGTGTGTGTGTGTATATATGTGTGTGTGTATATATGTGTGTATATATATATATATATGTGTGTGTGTGTGTATATGTATATATTTTGTTGAACACTTATATATACGTATATGTATGTATGTATAACAACACTTCCAATTTTGGTTTTTTGAGGTCACGGGTTCGAACCGCGGAAAGAGTTTTTTACACAAAATGTAAAGTAAGACTACGTATATCAAATAGCGAAGCAATCCCGACCCTTCCAAAACTCTGCACAAACGCTAAAAGCTAATGCATCGGAAACACTATTTTGATATCTAAAATTTTCAAGTTAGATCACGTGTTAGATAATGTCATTACACCTGCCCTATAAATTTTGTCAAGAAAAGTACGGAATTCACTTAAAACAAAATAAAAATAGAAAAAGAAAATACGGAATTCAACCGAAACAACTCATCGCTTTTTGTGCTCGTTTACCAGTGTCAGCACTCCACTCTCTTCTCCGACTTCAATGGCTTCTTTGCATAAACAAATGCAATAGAGTCACAAGATGCAATACTCTTTTACATCCTTCTTCTTTTTCGCTCATCTATGAGAAATGTTTGGTGGAAAAACAGAATCTGTTTCAGAAAGAGTTCCAGCTCTCATTTCGGTTCGATTTTTATTTGTATGACAGATGGACTTTGAGATCCCAAATTTAAGGTTATGCATCTAGGGTTTCCTTCAAGACCATTCATGGGCATTTTCAGAACCATAGCTAGGTGAGAAATCAATCAGTTTCTTACCATTTTGTGTTGCGTCAACGCATTTACATCTGCTAAATCAGTGACTTTTTCTTGGTAGCCTAATGATTCGTTCCCTTTAGAAATTGACTTTTAAGGTTATTTACTTTAGAGCTTTTTTGTGGGAATTTCGGCAAAGTTTGTTCAGCCTTTGCTATTATTGAAGGAATAAAACTTTGAGTTCTTGCTTGTAGTTGAATCAGTGAGCAATTTAACTCTATATGAGAGGAAGGCATTGATGTTGGTAGTTTGAATATGATATGTTTGATGTCAGAACTGAGAGAGCGAAAATGGCTTCTCAGCGTACTCATTTGAAGATGTCATTGATTCGACAGCACATGAATCAGAAAGATGGTGTATTTACATATCAACCCCCTTTTCTCCCTTCACCTGCTTCTTCTTATGGAACTGCCGGTAACTTTCATAAAGAAGCAAGTCAATCTTCACCCGCATCCTCATCATCTGGCAGTAAGATTAGTCCAGCTGTTCTTTTCGTTATAGTGATTTTAGCTGTTCTCTTCTTTATATCTGGTCTTCTACACTTGCTTGTTAGATTTCTTATCAAACAACCATCCTCTGCTTCTTCTTCCCAATCTAACCGATACCCTGAAGTTTCCGACTCTGATGCCCTTCAGAGACAGTTACAACAGCTATTTCATCTGCATGATTCTGGTTTGGATCAAGCATTTATTGATGCATTACCTGTCTTCTTGTACAAAGAGATTGTAGGAGGTGATAAGGAGCCATTTGATTGTGCAGTCTGTCTATGTGAATTCTCTGAGAAGGATCAATTGAGATTGCTTCCAATTTGTAGTCATGCTTTCCACCTCAACTGTATAGATACTTGGCTCCTATCAAACTCATCATGTCCTTTATGTAGAGGGACCCTTTTCAATCCAGGGTTCTCCATGGAAAATCCTGTGTTTGATTATGATGATTTTAGGGATGATGATGGAATTCCTGAAGTTGCTGGAAATGCTATTCCAATCCGACAAAAAGCAGATGAAGTGGAAGAAATTGCAGTAGGGAAAGGTGTTTTTCATGTCAGGCTAGGCAAGTTCAGAAAATTGGATGATGGAGAAGTAGAGGCTGGAGGAGAGACTAGCAGTAGTAACTTGGATGCCAGAAGATGTTACTCGATGGGTTCATACCAATATGTTGTTGGGGATACCCAATTGAAGGTGGCCTTAAGCAAGGATTACAACGGCCAGGGTGCCCGCCTTCTGCAGCTTCAGGACAACAGGAATCTTTGTGTTAATGGTAATGAAGATGGAAAAAGGATTGACATCGGGGCTAAAACCGATAGCTACTCTGTTTCCAAGATCTGGCTCTGGCCAAGAAAGGGGAAATTTGCTAGTACCTCAGAATCCCAAACTGGAAATCTTCCTCCTCTGGATAAGGAATTACCATGGCTGCACAAAACCGAAGGAATTTGATAATTCGTTGTTTTGACTCTTTACTGATTAGTAATTTGAAACTCGTACTGTTTAATTGAATCTGGAAGTTTCTGACGCTATCTGGAAACCAGTGGTCTATTCAATGACACAACAGGTTACAGCAAGGTTTTGGAAGCTCCCAAACTACTCATTGATTATTTTGGTTTGCGGAAGTTCATAATGGTTTGGACGTGTAATCTTCCTGTCAAAATGCATGGTACCTAGTGCCAGAAGAAGCTTGAAGCATGGTTGAATTTGCAATTCTGCTGAAGCTCTAGTAGATATTTGTGATTAATTGATGAATCCGACTCGCAGTTAGTTGAAGAGGCGCTCTTTTGTTCCTTCGAAATGTTAAATCTTTTTTGTTTTTGAAAAGCATTGTTGCTTCTTGAAACATGTCATTGGAGAAAGATCTGACTTGTGATTAAGGTATAGTTCCACAAGCTTTGAGATGTTCAAAAAATCGTAAGTGATAGTATTAATTTTCTTCTAGACAATGGAAGTATTCAGATTATGCGCTCATAGTTGTGATAATGGTTGAAACATGTTTCTCATATTGGTAATTTTATTATTTCCTTTTAATTTCTCAGTAGTTTGATAACTTTGCCTTCTTTTTTTCTCCCTTGTGAGATCAGTCTTGGAGAATTTCAGAGAAGTTGCACACGGCTTGTTCCATGTTTGCATAAATGGGAATTATATAGCAGTCAGGTTGGATGAGGGTCCCTGTTTTTTCTGTATGAGGACAGTTTTTTTTTTTTTTTTTTTGTTTGAATGAAACAACTCTGAGAACTCGATCTGCCCACTGGATTTGATTTTCCGTCCAGATGATTGTCATGTTAATTATGCATTGTCTTTCTCACTTAGGTAAGTTTAGTTGTTTGATTGGTCTTAAGTTTCACTAAATCTGCAATGGTTGTTTACGTATGACCTCCTCTTTCTGCTCCCTTTTGTTTGTTTGTTTGTTTTCTCCTTTTGTGTGTGGTGGTGTTGGTGTTGTGTGCAGGGGTTAATTTGGGAGGCTGAATACTTAGATCATTGGTGTACTAGTACCTCTCATCTCTAACTGATGACATCTTAATTTGCTACCACCTGTGAGTCAGAATAGATATAGGAGTGGAAAAGATGTCCATTGTACCTTAGATCTGCTTGTTAATTTCTGGAGAAGGGATCTACCCTCTACTCACTTCAACATTGAAGTTGAAACGAAGCTGAAAGACATCCTGTTGTTTCAAAGAGCAATGCTGTTATACTTTTAAGATTTCGGTTCACCGACTTTCTTGTTATGCCAGAATTTGCTAGCCATTTCCGGTTGCTTTCCACCGTTGGTGAGTGCATGAATAGGTAAATCAGTTCTCCCCATGGAGATGGAGTAAGCTTTGGTAATTCAAAGTGCCATGGTATAAAAGGTTGGGAGGGAGCAATCTCATCCATATATAGTTTCATGCATTTGTTGACTCCTTTTTCGTGAAGCCGAGGCCGTAATTATTGCAAAAGTACATTAATTTTGTTGTTAACCATCCTTTGCTGTTCTGCTCTGAATGCTTTCTTTGGTTGCCAAATGAAAATGCAGGACTTAATGCATGCAGTTTTACTGAATGAGCTAACGGTGCCTATGAAATGATTGTTAACTGCAGTTTGCCATTTGGGGGCCTCTGTGTTCTCCATTTTAGATTTTGAATTTACTCAGAGCTTTGAAAAACATGTTTAAAAGTCGTTCCCGGTGCATTAGGCTCCTGTGTTTGTGTAGGGTCGGGAGAGAAGTCGAATCGCTTTGCGTGTACGTATCCTTACTCTACACTTTTTGTGCAAGAGGATGTTTCCGCTATTCGAATCCGTGATCTTAAGTCATGAAGCAACAGCCTTATTAGTTTATCTTTTATGAACATAATCGGAGAGCATTTCTCAGCATTAAACTTGAGCTACTTGTGTCTATTTCAAGTCACATTCCTCAACAGTATCTATGTTGGATACAGGGATTGGCAGTTGAGTGCACATTGAAATGCACCCACACAATGCAGGTACCGTGCGTACACTCGTATTATGTTCTATGATCTACTACTTTCATATCCAACCAAACGAACAACAAGCATAGTCAGTATATCTCAATGACAGCAATAACTATCGTTAAGGTCTGAGAAAGGTGAAAGGCAGACAGACGATACATCCATTCCAAGGGATAGAGAGTTTGTTTCCAGTGAGACTCCTAACTCTATATGTACCTGTATAGATGGCATAATAATAGACATATGGTGTGCTAGTGTACTAGTGAAGAAATTTATTGAACACAAACAGAAAGCTATTAAAATACATAACCATGTATATGAACACATAATGAAAGATCAAGACAAAAACAGATAAGTGCAAAGTTAACATAAAGTGTATAGAGTATCTAAGTCCATAAGTATACTCTAAGGTGTCTCTATATTCTGCTTAAACCCATTTAACCTTAATCCTCTCCATCCATAAACTTCTATCCTGGACCATGTGTTTGTAGGTCATGTAGTAATACTCTATTTTTAAATCAATAATAATGTCGACTAGATCATCCTGACAACTATAATAAAAAGTATTTGCATCTTGGTTCTTCCATGAGTGGGTGGAGTTGTACTTTTGTCTCTTATGATCAACATGCTTTTTCTATACTTCCTTCACACATCATCCTTAACTAACTTATATGGGCTTCGCTGCTGCAATCATTTCAAGTTTTACAAACTTCTGGGGCCCAAGTTGATGAACGAGATGATGATTATGAAAGATCAACAACAACATTACCTCATTGACATACAGGCTCTCGCCTATGGGAGTTATGGGGGATCGGATGTACGCAATCATACTCATGTGTTAGAAACACACATAGGTTGTTTTCCGATGACCCATAATAATGCTTCAAACTATTTCGATCAACTGATACTTCACAATATAATAAACGCAACCAATTTAGTGAGTCATTTTGCTTTATCTAAATTACTTATTTCTCAGAAGTATAATCTTGAAAATACTTCTACAAGAAATCCTCATCGTGAAACATTTGTTATTATATTTGTTGTTGTCTGAAGTTGTATGTTCACGGGTTCTTTCTTTCTTCTAATCAATACAAAATTATATCATTTTCACAATTATCTTTATTAATATAAAAGCCAGACATATTAAGGATCCACAAACTGATGAAGTTGGATCTTCACCAAGGGTCTAGACGACCTCAAAATAGTTTCGTCAGTTAACTTGAAGAGTTGTTAACTGAGATCGAAAGTGTATAGCTGGAATAGCGCCAAATATCATGCACAAGTAAGCACAGGTCAGAGGTCCCGGGGGGTTGGCCCCGGAAAAAACCCTCCGACGCTCAAGTCAGTTTGGGTCATATCTCACTGAGATTATAATGTAAAATGTGAGTTAGGAATTTCTCACAGTATCTGTTGAGGAGCAGAATGTACGAATTGGCTTTAGGGTATGAAAGATTGAATTTCGGATCTCGATCCTTTTTCTTTGTCTTGGTTGGCTTGCCTTTATAGATCTTTTTCCAGCTTTAAGACCCTGATAGTAGCTTGGAGAAGACGCTTTGTTTAGGGCAGAGAGCCTAAGAGCGCCGAGAAGCATACCTTAGCACATTCTTCGATGTTATAAGGACGCCATGATGCCCTGCTGAAGTGCCGCTGAGGCTGAACAGCCGTACTTTGTATGCTGGGTTACTGGAATTGAGCTATTGACTATTGTTACTTAACAGACGATTCAATTATGGTTTATCACAAACTAAATCATATCAGCAACGCGGTAGTTTGTTTCGAGTATAATGGTGGTCCATGGCAAAGAGACCACACTGACTGGTGAGCGTACTTTTATTGTTAATCATTATCACTATCATCAAAGATAGAATGAGAATCTCCTGAGCTATTTTTGTTTTCTTCTTGAAAGAAAAAGGCTAAATTTCACGTCTCGAGGTTTCTTACCGTCCTAGCTTTATATATTTTGAGAATGATTTAAATCAAGAGTTCAACGGTCTTCTATATTAACAAGAAGAAAAAGGCTAAATTTCATGTCTCGAGGTTTCTTATTGTCCTAGCTTTATATATTTTGAGAAGGATTTAAATCAAGAGTTCAACGGTCTTCTATATTAACAGGAAGAAAAAGGCTAAATTTCACGTCTCGAGGTTTCTTATTGTCCTAGCTTTATATATTTTGAGAATGATTTAAATCAAGAGTTCAATGGTCTTCTATATTAACAAGTTGTTACAAGAACCTACACAAGGAGATCACTGCAAACCGGCTCTGTAATTATGTATCCAATTGGAACGGATTCAAATCTTTGGCCATTCAGATTCAGATAGAAGTAAAGCTCACACTATACGCGTGTCTCAGTACAAACCTGACATAT
The DNA here is from genome assembly GCA_036186865.1 of Eustoma russellianum. Taxonomy (NCBI): domain Eukaryota; kingdom Viridiplantae; phylum Streptophyta; class Magnoliopsida; order Gentianales; family Gentianaceae; genus Eustoma; species Eustoma russellianum. The sequence goes on from AP025045.1 coordinate 40,746,420, forward strand.
TTCTAGAAACAATTTCTCAATACGAATACTAACTGAACTATATTCCAACGACTTTGTTGTTTATTTATGCTTCTTTTCTAGTTGAAAGGAAAAAAGAGGGAGCAGATAAGAAGAAGAGACAACAAAACTCACGCTTTGGAAGCGTTTGCCCTTCTCTTCCCTCTGTATTTCTCGTAATTTATTTATTTATCTCATACAACAACAATACATGTGTGGCATATCTCAACAACAATAAAAGCTACCATTAAGGTCTGAAGAGATTGAGGGGCATACAAACAATACCTCTATCCCAAATGATAGAGAGTTCGCTTCCAGTGAACCCCCGGCTCTATATGTACATGTATAGACAAATAATGCAAGACAAAGACAAACAAAAAAAATGCAAGGTCAATCTAACGTTGAGCGAGTATTTAAGTCCCTTTATATACTCTAAGCCGCCTCTATGTCCTACCTAAACCTCGCTAACCTTAATTCTCCGTCTCCATAAGCTCATATCATGGACCATGCCCACAGAGAGGTACAAATCTAGTAGGTCATGTCGGCTAAATTTATTTATCTCGTACCAACATCCTATTTATCAACTGTACATCTATCTCATAGTTAATAAAATTTAAACATTGACCTGTCTTTCATTTAAAAAAAAAAAAAAAGACTAGATCATCAATCCAATGGTTTAACTAATATGTCGCGCATAAATTGTTGGACCCTTTTTTTCATAATAAATAATATAATTGTTTAATTGAATTTGTCCGACCAATGGAGTAACAGGTTGAGCTAGTAGTCAATTATATTAATAGATGAGTTAAAATACTAAGCTTTTCAATTAGTCCAATAGACGACCTAAATTACTAAGCTTACCTTTGGTTAAGGCGGTAAACGAGCCGAATGAGCCGAGCATTGCGTTGTTCAAGCTCGGTTCATTTAACTTAGCGAACGAGTCGAGCTTGTTCGTTTATTTAAACAGACATATTTAATTGTTCAAGCTTGGTTCGTTTAACTCACGAACAAAATTAACGAGCCGAACACCTTAAACGAACGGTACCACTTACCGAGTTTGAACAGAAAAAGGTGTTCAAGCTCTGTTCATTAACCTTTTATCCGAGCCGAGCTCGAGTGCCGAACAACCGAACGGTTTGGTTCATTTACAGCCCTACCTTTGGTACCATTACTATAATCACAATTCTTAACTTTGTACACATTGTTCAACAAAGTTGTAACTCATTTTCTTTTTCTTGCTTGGCCTGAACTGCATTTGTTTTTTTTTTTGTCAGACTTGTTGATGGTAGCTGGGCTCATCCCATGGAGCGCTAGTCAGGAGCTTGACATCCGAGCTGAACCTGTTAATTAGTTCAGTGACAGCTATGGAGATTGAGTCTTCTGAGAAAGAAGAGGCCGAAGACGATGTGTCTTTAGCTCAGCAGTGGGCCAAAAGAGAAGAAATTAGGGCCTCAGGGCCCTATTAGGCCCGCTTCTCCGAATGACTCTCCCCAATCAAGCTCATATGATCGCTGGTGGGCAATAACCTTTTAGTTTCCCAACCGTTGACTAGCCGGTATTCATAGACCGGATGGGATCCCCTCACCGCATGGTGAGTCACCGCACTCCCCACCACGCGACACGTGGCAGCAGGGGTGGTGAGGCTGGATGAGGGTTGGGATCCCCTCACCGCGAGTCACCATACTCTCCACCACGCGACACGTGGCAGCAGAGGTGGTGAGGCTGAATGAGGGTAACGTGTCGTGTGGTGACGCACGCGGTGAGGAGATCTGTACCCTTCATAGACAATGATAACGGGATGAGGTCTCTAGCCCCTCAATCCCCTCACCCCACTCATGACCACGCGACACGTGGCAGCAGGGTGGGATGGTGAGGCTAGATGCGGGTAACTCTCATCTAGCCTCACCATCCCTTGCTGCCACGTGCCGTGCGATGACGCGTGCGATGCGGAGACAACACGTCGGTTGAACAAGAATTCAGTCTTTCCAATCGACCTACGAGCCTCCTAAGGTTTGTCCAACTAGGAACTGGCAAACTGCACTCAAAGGAACATGACGCAGGTAAGCATAATATTTTTACCATTGATTATTGCTCGGATGTTATAGTATAACTTGCCTAACTAATTTGGCCATCTTTTTTTAGCTGTGAGCCAATCAGATGGATCTTTTCAACATATTCGAAGAGATAGGTAACTTGATGTAGACTAAGAAGAAAAAACAAATCAACCACGCCAAGGCATCCAAGGACAAAGGCAAGAGGATTGCTTAGCTTGAGATAGAGCTTGGAAAACTACGAAAGGAGGAGGAGACTGACATAGACCTTGCCATTTCCGACTCTCAAGTAGATGAGCTGAAGAAGAGCGTCTCCCACTTAGAGCTGACCTCTAATCAAAGATCGTGTCCTTGAAGGAAAAGCTTGGTGAAATTGAGAGTAGCAAGACTGAAGCTGAGTCCAACAAGGCTGAGCTAGAAGGGGCAACTGTTGAAGCTAACATCAGAGAGCCATATGCTAAAACAGGAACCTAACTCTCTCAAGTAGTAGCTGATTGAATCCAAGGAAAGTGTTGTTACTAAATTCTAAAAGTCTAACTTCCTCATAGAGAACTTGGCAGTCCTTTAGGGATATAGTGTAATAATTTGTTGAACTACATTTCAAGTCCAAAAAACCTATTTCATTGACCACGTCGGAAGTTTTGCTTTGCCTATATCCATTGTGACATGATAAATTAAAGAAGCATGTTCCACTTAATCCTTTTGTTGGGAAAGACGCTCACACCTGCTGAGGTCAACTGGAAAACTTGTTCCACTTAGCCCTTTGTTGGAGAGAGACACTCAGACCCTGCTGAAGTAAATTGGAAAAATATGTTGCATTTAGCCCCATTTTTGGAAAGACGCTTACACCTATTGAGGCCAATTGGGAAAACATGTTATGCATAAATCTCTTGTTGGAAAATGATTATTCGGACCTATCGAAATCATCAGGATAAGGTCCTGTCTTAAATAAATCGTTGTATAGGATAAATTTGAGACCTGTTCAAGAAGCTTTGCCATATAGCCGATCTGTTTCTACGTTACGTAAAGAGCCAATAATAAGTATGAAATTTGTACTTGATTTTTTGGGAAAAGAATTTACAAATCCCATACATGAAAAGTCTTTAGGTTAAATACATGCCATATATTTGGCAAAATTCTATCAGCTACTGTTTCTAACTTGTAAGCTTCAAAGGGAAAAACATTAACGACACGGTAAAGGCCTTCCCATTTAGGGCCTAGATTTCTAATTGGTCTAACTTCACATGTTGAATTCTTTCGAAGGACAAGATCTTCGACCATGAATAACTTATGCGTGCCCTAACATTATAATACTTAGAGATCAAGTTCCTAACTGTCCCGTGCAAATATGGGCATGTTCTCTTTTTCTCTAATTTACCTAGATTGAGAAGGAGACTTTGATTGTTTTTTTGCTCACAAAAATTCTTAACTATAATCGTTGAAACGTTGATTTCATCTGGTATTACGGTTTTGGATCCATAGATAAAAGAAAATAGAGTTTTCTTTGTGCAGGTCGAAGGAGTTATACGACATGCCCACGCGATGTTAGGAAGTTTATATATCCAATCTACTCAACTGCATTCTAAGTGCTTTTTTAACCCTTCTTTCATGTTTTGATTGGCAAGTTTCGCTTGATCGTATGCTTGAGGATGAGACATCAAGATGAAATACCTTCAGCAAATTGTTTTCTGTTGTCGGACAACAAAAGCATGGGTAGTCTAAAACGATATATGATGTGTCTCTAAAGAAGTTTCTTCACATTTTTTCGGTTATCATCGCTATAGGCTTTGTCTCGATCCACTTAGTAAAGTAATCAATAGCAAGAATAAGATATTGAGCTGACCTAAAATGAGTAGGAGAGATCCAACTAGATCAATCTCCCATTGAACGAAAGGTCATAGGCTAATGATGGAGATCATTTCATGATTAGGAACACAAGTTAATGGGCGTGTACATGGCCTGACTTTTTTTCACCAGTGCCTCGGTGAGTTAAGGTCGTCTAATAGTACCTGGCTAAGAAGCATTTCCAAGTCAATGACTTTGATCCAGAATGATTTCTGCAAACTCCCATTTAAATCTCTCTTACAAAGTAATCTACTTCTTCTTGTGAGACGCACTTCAGCCATGGTTGAAAAAATGATCTCCAATAAGGACTTCAATAAAGAGAGCATACCTAGCCGCCTTGATGCACAGCTTCTGAGGCGCTTCCCTATCTTATGGTGGAACTTCACGGTTTAAGAAGTTGACAATCTCGTTCATCCAAATGTTGCGGTAGTCAACTTAAAGCACCTCAGACTTCTTATAGGCTTAGTGTGTTATAAGTTCCACCATAATTTTCTAGTCCAACGCTGTTGGAGTTGAAGATGGTAAACAAGAAAATAAGTCGGCTCTTTTGTTGGCTGACCTTGCAATATGTTTGATTTCAAATTTTTTCATAACTCTTAGGTGCTCAACCTTTGATAAATATCGCTACATCTGATCCACATGTGCCCCATATTCCCTATTAATTCGGGTCGCGATAAGTTGATAGTCACTGTGCGATTTAACCTTTTGTGTCCCTAGTTTCTTATGTGATGCTCAAGCCAACAATCAAAACTTCGTACTCGGTTTTTTTGATTTCGGTATTTTTTGGATTTATAATTAGAAGATACGGATATTCAATGAAGTCAGTCAACTCTGAAATTCTTGCAGATTTTTTTAATACACATTTAGGAACGCAAAAGAAAAAGAAATGAAATAAGAAAGTATCAGTTCTTTGCTGAATTGATTTTTAACATTCTTTTCAGCTTTTGGTGAATGGATCCATAGTGATTAGTATTTTTTAATTCTAAACAATAGATTGAGGTTGATTAGTATTTTCAATTCTTCGCCAAACAATTACTTGCCGTATTCTACCTTCATAGTGTTCTTTTTCTGCTTTGATATAAGAAAGTATCGCTAAATTTCTTATTAACATATATTGTCAATTGCACAATTATTAATATAAACAAAAAAATAAAAGGATAAATTATGGGTAGCCCCCAACGATTTATTGAGGGCTTCCAAAAATTGACGGGAGAGATCCACCAAAAGTAGGGGGAAACTCACTCGCCAGGTAAAGATGTGTTCGATAAGTAGGTGTCGGCACGACACGCCTTCCCTAAACGGTCATTGGCGCGTCGCCTCAGCACCCCTGACAGGACAGGTTACTCCAAACAATTGCCCAACGACTGCTATTTATAAATGAAGGTTAGCCTGCTCTGTGTCTCCTTGAGCGATGTGGGATTTTTTCTCCTTCAAAAGATTCTAACCTAATCCTTCCCTCTTAATCGAAAACCTAAGGTCCTATGCTTTTTTTTTATTACTTTTTAGGGGTCTGAATTAATTATTGCGTACAAATGAGTTGCTCAGGAGAGTTTGTACAAAACTTTGCTTACTTCTACTCCTTAGCGGGCCGCTAAATAACTAATTTACATCCTTCCAGCTGTCTTGTTGAACCGGTGTGTGGGCTCCCCTTGAAGTTGGGATTCAACCTTTTTGCTAACAACTGTGCTTACTTTATCTTTTATCACATCTTCAGACCTACTTAATTAAAATATAGCGTGAGTATTCAATTATTTTTAAATTAATATATATGATATACTTTTATTAGATGGGGAATAAAATGATACAAATAATGAAACATACGATCCACTTTCATAGTGGTCTTCTTTTAACTTTTATAGTGACGGTTTAGTTGATATCATGTCTTGTATAACATATGTATTCATATAATATTTACCGGTGACAGGTAATGTTCATATTATATCTCGATGTATTAAAAAAAATACTTTTCCAACTTTAATTATCGCTTACAATGAAAGTTTATGGAAGTCATCAAATTATTTCCATCGAATGGTCCCATTTGTATTTGTCTTATATGTCTAGTTTTGTATCGTCACATTTTTTTTAAACTTCTTATAATTACTATTACATTATCAGTTGCTTGCTTTTACTATAATCTTTTTTTTTCCGAGGAACAATCATTTATATTCTTGAGTCTTAAGATTTGAGAAATCGTTTGGTTGAATTACAAAAAAAAAAAAATCGTTTGAATTGTTTAGTATTATCTATGCAAGTACATATAGAGCGAGGGTTTTAATATAAGTATTTTTTGGGATGAAAGTATTGTTTACATGTCTCTCACCCTCCTCAAATCATAGCAGTAGCTTTTGTTGTCCTTAATATATATTGGGTGTGATTGTTATTGTTGTTGTTTGGTTTGGTTAGTCGATCAATCGGGAAATACTGTGTAATCGGAGAAAAACAAATATTTTACTAAGTTAGACGTTTACTAACATACAACGGGAAATTTTAACTAAGACTCCATATCAGTATATTGTACTGGATCAATTATAATAAGATCTATAAACTAAGATAAAAATCTTTTTGCCTTTTATGTAACATGTCATATTATAATTAGTATAATTCGACAGAGGATTATTTGACTTTTAGACTTTTCATATGTAATTCCATTTATTAAATACCTTCAAATTTCGCAAATATGTACAAACCCGAATACATAATTAAAAATGCATACACCATATTTTTAGATGCAATATAAATCGATTGTTCAAGCAATTTCTAAATAGAAAAGTTCAACATTAGAGGTGGTAATATTTTAGTGTTTTGCACTCTGAAGTCCCAGGCTTTTGAACCTTAGTGAGTGGCATATCAATTCATAGACAATCTTATTATATATCCTTAAAGATCATCCTGCTTTTTTTTTTTATTACAGAAATCAATAATAAGCTAGAAGACTTCAGAATTTAAAGTCCATTGAAAGATAAGTTTCTAATGTTTCATATATACAAAAGTAAAATAATAGTAACACGGACGAAAGTATGAAAAAGTAGTTACATTTTTTCCACACGGATCAGGCCGGATGCTAAAGTCTCACAAAAATGCTTTTCTAGTGCAATAGTCTTCCGCGTTTGCGCAATGTCTGGGGAAAGATTGGATCGATTCGCGATCTGATGTACAAAATGTTACCTTACACTTTATGTAAAAGGTTGTTTTCACGTCTCAAAACTGTAACTTCAAAGTCACAAAACAGTTGTTTCAAGAAAAATCAGGACTCGTCGGGAAATTCCTTTTCGATTGAATGCCTTATCGTATGCCGGATGCTGTGGGCCCACTAAACTACCCATTGTGTTTAGGGTTGAGATCCTCTAACCCCCAACTCCTCACCCCTTTTTGGACCGCCCGCCACGTGTCACACAGGGAATGTGGTGAGGCTGAGTGCGGGTGACTCTCACCCAGCCTCACCACCCCTCCTGTGTGCCACGTGGCGGGGGGTCATTTAATACCCCTTTGAAAGAGGGTTAGGAGATCCTCTCCCGTGTGTTTATACTTGCCTACAAACTTTTTCATCTTTTCTTCTAGTGGATGAAGGCGTGATAAAATTTTTGTCAATGTTCTATACCTTTCACATTCACTCTAGCGATAGCTTGTGTTGTCGTTGGAATATATTAGATATGATTGTTGTTGTTCGATACCTTTCACATGAAGATACTATAAATTTCTATTCAGAAATAATATACTACAAATTTCTCGATAAGTATGACATTATATTCATATATTGGTATCAGTAAAAATGCTAAAATATAAAACGGATGCGCAAATATTCTTAGTATGATATTATATTTGGTAAGTAGATGTCTAATAGTTTAGGGGGAAAACAACACATTTAACCTTTATTCTATGTCGCACACAGGAGATGTATAGTGTTTTCTTTAAACAAAACAACATTATTTTACGATAAATAACAAAACATGAGTAATATTAAATTGAAACATATAAAACAACATATTAGCTCACAAGTACATAATTGAGTAGAAAAAACTCGTGTCTAAGAATTTTGTTTAATAGACTGTAAGATTTAGGTTCAATTCCTCCCATAAGATTCTTTCGGCTTGCGGAAGTTCATAATGGTTTGGGCCTGTAATCTTCCTCTCACAATGCATGATATCTGATGATGTTGATTTACCTTTTGCATCGCATTGACAATTTAATCATACAAATATGAATTATGTTAGAGGTCTTGAAATGGTTAGTTTAGAAAAATCTTTCGATGATCAAGTTAGTAATGAATTATTCTATTTTTGGCATTTAGTATATGCTGGAATTTAGGAAAACCTGTCTCCTTGTGAAAATATTGATTAATTTGAGAAAAATGTCTCAGATTATGTCGAATGTCTGGAACATGCCTTTGGTATGGCGGTGTTCTCTTTTTTTTGCACGCTTTGACTGGTCAATGCATGTTTAGAGCTATTTGGTGCAGCCAAGTGTCCTATTTTGCTTGTGAACTTTGGTCATGTGTCGATGAGCTGGTACCACATGTCGCATTGCAAGGCGCAACTGCCTGTGTGGCGTGAACAACATTGGCCAAGCTGACTTATATGGCTCTGCACACTGAAGGCGCGACGAGGTGGTTTGACTTAAGAACTTCTATGAGCATTTGGTTGGCCTAGAAGCTATGACCCACTTGATGACTGCGACTGACCTGACGATTATGGCCGACCTGATGATGAGGCCGATGTCAAAAGGGCATCTTCCGTCATTTGGTAACGCCGACCTGGCGATGTACTTGGGTCTAAGTGTCTGACACAAATCATGGGCGGTCTGCGCCCTTGTAGGGTCAATTGATGTTGGCTGTAGAAGACCGACCCAGTTACACTTTTCAATTCTGAGAGCGTATTGTTTTTGTCTTCATCATATGCCCAGATTATTCTTGCCAGTTTGAATGATGGGACTGATCGTTTGGTAACGGACAAATTTTTTGATAGTTCCACTACTGCACGCCTTTAATGTGTCATCTCCTGATTGAGCATGTGAGGCATGCCTCTTAAGGCGATTATTACATGCCGTAATGAGAGCACTTGTAACCGCTGAATCATGGAACCCATCGGTGCATGTTTCGTATAACGTGTTTTAAATTTCGAAGAGCGAAAATCTCAAATGAGATCACACTAATCTTTTTAAAAACTTTTGGGTATATATTGTCGCGTCCTCATTTTCTTTTTCACTTTCTACTTTCGGAATTTTCTCAATTTTCTCTGGTATTTGTCTATCTTCATCTTGTCAACTTTCTATCTCTGTCCTATCTTCTGAAGCCTTATGCTCCTGTTCCCAATCTTTTACCTTCAAACCTTCTGTCTTCTTTCACCAAGTAAGTCTCCTCCTCTTTATTTTTTCTAATACGTCTTCTTTGATTCCTAAAACATCTCCAACAGGCCTCCTACGCCGACATCATAAGAGGAAGATCAGAATCTTTCTCTTCCTCGAAGCGGATGACTGCCTCCAGCGGTAGTCCCCGTCCCGCCAAGAGGTTTAAAAGTGAGGTGGTTGCCTTCGCTGAACACAGTGATGTTTTTGGGTCTAGTGGCATTTTTCTGACAACAGAGACACCAAAATTTCTCTCAAAATCTTCCTCCAGGCAGCAAACAGTAGTCAATTTCATGCCTCGTTCTCGTGATTCCTCCGTAATGTCTTTTGGAATAGTGAACAATTATGAACCCTCTAGGATGGTCCAACACAACTTCTATACCTTGAACTATGCCAACCAGATGCTTAGCCTCATCTTTTTACCTCCGAGTCGGACAACTATGACCCCCTCCTCCACAAGAGTATGAAGCCATATATGAGGAAAATTTTAAGATAGGCTTAGGTACACCCATCCATAGTCTATTGAAGTTAATTTTGGGATTTTACCAGCTCAAACTCTCCCGAGAAAAGCCCTACAGACTTGGGACAATTGCATGCTACTTTCTTTTTCTTAAGGCCATTTAGGCTACGTTTCATGTCCAGACTTTCAGGGTTTTTTCACATGTAAGTCCTCTGAAAGTTGATACTATTTTATCAAATGGACCTTAATGAAGGAGTTTCAGTTTGTTAAGAATCTGCCGACCTTCAACAAGCGGCGGAAGGGATGCTTCTTCTATGTAAAGAAGATCGGCAAAATGAGCCTTGACGTCTTGTGTACGTTAAAAGCTAATAATGTGAAATCGGACAAGAATTATAATAAGGTGTCCTTAAGCCTCTAGAACTTAGACGTCATAATTGACTGGCTACGAGGGAATGATCATGTTCTGAGGAAGCTAACCTGGACCACTTGGTAGATGGTTCCAGCTTCAGAAGATTGAGTTAGAAGGACTTGGAGATTATTCAAGGTGTATGTCTGACTTGAGTCACTTGATAAATTCTGCTATTTTGTTTATCTTATGCATGACGTAATTTTTTTTGTTTGCATGAGTTATGTCTTCCAACAAGGTAAGTAAGGCCATGGCCAAGAGGAAAGCCAAAATGAACGGCAAAGCAGCTGTTTTGAACCCTCCGCAGCGGAATTGGGGGCCTTGGTAGCTGAAAGGTTGTCATACATCGTTATAAGAGAGGCTAATCAGTCAGCAGTTGCTCCCATAGTGTGGCAAACGGCTGAGCTACTGAGGTAGTTACAGGAGGAGAATATCAATCTCCTTGTAGGTCAGATTATTCACTCATTTTTTCCGCTGACCTGTTTTAACTGGCTTGTTTGCTCTTATCAGCCATGCTTGTGGTGTTAAGTTGTAAAGTGTTTTGATGATGAAAAGATGTTTTGAATGAGTTAAAATTATGTTTGATATTTGATGCTTGATGAGAAAATACGTTATGTCCAAAGATGGTTAAGATTGGAACTCAAAAGAAGACATCGATCTCTCAAGGAGGAGACATCGATCGATCGATGTAAGATCTGAATACATCGATCTCTCCCTCCCTGGACATCGATCGATCGATGTAAGATCTGAGTACATCGATCTCTCCCTCCCTGGACATCGATCGATTGATGTGGGATCCGAGGACATCGATCTCTCCCACCCAGGACTTCGATCGATCGATGTAACATCTGAGGACATCGATCTCTCCCTTCCAGGGACTTCGATCGATCGATGTCCTGCAGAATTCAAATTTTCTAGACGTTTGAACAAAATCCAAGGCAGATTTTCAAGGTTTTCTCTTTCCAATCTTCTTCAAACTTCTTGTGGACTTTAACCCAACTTATTACATGCTTCCTTGACTATTGTATACATGTCTAAGATTCTCTAGGATGGCTATTCAAGATCAAATCACTCCATAGGTTGGCTAAAGACTATTTGGGCATTATCTTGACATTTTTGAAGATGAAGATTTGGTGGAGAGCCTCAAAAATGTGGTGAACTTCATCTATAAATAGAGGAGGCTTGGATGAAGCAAAAACACACTTTCAACATCATCTAGCTTCATTTTACATTGTTGTACATTTCTCTCATACTTGTAAATTTGTTTAAAGCTTGTCTAGCTTTCTTTGATCTTCATTGTTTGTATATTGAGAGAAAGAGAGTCAAGCACAAGAGGAACCATAATTACTTGATCTCTAGCTTGTGATTAAACTTGTGAGAAAGTGTGAACCTTACTATATCTCTTTAACCCACTGAGAGAAGTTCTTGAGAGAACTTTTGTTGAAGTTGTGAGGAAGCAAGAAGTTGTTCTTGCTAAGAGCTGTAGTTGTTGTAGTTGCACAAGTGTTTTGTGCAAGAAGTTGCTGTTGTTGTTGCTTACACTAAAGTGTTAGTGTAAGTGTTGCTGTGGTTGTTCTTATTGTTCATAATAAGAAGAGTAGTTGTTGAAAATCCACTTTGAAAACAAAGTGGTAGTGGAGTAGAATCATTTACGATTCGAACCACTCTATATCCGGTGTACTCATTCATTATCTCTCATCTCCAATTCTTGCTCTGATTTTGAATATCCTTTTTGAGTTGAGAAAAACAAGAAAATTCCGCAAAAGAGCCAAACACTCTATTCACCCCTCCTCTAGAGTGAATTTCGGACCTAACAATTGGTATCAGAGCCTAACCTTGATTGCTTGGCCAATCTTTGCAAGTAGCAAGGTTAAAAGATCATGGCAATGACAACCTCAACCTCAACCTCAACTTCTTCATCTCCTAAGCCTACTGCACTATTTTCCGGATCAAACACTAAAGCTCCTATGTTTGATGCCCAAAACTATTCTTTATGGAAATTTCGAATGATCAATCATTTGAAAGGCTGTGGATTTGATATATGGAGAGCTGTTGTCAAAGGGATTGAAGTTCCTATGATTACCAACTCAAAAGGAGAATCAATGTTTAAAGATGAGGATGACTACACCGACGAAGAGAAGATAAAGTTCGTTATCAATGGCAAAGCTTTTGACATTCTCTCAAGTGCTCTAACCACCACTGAGCTCTTTAGACTCCAAGGTCTTGAAACAGCCCACGAGGCATGGAAAAGGCTTGAAATGATACATGAAGGAACTGAGCAAGTAAGAATGGCCAAAAGACTCATGCTCATGAAGGAATATGAGATGTTCGGAATGAAAAGCGGTGAGAAGATTGAGGAGACAATCGATCGATTCACACGAATAGTGAATCAACTCTCTATGGTTGACAAGAAAATCTCAAATGAAGACCTTGTCTCAAAACTTCTCAACTCTTTGCCAAGAGAATGGACACCCAATGAAAAGTCTTGACGTCTTGTGCACGTCAAAGGCCAATAATGTGAAATCGGACAAGAATTATACTGAGGTAGCCTTAAGCCTCCAGAACTCATACATCGTAATTGATTGGCTGCAAGGGAATGATCATGTTCTGAGGAAGCTGACTTGGACCACTTGGTAGGTAGTTCCAGCTTCAAAAGACTGAGTCAGAAAGACTTGGAGATTATTCAAGGTGTATGTCTGATTGAGTCACTTGATAAATTCTGCTATTTTGTTTATCTTATGCTTGCCGTCATTTGTTTTTGTTTGCATGAGTTATGTCTTCCAACAAGGTAAATAAGGCCATGGCCAAAAGGAAAGCCAAAACGAATGGCAAAGCAGCTGCTTTTGAACCCTCCGCAACGGAAGTGGCATCCTTGGCAGGTGAAAGGCTGTCAGACATCGTTATGAGAGAGCCTAATCATCCAGCAGTCGCTCCCATAGTATAGCAAACGGCTGAGCTGCTGAGGTAGTTACATGAGGAGAATATCCATCTCCTTGTAGGTAAACTTATTCACTCATTTTTTCGCTGACTTGTTTTAACTTGTTTTTTGCTCTTACCAGCCATGCTAGCGGAAGCCGAGGTTATACCCAAAATCTCGTGCTAAGAGGTTGTTGTGCAAGCCGACCCTATTAGCTCGCTGATGCTGGTAGTGATGGAGTCGGAAAGTGAAGTTGACGATGAGCCACTAGATTAAAGGCAGAAGAAGAGAATAAGAGGTGGGAGTGTTAGGGTCCGCGTTAAGCCCGCACACAATCATAGAGTGTGGTTGCCATCAATAGAGCCTCACATGATCGAGGCTCCACCTTCTTCACCTCAATTGTCTACCAAAGAGCCAATCGATGTCTTTAGTAATAAGGACAACGATGACGACCGTACGAAAGCAAAATAGAAACTCTGTTTTTCCAGCTGACGTCCAAGCATCACAGTTACTCACGTGGGAAAGGTTGACAAATTCCATCCATAGGGACATGACATTGATAACATTCAGTGTTGCCCTTTGTGTTTTATTTCTGTTTTTAAATGTTTTCCACGCCTGACTCGTTTGGCATCTTTTTTAATTCAAGGCCAAACATGTGGTTTTGTTGAACAAGGCCGATAAAATGAGAGACCGGCCGAGTATGAAAGCAAGAAAACAGCCAACTCACCAAAATCAACAATAAAAAATCAAGGAGATTGCTGAGCTCAACGTGACACTTAAGAAACTATATAAGGAGAAGAAAGAAGCTGAGACATCGTTGACTACCTCCAACTTCATCAATGATAAAATTAAGATCAAAGTTGCCGACTTGGATCGATCCAAACGCAATCATAAGGCTATCACAATAAACATTTATTCTCGTCATATCCTCCTAACTAGATATTGCGAGGAACTTTATATGTCATTCATATTGTATTGATTTTCAGAGTAATATAAGTGTCAATGCAAATCGATTTGGGGTCTCTTCACCTTTGACCAATGCCACTAATTGGGTTGATATAGTGCCATCAAATTGACATTTTGCTCCGAATTATTGTTCTCGTAATAACCAATAGTTAACTATCAAAATGGATAATATTGGTCGTTAGTTACTATTCTTCCGTGTAAAAAATATTGTATTTAAGAAAATCAAACCATTTTAGGCATTGTACATATTATATCCTTACCTAGTTAATAATATATGTAAAACAATAAATTATACAAATGTTAATTGAGAAGGCAATATAGAGTTTTCACTATTATATGTTTCTATATTCAAAAGATAGACGATATTTTTAAAACAAACCAAAAAAGAAAAGAAACTATGATAATATTTTTAAGACGGAACGAGTATAACATTTGTTTATATGGTAGTAACCACCTAACTAATCCATTTGAAAAGTTAAGACATGTTGCAAAGTTGTCTATAATCATGATTTAAACCACAAATATAGTCAAATAAATATGATAACATTCTTTCAAAAAGACGTTATTATTATTGTTATCAGTATTATTATTATTTTCCAAACGACGTAATTACTTAAAAGTTAAAACTGATGGTAAATTGAGGTAATTCTGAATGGCCACAACAAGCCCAAATAAAGGCCCATGACCCAGTCATGCGAACCCGCCCAAAAAAAATTCACGTACGCGACCCGCTCCGAACTTCCCGCGCTGGATGTAAATGCTCCCGTGTTTTTCGTTCTCCCTCCAAAAATCTCCTCGGCTTATAGCATCTCTCCCCTGATCCCCACCCTCCCGTTTTCCTCTCAGCTCTTCATTACTCTTAGTTTTTTCCTCTTAATCCTCTTCCAAGTTTGAAATTTTCCTTAATTTTTTGTTTAGAAAAATCTATCTAATATTGTTCCTGCGTGTATTTCTACTCTCTTCCTCTGAATCTCCCAAAGTTGGAGTTAGATTATATTATCTGAATTTTGTTTCGAATTCTCCGATTTGTTGACGAACCTTGAGGTGCTTCTGCGGAATCCGAGTATAATCGGACTCCGCAATGGAAGATGACTAGAATATTCTCGAGGCCGACGTCACATCTCCGCCACCTCCGGCGAAAAATAGCCACCCATGCCACCGGGAAGAATCCGGCATCATTTGGGGTTGATCAGGCGCAGCTGGTGAAGGCCCTATGGCGGAAGCAAATTCTCGATCCGAACAGCGACCTCGTCAATTGGTGGAACCAAGTCTTTCTCGTGACTTGTCTCATTTCCCTTTTCATCGATCCGCTCTATTTCTACCTCCCCTATGTCGGCGGCGATGTCTGCATGTCCACCGACAAGAAGTCCTCCGTTATTATTACCTACTGCCGGACGCTCATCGACCTCTTCTATCTTCTCCACATAATCATGAAGTTCCGCACGGCCTTCGTTGCACCGAGTTCTAGAGTCTTCGGCAGGGGAGAGCTAGTTATGGATTCGAGAGAAATCGCCATGCGATACCTTAAGTCGGATTTCATCATTGATTTTACCGCTACTCTTCCCTTGCCTCAGGTATCTATTTCCTTTGGATCTTAAGTTAACTATTGCCGGAGGAGATCCTCTCTACAAGTTTTCCCCGCTTTTTATTTATAGAAAAATAATATATGGTGTGTGTTTTGAGTAAAACTACATGTAGCTCGAACAAGTGGAAGCACCGCATTGTTCAAGCTCGGTTCGTTTAACTTAGTGAACAAGCTGAGCTTGTTCGTTTATTTAAACGAACATATTTAATTGTTCAAGTTCGCTCGGTTCGTTTAACTTAGTGAACAAGCTGAGCTTGTTCGTTTATTTAAACGAACATATTTAATTGTTCAAGCTCGGTTTGTTTAACTCACGAACGATATTAACGAACTGAACGCCTTAAACAAATGTTGCACTTACCGAGCTCGAACAGAAAAAAGTGGTTTAAGCTCGGTGCATTAACCTTTTAGCTGAGCCGAACTCTAGCCAGACGAGCCAAACATACCGAACTACACAGTTATTTACAGGACTAGTAGAGTTATTGGCGAGAGAGAAAATGGGGTAAAGGTCGTATTCCATTTTCTAACCAAATTAATAGGATTGTGCTATATGTATAATTTTGATGAAAATGGAGTACACATATTATGGCCCCGTTACATAGGTTAGAAGTGGAGATATGTAATGTGTTATCAAATCCTATGTCGAAAATAGGGTAGCGGGCGGGTCCCTATTTCTGGAGGTATTAGTGCCAAGAAGGGCGAATGCGGGGATTCAAACGATCTGAGTCAATTTGAACATTTGAATTGTCGAGTTGAACATTTTTGAATTTTTTCAAATTCAAGTTCGAATACGATCGTTAAATGATATCCAATTTTAAACTCGAGCTTAAGCATGTTCGAACTCGAGCATTATTCAAATAAAAATAAATATAGTTATTTATTTTAAGAATTGTATATATTAGAAAGAAACTTGCATTTTTAGCTGATATTATTGAACCGCCATTAGATTTTTGCATAGAGACTTATTATCATTAAAATAATCATCAACTAACATGTTTAATCCATTGTATGTATCAAACAAATATACTAATATAACACCAAATTATGCATAATTGTCATATATATTATGTGTTTGATCGAGCATCAATATGCTCAAGATTAGCTAGTTAAATATTCGATTCAAGTCGAATTCGGTGTGAAGCTTTATCGAATAGAACTAGTCAAACAAAAATCTGAACCGAACTCGATCAGCTCACTAACTGCTTGTTTCATTTGCACCCCTAATGTAGAGGAAAAGACAAGTTTACCTATCAAACACAAATGCAATACATTTGCACCCCAAATGCAGAGGAAAAGATAAGTGTACCTATCAAACACAAATGCAATAGGACAGAAGCTAGACCTATAAGAAAGATTATATTTTTGTCATTTGTTGGAACGGATTCGAAGATGACCCAACTTGTTATATACTAAAATTCGCCTATGAAAGCAGATGTTGATGGAATTCAATGTCTATGTAAAGATACTATGATTACTATTGAAAGGAAGGTGGAAGCCATATTTACATTATAGTTCCATTCTCTAGACTGCAACAAAGCCCTACCTTTGTGTGCAGTTAAATGTGTTAGGCCACTACACGGAATTTATGTTATAACTACTTACCAAAGGATAACATGGTCTCCATATAGCAGATTTAAACAGTTTGACTTCGTGCTTGCAGAATATTCATATGATGATGCATAGGACCAGTGCATTACAAAATTTAGTAATATGCGTCTGGACCAACAAGAAAGGCCTATTGCTTTATGAGGAAAATAATATTGTTAGAGGATAGTACATATGAATGTTAGGCCACTACATGAATAAAGCCCGCGAGGGCTGAAACATGCTCTTCACCTCCCTGTTGTGTTATGTAAAATGATCATGTCAAGACTGTTATCACTTGGAGTTTTCTTTGTGTATCTTGGTGAAATGATGAATGAGTCCTGTGTGCTAATTTTTGTGATAATCTTTTGTGCTGCTCTTTCAGTGATTGATTTTGATGGTTTGAGACTCTAATTGATGCGGCGTTCTGAAAATTTTCTTTTCCTGCAGATTGTCATCTGGTATATAATTCCTGCGATAAGAAGTGAGGGATCTGGTCACGCTAACAACACACTTGCTCTTATCGTTCTCATTCAGTATATTCCCCGAGTTTTTGTCATCTTTCCTTTAAATCAGAGGATAATTAAGACTACAGGTGTTATTGCTCAGACAGTTTGGGCTGGAGCAGTGTATAATCTACTTCTCTTTGTGCTTTGTAGTCATGTAATTATCCATCCACACATCAATAATGACCATTTGGAGATTTGTATAATGCCAATTTGTAATGTTGAGAGAATTGATGATTACAGGTACTTGGTTCTGCATGGTATCTTGCATCTATAGGGAGACAACACTCATGTTGGAAACAGGAGTGTACTGTGGAGAGATCATCCAATCCACCATGCAGCTATAAATATCTGGATTGTATCACCATGGGACTGCATGCGAGGGAGGATTGGCTGAACAGCACAAATATTCGTAAACGCTGTGATCCTGAAAACGATGATTCAGATTTCAAATTTGGAATGTTTGCGGATGCTTTTACTAGCGATGTTGCTTCCTCAAGTTTCATTGAGAAGTATCTATATTGCCTTTGGTGGGGTTTACGAAATTTGAGGTGTGCTTGCTTAGATTAGTGTTCTTCAAATTTATTCTGCTTACATCACTCCGTTTCCTCTTTTTTCCTCGTAATATCTGTCTTGGTCTTCCACCCATAGCGATGCATCGTTAGAATGATTGTTCAAATGCAAATCTCCTTATTAGTATTGAGCAAATTTGCCTCAGTGCTGCTTCAGATTTGATAGAATATCTGGGACATTGCATCTACATGCTGAAAAGGAGTAACATAGGGTTCTGTTTCAAATGCCAACAAAATATCCAAATGGCAATGCTAAGTATATGGCACACCAGCCTTTCTTAACATTTGGCTCTTCTGAAAGAATCCAAATTCAGTACGACCGACCCTTTCATCATCCAACTGGACAAATTGTCAGATTGTATCAAAGACCACTTATTGTGTTCAATTTCAATTTCTTTAGTATGTCTATTCTTTTATAATGTTTTAGAATTTTGTGAGTCGGATATTCTTATGACATGTCAACATATAAATTACTCCTTTGAGATTCGGATATTCTTATTACATGTCAACATATAAATTACTCCTTTGAGATTGTGTCTAGGTAAATGGACTTCGAAATGGTCCTACTGTTTGATTGGTCTTGTATTTTTTCCCCTCATAGGTTTTTACCTTTTAATGTTATATTGCAACCAACTGCAGTTCATATGGGCAGAACCTGGAGACTAGCACTTACATTGGAGAAACAGCATTCTGCATTCTCGTGTCCATTGGAGGTTTAATTCTATTTGCAAGGTTGATTGGTAACATGCAGGTGATAATCCCTTGCCTTCATAAGTTTTGTAATGTTTTTGTGTTATATTGTTGTACAATCAAAATAATGTGCAGAAGTTTCTTTTATTTGTTAATTAGTGAGATTACTGAAAGCAAATTTATGTTTGTAATGATCTGAATTGAATATTTGTCATGTTTCAAATCAATATTTGGACTGTTATGATTTTGAAGTTTCTCTTGACAATTTTGATTTAGAAAAATATTTTTATGTGTAATTTGGTACTCAAATAAATCACTATAATTTGATATTTAACATGAAAATCGGTTTTTGCACCGGCATTGTTATTTTGCACTGTTACAACCATTCTGGGAAAGGAAAAATGGTTCTGATCTAAACTATTGTTTGGAGAAGAAAATCAGGAATATATTCCCTCCCAAATGCACTCAAAGATTTTCCAGAACAAACAATCTGGACAGCAAAACACTAAGTTAATCTGTGAAATGTGGTTGCTTAGTTGTAAATTCAAAATTTGACTTGTAAAAAGTTATGTCGTTTCTTTGTTTCTCTACTTTATGTATAGGGATGTTTTAGCTTGTATTCTTCTAACTTCTTTGATGCTTTCTTTGGTGTGCCTCTTGTAAATGGTGCTACCTACATCTCTTCCCGGTGCAAATAAAGACTTATTTCCAATCAGCAACAGTCAGGATTGAAGAATGGAGAATTAAGAAAAGAGACACAGAAGAGTGGATGAGGCATCGTCAGTTACCTCCAGAGTTGCAAGAACGTGTTCGGCGTTTTGTGCAGTACAAATGGTTTGCCACAAGAGGGGTCAACGAGGAGTCTATTTTGAGGTCATTGCCTGTGGATCTTCGCCGTGAAATTCAGCGACATCTATGCCTTAACCTAGTTCGACGTGTATGTCCTCTTCTCTCCCCCTCTCTTTGTGTAGGTATGCACGCGTGCATGGTTCTTCCTGTTAACAATTGGCAGTATAGTCATACAAGACTGGCCCTTTTGTTTCAGTCTTGGGCTATAATAAATACGGACTCAAGGGGTCACTATAAAAGTCTTGTGGATGTATTAGTATGTGAAACGTTATGCTGGACTTTAACGTTAGTTTGCTTGCTTTTTCTCCTGTGTCAACGGCTTACGCAATGATTCTCCAGAAAATTAGAAAGACATGGTAATTTTTATACACTTTTAGGTTACATGTTTATAATGTTGAGATGTAAACAGACAGATTTTTGGTTATTAGACACATTACTAAGGAGATCATGCTCTTTTAGATTTTGTCTTCTTGCAGGTGCCATTTTTTGCACAAATGGATGCTCAGCTGTTGGATGCCATTTGCGAACGCTTAGTCTCATCCTTAAGCACAGAAAATACATACATTGTCCGGGAAGGTGATCCAGTAAATGAGATGCTATTTATTATCAGGGGACAGCTGGAGAGCTCGACGACAAATGGTGGAAGATCAGGCTTTTTCAATTCCATCACCCTTAGACCTGGTGATTTCTGTGGAGAGGAGTTACTAACATGGGCCTTGGTTCCTAACTCAAGCTTAAACTTACCTTCCTCAACTAGGACTGTCCGTACACTGACTGAAGTTGAAGCATTTGCTCTTCCAGCCGAGGATCTGAAATTCGTGGCAGGTCAGTTCAAGCGTCTTCACAGTAAGAAACTTCAGCATGCTTTCAGGTACTACTCACATCAATGGAGGACTTGGGCTGCTTGCTATATACAAGCCGCGTGGAGAAGGTTAAGGAAAAAGAAGCTGGTCCAGGAGTTATCTCAACAAGAAAGCCTATACTATAGGCAAATGGCTGATGAAGGCTTGGGATTCCCTTATGTTGAAGCTGGTGTTGATCATGATGTTGGGACTGAAGGCAATGCAACAACAGGTAATGCAGGTAACAACCAGCAACTTGCAACTACAATTTTGGTCTCGAGGTTTGCTGCGAACACGAGAAGAGGGCTTGGCCAGAAGGTTTCACTGGCTGATCCGTCTTCTTCAAGCCTAGGTATGCCCCAGTTGTTTAAACCAGATGAGCCTGACTTTTACACTGAATGAGAAATTTGCATCTATAAAATTGAAAAAACAGGCTAGTTAGGGACTTTCATGTGTTGATATTTGTCACTTAGATTAGGATTGATCTATGACCACATCTACATTGGATTTCTTTTCTTAACTGTGTGTGAGATATTACAGATGGCTCATGGACGGAAAGGTAGCATAGGATGTGACATTAGTGTTCTGTAGATATGTTATATTGAAAATGTTCATTTATTCATTAATTATTTTGTTATTATGATTTTAGTTTTTGTTGTTTTGATAAGAGTCATGTTAGTGATTAAATATGATAGGATAAAGCAAAATGACTTACTAAATTGGTTACTTCTTGAATTGTGAAGTAGCAGTTGATCGACACAGTTTGACGCAATTTCATTATGTGTCATCCGTAAACAAACTATGTGTTTTCTAATACATTAGTAAAGTTATGTACACCTGATTCCTTTTTGTCCTGTCATAGGCATGGGCCTTTAAGACAATGTAATGTTGTTTTTGATATGAGATTGGACATGGATGCTCTTAATGTTATAAAATAGTATCCAAATGATACGTAAAAACTGTCACGATCATACAAATAAACAGAAATTACATACATTAAAACAGTAAGGGAAAAATAACTTAATAATAAACAAAACATACTGAAAAAATCAAAACATATTGACGTAAAAAACATATGAACTTCATCAGGTTGAATTTAAGAAAAACCCAGGTTATACCATCGGTCTGCATGATTGATAAAGACAAAATGTTAGCATATATCATAATTTTCATCTACATCATCTTTATATTTTATTAAATCACTTTATTCATTTTATTCTTTTGTCCATCTTTTCAATGAAACTTAAAGTTTAATTTTAACAACAAATAAAAAATGAAAGCATCAAACGATCATTCAACCAATAACGTTTTCTGAACTTATATAAGAAAAATGATACATAAAAGAAGATTTTGCAATTTTATATGTAACTGTAACGTTAGTGTCTGTGAATAATGTGGAACAACAATAAAAAAGAGCTCAATGGTATTTGGTATATATTATTCATGCTTTTATTTTTTATATTATAATTTCAGAAACAAGAAAAAGGAAAGCAAATACATGAGTATAATTTAGTCATACGAATTCGTCTTTTGCATGCAACTTCATGACTAGCCGATTGAGTGAGTTCCAAGAAGATCCACCTTCTTGCATGGCTCTAATGGCGGCCTCACCAATTTCTTCCACGTTCTTCCTCGCCTCCTCCCCTTTTTCTCCTTCCATTAATTCCTTCACCTTCTTTTTCAGATCCTCCCATTTCACAAATCCTCTAATTGACCCATTGCACATCTCCACCATTATCCCCACCTTCATCTCTTCCACCACCACCCTCGCATTCAACGGCTGCTCCGCCATCATCGGCCAACACAAAATCGGAACCTTCGCACATATGCTTTCGATCACAGAGTTCCATCCGCAATGACTAAGAAATCCTTGAACACTTTTATGCTCTAGTATTTCCCTTTGATCAACCCATTTTTTCACTATTAGCCCTCTTTCTTTAACCCTTTCCTCGAATCCATCGATTTCGGTTCCATTTTTTCTGGTGACCCACAAGAAATTCACCCCGGATTTCTCAAGCCCGGATTTGATCTCTTCAAATTGGTCTGGCAGTATCTGTGCTTGGGACCCGAAGGCCACGTAAAGAACCGTTTTACCCTCCTCTAGCTTCTGGTCCAGCCAGCGAATCCAGTACGGTTTTTCGTAGTTCACTTTTTTTGCATTGTTTAGTGGTGAGGCAAGGCAAAAGGGGCCAACAGATATAAGTTCGATTGAGAAATTTTGGTTCCAATACTCTGAGAAATCAGCCTCCAATTCAAAGAAACTATTCACTAATATACCGTAACTTTTATCAGTGGAGTTGATTGTGTCTGTAATAAAATCGAAACACGGACCTTTGGGTTCGGGTTGATTAAAAGGTGGGTCAAAGTCATTTCTAGTAAGCTTGATCCATGGAAAATTAGGGCAAGAGAATAATTCATCATCCGACTCGACTTTACTAAGAATTCCACTCTCACCAGTAACTCTGATTAGAGTCATGGCGGAATTGCTCATGCCGTTGAAAACCAACCTCGGAATTGCGGATTCGATAGCTGAGTCAATTGTCCACCAGAGGAAAGAGTCCGTGATCATGAAGCTCACGGGTCGGAGCAACTTGAGAGATTGGTCGAAATTTGGCTTCATGAGCTTGGTGGCACGAGCGAGAGAAACCCATAATGAAATATCTGGAAGCATG
The DNA here is from genome assembly GCA_036186865.1 of Eustoma russellianum. Taxonomy (NCBI): domain Eukaryota; kingdom Viridiplantae; phylum Streptophyta; class Magnoliopsida; order Gentianales; family Gentianaceae; genus Eustoma; species Eustoma russellianum. The sequence goes on from AP025045.1 coordinate 40,769,699, forward strand.
TCGGTGCTTTCGATGCCCGGCGGCACGCCGTCGATGTTTCCTGGAAAAGGGAGGTTAATTATGGAAACATGGATGTCGGAGAGAGAGTCGGCGATGAAAGGTCGATTTGCAGGGGTGGTGAAGATGGTCACGGAGATGGCGCGGTGGACTAGAAGACGAGCCAGGTGGAGGAGAGGGATGGTGTGGCCTTTGGCCATGAAAGGGAACAGCACTACATGAGGAGCAGAAGCCATGATTGATCTGCTGTCTCTTCTCTCTTTGAAGGAGTATATATAATACAATTTTTTTTTTTTTTTTTTTGGAGAGGAATATATAGGAGATGAGATATGATGCTCAAGTTCAGTGTCTAATTTGGATGTTTCAAGTATAAAATAACTTATTAAAGACGGACCTTGAAGTAACTAGTAAAGTTGTTTTTTTGTGATCTTGAACTCACAGGTTCGAACAGCGAGAACAAAATTTTGTATATGGTGTAGAACTTGTTTTACAACTGGGATTACAGTCATTATAAAACTTGTTTTACAATTGGGAGAAAATTTTCATGTTTTCTTTATCACTGGTGAAACATAAAAATATTCTATACATTTATACACCAACTAGCACGCTCGTAGGTAAGATATCGTATTTCTCAAGTTAGGACATTGCAATAGAATAGTGACAACTTGAACCTCGATCATGGGTATTATGAGTGTTTCAATGATATCTAGTTCAGGTCAAATGTCATAATATCTATCTCCCAATTAGACAATGGGTTGCTCGCCCAGTTTGTAATGGACACATTGTGTAGGATGCGTTGAAAAATGCTTACCACTCTAGAAGACCACTAGGTTCTTGATTTGTTCTTCCATTAGTTTACTATGATTGGAACAGTAAGAAATCCTAAGGCTAGATATTTGGTGAAAATATTGTATTACACCGTGCGTTGTAACACATTCTTTTTTGACTTTGGAATATGATGGAATAAAGCAAAATGACTCACTAAATTGGCTGCGCTTCTTATATTGTGAAGTAGCAGTTGATCAACAGACACAATTTTCATTATGAGTCATTGGGAAACAACCTCTGTGTGTTGTAACGCATATGTATGGTTGCGTACATCTGCTTCCCCATACACCGCCATAGGCAAGAGACTCTAAAGCAATGGGTTAATGTTGTTGTAGTAGTGTTGTATTACATTGTGCAAGTTGCACCAAAATTATCGCCAAAAAGTGGGGCAAACAATAACTAAAATTAAGTCATTTGGCTTGAACGATGGAGTTTGTTTTGGAATATAGTGTCATATGAAAGTGGTAATACAGGGTTTGATTTCTATTCTGATTAAAAACTTTATTTCTTAAAATTTAAATAGAAAAAAAAGGATTAAATCCTTTACTCTGAATCACATATTCGAAAAAAAACAAATTCTCTCAGCTAATAAGAGAAGAAAATGAAACGCTAAAAGTCAAAGCACATAATTTTCGCCGGCTGGTATAGTACAAGATTCACAACATAATTCTAGAAGCCAGTATGAAGACAGGTGAAGTGATTCAAGAGCTTTGAATTATATGACAAAATATCATGTAAAAAATCAAAGTGACAACGATGTTGGTTGGTCGGAGAAGACAAATAATTATGAGAAAACTCATTTCTAACTCTCACGCTTTCTTTCTTTAATATTCATTTCATTGTTACCTTAATCTTATGTTTTCTGTTGCTATTGTAAATTATTATTCTTGATTCAATCGGTACAAGTATGGATTTTCCTTTTTTGCTATATATCACGATAAGTTTATGGCAGTGATGAATAAGTTTTCTTGGGAAATAGGCACTAATGAACAAGTTTTCTTGGGATATGCACATAGTACCCAAGTCCTCGGAAAGGGTAAGGTGCTTCTCAAGTTAACCTCTGAGAAGAGACTGGAGCTTAGCAATGTGTTGCATGTTCCTGCTATGCGTAGGAACTTGATCTCCGGAGGATTGCTGAACAAGGCCAACATTAAACTTGTTTTAGAGTCTGATAAACTAGTTTCGTCTAGAAATGATGAAGTTGTTGGTAAAGCTTTTGCAATGGAGGTCTTCTTGTACTTGACGCTATTTGCTGTAATAATAAAGATGCATCTAGTTCCGTTTATTTTGCTGAGTCTCTTGATATGTGGCATGCTAGACTAGGACATGCAAATATAGGAGTGATAAAGAAACTAAAGAACATGAATGTGATTTCTTATGATGATGACAACTTTAACAAGTGTGAACATTGTGTTGAAGCAAAACATCATAAGTAACCTTTTAAGAAAGTTGATAAAGTTTCACAAAAACTTGTTCTAATCCATAATGACGTATGTGATTTTAAGAATCAAATGAGTAAAGGTGGTAAAAGGTATTATATTACCGTATGCTCCAAACTTATATAGAACATGTATGAGGTGTTTGGGATGTTGAGGTGAAGTTTGGAACACTTTAAGCTTGAAATAAGTCACTTGGATAGATCTATGTTCTGACTGGATCGAACCAAGTGAAAGCTGGAGTAAAGTTGAGTGTTCTGCAGGACTTCGATCGATCCATGTAAGGGACACCGATCGATCAATGTACGCTTCGATCGATTGATGTGTTACGTTGCAAATACTTGGAGCATTCTGTCCAACATAGATCGATCACATCGATCGATCTATGTGATCGATCGATGTAAGACAGAATAGAAGCTGAAGGTTCTGTGCAACTTCGATCGATCGAAGTGACATCGATCGATCGATGTGATCGATCGATGTGCCAACGGACAGAACCTTTCACTTTGAATTGCAGCTTTTGGTCCAAGGATTATCTCCCTTCACCTATGAACGGTAAACGACTGCCATTGAAGGTTGAAACCAGGCTGAGACAAGTTTTAAAAGTGGCTTTTAACACACCCCAAGGTCTATATATAGTAGACCTCGGTATCTTCAACTTTTACACTACAATCTTGCAAACTCTTAAGAAAATTCTCAGCATTCTTTCTCTCCAACTCTCCTTCATCTTTCACTTCTACAAGTTCTATCTTCTTCTCCTAGAGCAAAGGACAAGAAGAAAACGGTTATATCTTGGGAAGCATTAGTCTTGTTGTCTACCTTGCTCATTTGGTAGAGGCTAAATTGCTTTAAGGACAGAGTCATCTTAAGACTTGTCTCGATTTTTGTTTGATTATTATTATTGCTTGTTTGGTGCATTTTCCTAACAATTATCTTATCCCTATCACTTACAAGTAGCCTAACTTGTGTATATATCATGATATACTGCCATCGTAATGGGCGAGTCGACTTTTATCCTTCCACTTCTTCAAAATCAGAAGCCCAGTCTCTTGTTTAGTCACTTTCTTCGTAGTGTGTCTGCGTTCGTGTTTTTTCTTTTTCCTCGTTGCTTCTTTTAATCTATTTGGAACGAAGAATGTGGTGCTAGACTACGAAATTTGCTTACATTAACCAGACATGTTAATTTCCCAAAGCGTTCTCGGTTTTAAATTTATATATTCTCTATGTCCCTGTGCTTCTTATACTTCTCTGTTTATGTCAGAATGGAAGACGCCCTCTTCTGCAGCTACTTCATCCAAATTGTTCCCGATAATTCAGCCCAGATGATCTAAAATCCTTGAGCTTAGCTATCCCCTCATTGAGCGACGAGGTAATTGAATTGGTTAAGCTTTTATGTATCATTTGAATCTTAAGCAGCAACAACAAGAGCACACACTCAATATATTCTGATGACAACAAATATCGTTAGGTCTGGGAAGGATGAGTGGTAGACAAACAGTACCTACATCATAGAGAATTTGATTCTAGTAAGAGGTGAATTAGAAACCAGCTCGATCGTTCCCCCAAAAGTGGAAGCTTCAAAAGCTACTCGTATGATTGAGGAAGATGAGAAAGGCACTACTGGGATTGATAATAAGTCAACTACAAGTAAAACATAAGATGAAACTATGCAGCAGAACGAGGCTGGCAAGAAGCATCCTTTAACACAGATAAAAGAGTTGTTGATTGATAGTGGTTTTGTATTTACTAAATTCTCTCACTAACACACTATCACATCATATTTCTATTATTGTGTAATTTATGTAGGTACATATAGATGTGGGGTCTCACTGAAATCAAATTCTCTATCCCTTGAGATGGTGGTATTGTTTGCCTGTCTCTCACCCTCCCCACACCTTAAGAATAGTTTTTGCTGCCGTTAAGATATAGTGGATATGATTGATTGATTTTCTGAGGCTTGCAACTTTCCTTGCATGAGTTCCATCACTCTTCAAACTTGGAATGATTCTTGCTTTTCTGCTTTTATAGATTAGTTTTATGCTGGCAAGGTTTCTCATTCTGGGGATGAAGAACTTATGGTGCTTGCTTTTCTGCTTTAGAGACTCTTGAATTGGTAAGGTTTATCTTCGATTGGATGATGATACTTTGTTATACAAATTATGGTTTGACTGTGTATTCCTCCACATTTTCGATTCACGTATGGAACTTTTCCCAAATATGAGTAGTTACAGTATGGTGGAGAGAGGGGGAAGTGTTACTGTTGAGAATCCCACATTGGCTAATTTGAGAACAAATGCATGGCTTATATGAGGATGAGGTTCCACCACCCATCGCCTTAAGGTTTTGAGTGGATATGGGTCTCACCTCATGTAAGCCCAAGTTTCAACATGGTATCAGAGCAGGTTTAAAATGTGGACTCACCCCTTGCCTGGCCCATGGTTGACCACTTAATGTTTCCCCTCACCTAAGTCCAGATGTTCATGTCTAGCTTGTTGTTTGTGATTGAGGGCGGATTGTAAGTCGCGTGTGTATGTCAAGCTTGTAAGGCGCGTGGTTTGTGATTGAGGGCGAGTTGTAAGACGCGTGTGTATGTCAAGCTTGTAAGGCCCGTATGTATGTCAAGCCACGTTGCCACGTGAGGACGGGTGTTGAGAATACCACATTGGCTAATTTGTGATTGAGGGCGGGTTGTAAGGCGCGTGTGTATGTCAAGCTTGTAAGGCGCGTGGTTTGTGATTGAGGGCGGGTTGTAAGGCGCGTGTGTATGTCAAGCTTGTAAGGCGCGTGGTTTGTGATTGATGGCGGGTTGTAAAACGCGTGTGTATGTCAAACTTGTAAGGCGCGTGTATATGTCAAGCCACGTTGCCACGTGAGGACGGGTGTTGAGAATCCCACATTGGCTAATTTGAGAACAAATGCATGGCTTATATGAGGATGAGGTTACACCACCTATTGCCTTAAGGTTTTGAGTGGATATAGGTCTCACCTCATGTAAGTCCAAGTTTCAACATTTAACTTCAGCTATTAGATTCTATGTATTCTACCTCTGTTCCTTGCCTTGCCAATTGTGAACCCGTTGAATGCCTCCTAACCCGTCTACCCCGCACACCAACGCACCAAAGCCAAAATATCAAACCTATCAAACTCAACAATCAAGCTGCCTAATTGACCCGAAACCGACATGTCAACTAGACATATCAGGTTTGGTTTTGTCTTTTTAAATCTATCGATCCAAATCTAATATATTTGTCACCCTACTTACATATCTATCCATACTTTAAATAAAATCTTTAAAATAAATATGTCATTTAATATATAAGTTGTTTTGTTCACTTGACTTGTAATTAAATACTGATATCATTCTTATTTTCAAAACATTTGTTAAATATAAGCATGGACCGCATCAACTGTTCTTTCTATCAGGGATTCAAACTAAGGACATTTTGTAATTGTTTTCTGTATTTCAGCTAAAGATATTTTTTTTAAAAAAAAGTCAGAATTTCTTGAAATTGATTACTGTATAAAAAAAACTGATTATTATAAATAAAATTTTAAAATAATGAAAAAGAAACGTTAGAAAATGTGAGGGGAGAGAAAGGGAAAAAAAGAAACTGATTTATCCTGTTATCTAGACTGTGAGGTTCGGATGAGATCCTAGGAGGTAGGAGGTTAAAAGTGAGTCTGACTCAGAGTCTGCATCAACCCAACACCTGACAAATCTTTCAATTTTTTTCTCCTTTTCTCCTTCAGATAACCTTATCCGATCTGTCTTTGTTTCCCTCTTCTATCTTTGCATCACAATCCTCATTCTCCTCCATCTCACTTCAATTGGAAGCGCCAATGACTTGATTATTCCGCTGCATTTGTAGCCAAGGCCATTTCTTCAATGGCTGCCAATTTTACCTGTCATTCCTATGCCTCTTTCTTCACCCCTATGCATAAGCCCTTCAACAGCATTCCACTTCGCCCCCTGGGTATTTATTCCATTGGCACTCACTCTGTAAGACCCCTTTGTTCTTTGCAAAAACCCTCTTCATTTCAGACTGCGGATAAGCAGAAAAAGGGGTTCTTTTCTCTCAAGGAATGTGCTATTTCTGTAGCGTTAACTGTGGGATTAATAACGGGAGTTCCAGCTTTTTCATGTCCAGGATCGGCCAACGCTGCGAACTATGTGTTTGATGATTTATCTGTGTTGATTTCCGGGCCTCCAATCAAGGATCCAGGAGCGCTATTGAGGTATGCATTGCCAATCGACAATAAAGCTATTAGGGAAGTGCAAAAGCCCTTGGAAGATATTACTGACAGTCTAAAGATTGCTGGGGTTAAAGCATTAGATTCCGTTGAAAGAGTGAGAAGCTCAAGTCTCTTCCTTTGTCTCCTTTGCTTAAATTTTTTATCTTGGAAGAAAAAAGATATGATCTTGTATTTCATTTGATGTAGAATGTAAGACAAGCATCTCGAGCTCTGCAGCAGGGGAGAACTGTTATTGTTTCAGGATTAGCAAAGTCCAATGTGGACCATGGGATTGAACTGCTCGACAAGCTGCAAACAGGAATGGATGAGCTTCAGAAAATTGTGGAGGATAGAAAACGTGACGCAGTTGCTCCCAAACAGAAGGAAATACTTAATTATGTTGGAGGGTGAGTATTTGCGAGTTTATCTTGTTGCTCTTTTTCTTCTCGCTCTTTGAAGGATGTGTTTCAGATAGATTGCATATTTGCCTAGTGGCCCCTAGCTTGATAAGCCTTATTTAGGAGTCTTCTTAATCACAAGTGCTTGTTTATGGACTTCCTATATGGTTGTGCATGCTGTATCTATGTTGTCATTTTCCTTTTTGGAAATATTATCTGTAAGCTTAGAACGTGGAAGTGATGTTAATATGGCAACCTAATATGGAGGTATTTTCAGAAAAGTCTACAACAACTTAGAAAAGCTCTTTTTTCCTTTTTTATAACAACCCGCTTTGGTTTGAATCACAATAAAGCAAAAAAGTTAGGGCAGCAAACTAAAAGTCATTCCTTAAAAACCTTTTTCTCATTTTATACCCTTGTCATTGACTGCAGCTGAGATCTTCCTGGGGCATTGGGTTTCTGCAGTGTTGAAGAAGATATGGTAGATGGCTTTCCGTATGAGGTGCCTGAAGAATACCAAAACATGCCTTTGCTAAAAGGAAGAGCGACAGTAGATATGAAGATCAAAGTAAAAGACAACCCCAACCTAGAGGAATGTGTCTTCAGAATTGTTTTGGATGGTTACAATGCCCCAGTGACTGCTGGAAATTTTGTAGACTTGGTAGAAAGGCGTTTTTATGATGGCATGGAGATTCAAAGAGGTAATTTAGCTTTAAAATAGAGGAGTATGGGAAAAGGAAAAAAGAATCTCTAAAATATGCATCAATTAATGCAATTGTGATGAACACTTCACAGCGGATGGCTTTGTAGTCCAAACAGGAGATCCGGAAGGCCCAGCTGAAGGTTTTATTGACCCAAGTACAGAGAAGACTCGTGCTATTCCTCTTGAAATTATGGCCATTGGTGAAAAAGCTCCATTCTATGGAGCGACTTTGGAAGTAAGCTTGACATTTTTTATGGTCACTGTCGTTATTTTCTATATGTATATATTGCCAGAAACCGCAACAGAATGTAGTAATTCGAAAAACTGGGGGGAAATAAAAGATGCCATGGCTTGATTCAAAGATGTCTTATTCATGTCATGATATGAGTTATACTTTTGTGACCCCCCACTCCCGCCCCCTTTTTTATACAACAACATTACCTCATTGCCTTAGAGGCTTCCGCCTATAGCGGGATAGGGGGTCGGATGTATGCAATCATACACATATATTAGAAACACACAGAGGTTATTTCCCGATGACCCATAATGAAAATTGTGTCAAACTGTGTCGATCAACTGCTACTCCACAATATAAGAAATACAACCAATTTAGTGAGTCATTTTGCTTAATTCCATCTTATTCAAAGTCAAAGAAGAGCGTTTTTGACTTTTTTGGAAATGGAAAAGCACCCGCTCTTTGTACGAGATCAGTACAACAACATTACCCCTTTGCCTTAGAGGCTTCCGCCTATGGCGAGGTATGGGGGGAGGATGGTCGGATGTACGCAACCATACCCATGTGTTAGAAACACACAGAGGTTGTTTCCCAATGACCTATAATGATGTGTCAAGGTATGTCGATCAACCGCTACTTCACAATATAAGAAGCGCAACCAATTTAATGAGTCATTTTACTTTATTCATCATATTCCAAAGTCAAGAAAGAATATGTCCTTGACTCTATTAGAAATGAAAGGAGAATAGTGAATAGTGAATAGATCGTTCATACTCAGTATTTTGAGCATTTTTCTTCACTCTAATGGACTATAATAACATTTTGAATCTAAATTTTGCTGATTCTATAGGAGCTGGGTCTTTACAAGGCTCAAACAAGACTTCCTTTTAACGCATTTGGGACCATGGCCATGGCCAGAGATGTAAGGATTTCAACGACTAGCACCCTGCATGTATACATTCCTGTACAGTTAAGCTTGGTGCCTAAAATTTTGTGTGAATTGTTTTCATTGTGCCAGGAATTTGAGAATGATTCTGCTTCAAGCCAAGTCTTTTGGCTATTGAAAGAAAGTGAACTCACTCCAAGCAATGCCAACATACTCGATGGCCGATACACAGTCTTTGGATACATAACTGAAAATGAGGATTATTTGGCAGATCTCAAGGTTGGAGATGTTATAGAATCTATTCAAGTAGTGTCTGGTCTGGACAACCTTGCTAATCCAAGCTACAAGATTGCTGGTTAGGTATTCCTCTCTATTTTTTCTGGCGTCCCAAGGCTGTCAGCATGTTGTAATTCACAGCTCCTGCTGTATTCTTTTAACGAGTTATGATCTGGGATACTATCAAACATGTACGGGAACTAAGATTCATACTTTATGAGGGAATTTCTTTCTTCACATGGTGTCCCTTTGCTTTCGCAGTCGATAATGTTCTTGCAAACAGTAGATTTATATTCAACAAGTAAAATAACGTTTCCGGTGTACTAGGCTCCCGCATTTGCGTAGGGTCTTAGGAGAGGCCGGATCGCTTCGCAATCTAATGTACGCAACCTTACTTTACACTTTATGTAAGAAGTTGTTTCTGCTGCTCAAACTTGTGACCTAAAGGTCAGAAAGCATCAACTTTATCAGTTGTTCCAAGATCGGCTCTCAATATCTAAAAGAAGATATGTAGACTAATGAAGAGACCTCGCGTCATTTGTTAACAGATTATTTATTCCAATCATTTCTGTGGAATCCTGAGGTTAATGATTGGAAGGATTTCGAAAGTTGGCATGGAAGATGAAGGGATGAGAGGAATCTTAAGTCTTAATCTAGCATAACAGTAAGATACAACAAAAGCATAAGCATAAAACAACACGGTATTTAACGTAAAACGACACTTTCTTTCGGAGATATCAGCGCGCAACAAAAATCATCTCTTCCTGAATGAGAACATTCCTAGTAGCAAGTTTAACAACTAACATTACCTTCGTTGTTTTAAAGGCTACCCCGGATATGGGAGGAGTCGGATATACGCAACCATACATATGTATTATAGACACACAGATGTTTTTCAATGATCCATGATGAAAATTGCGTCAAGCTGTATCGATCAACTGCTACTTCACAATATAAGAAGCGCAGCCAATTTAATGAATCATTTTGCTTTATTCTATCATTATTCCAAACCAGTACCAAGTTTAAGAACTCCCAAATGGGCAAGTATTCAAGGAGGAAGCCTCTTATGTGATGGTTTTATTAAGTTACATCACCCTAGCTTGGTATTCCAGTTTGGTAGCACAATAACGTGTTGTTAATGCTGTTGTGATTATCACTGCATGTAAGCTTCCATGAAAGTAAAATACTTGCATTATTAGCATTCTAAAAATTTCATTGATTCGTAACTTGATAACACTCGAAACTTTCACCTCAACAAAAAGAAAGATGGAAGTTTCGGATCTTACAAGATCGGTTCAAATCAGAAGAGACAGAAAGTTAGGCAAAAAAATATAAGACCTCCAAATCACGCGCGACCAAATGTACAAAAAGGGAAGAGGTTTAAAATTTTTTAGTTTTTAAAAAAGAGTTGCTTGACCACGTGGCAGCGCGTGATTGGAGAACTCATATTTTGCCTAACTTTCTGCATCTCTTGATCTGAACCGCTTACAAATTAGGTTAACAAGAACACTCAAGAATCGTCCAGTTAATCAGATATCACAGGATTCTACCACTTGTAAATCTACGACTTGTAAATCTCTTGAGCTCCCAGTTCCACACAGACTCATTTTCAAGGGCAAAATTTTTCTTCCTAAAAGAAAAATGCAACCTTGTTTCAGATACTGGGGACATGGCTGACTTCAATGGCCTAGAACTGGGGAACTAAAAAATTCAAGGACCGCGGTATTTTCTGAAGCAGAAACAACCCTGAGATTGATCTAGAGGAATCATCCCCCCACCCTTGGACGTGTCAAGAGCTTCTAACATGGTCACAACATTGTCCATTTCAGGCCGCTTGTCAGGGTTACCATCCCAACAACGTTTCATCACGTTTGCAAAAGAGCTAGGGCAACAACGAGGTATCTCTGGCCTGAGATTCTGTAAGTACACAATAAAATTCATAGTTGTTAATCCAGCTAATCTGTAGATAGAAAAAGGGAATCCATAATTTTCATCATTGTCAAGTTACGGAAGTGATTTATCTTTAATAAAAGCCCTTCAGTAGTACATATTCCTATTATTGTGCTATCTATGCAGGTACATATAGAGTCGGGGATCTTACTGGAAACAAACTTTCTTGTTAGAATGTGATTTAGTTTTGATGATTTGCACAAGGTTGGCACTTGAAAATAATGTTTAAGCGCTTCAAGTTGATGGTTTGAAGTCAGTGCACTTCGAACGCTCACTTCAGGCGCTTCATGTGTCTTGGTGATGATCAGAACACTTCGAACGCCTTGATCAGGCGCTTCATGTGTTGTATTGAAAGTCAGGACACTTCGAACGCTTACATCAAGCGCTTCATGTGTCCTGATGAAATATACGTACACTTCGAACGCTACTTTAAGCGCTTCAAGTGTCTCACCAAGTCAAAAGTACTTTTCTCTGAATAAGCACGCTTTCCCAAGGCCTGGTTCTGAGAAAATGTCAGTTTTAGTTCGAACAAGCATGAAGTGCTACATGAGGCGCTTCATGTCACTTCGAACGCACTCAGTTGCCAACATTAGGCGCTTAATGTGACTTCGAACGCATGTTCTCTTTCACATTAAGCGCTTCATCCCACTTTGAACGCTTATTCTTTGGACAGATTAAGCGCTTCATGTGCTCAACGGTACAAATGTCTTTTTGCTTCATTTTATAACCAGTTGACTCTTTGTACCCTCCTCTTTTAGTGTTGTTTCAGCAGGTCTTCTCTCACACTCAGAGATCCCAGGTTTCTATTCTTGGCCAAAGTTTTTGAATCCTCTTCTAAATGGTTGCTACTTGCCAAGAACTGTTTTTGAAGACTGCTGCAGTCCTTCACAAGCTGCCAAATCCCATTATTGGCTGGGCAGAAGATTTCAAACGGGAAGTTTCTTGAAGGTTGATAAAAGAAGGGTTTGGTTCATTCTTCTTCTCCAACTTTCTACTACACAAGCTCTCAAGTCCTCTCAAGCTCAAGCTCTCAAAATATTTGTAATCCTTGTATATCTTTACTTTATTGTTGAGAGTGATTATTGTAAGAAGAAGAGTCTTCTTCTTGGTGAGATTTTCTGTGAGAGATTTTGGTAGATTGTTGGTCAAGGAGCAAGGGTGCTCTTTGTTTAAGTTTTCTAAACTTTGAAGGGTTTGTTGATAGTGTGTGGTGCACTATTCTCCCTACAAGATTTCTTTGAGGGCAAAGAAGATCTTTGGAGGCAAAACTTCAAAGTGTTAGAACTCTTGGTTGTGGTCTAGGCAAGGTGCCTAGTTTGTATTCTTTTGATTTTGTTTTGGTTGTTGTTTCCCCCAAAAGAAATAACAATCCCCATTTCAAAATCCTTCTTGTGAAACATCAAGAAGGTAGAGGAGTAGAGTCTCTTGACTTGAACCTCTATACATACTCGTGTTCTTTCTTGTCTTTCAAGTTTTATCTTTCTAAAGAACACATCCAAGTATTGGTTGCACTCAAAAACGAAAAATAGCCACAAAATATCCATACTTGGAGAACACACTATTCAACCCCCCCTTCTAGTGTGTTCTAAGGGACCTAACA
>AP025045.1:40782250-40815084 GCA_036186865.1 Eustoma russellianum
ACAACTTTCTACTACACAAGCTCTCAAGTCCTCTCAAGCTCAAGCTCTCAAAATATTTGTAATCCTTGTATATCTTTACTTTATTGTTGAGAGTGATTATTGTAAGAAGAAGAGTCTTCTTCTTGGTGAGATTTTCTGTGAGAGATTTTGGTAGATTGTTGGTCAAGGAGCAAGGGTGCTCTTTGTTTAAGTTTTCTAAACTTTGAAGGGTTTGTTGATAGTGTGTGGTGCACTATTCTCCCTACAAGATTTCTTTGAGGGCAAAGAAGATCTTTGGAGGCAAAACTTCAAAGTGTTAGAACTCTTGGTTGTGGTCTAGGCAAGGTGCCTAGTTTGTATTCTTTTGATTTTGTTTTGGTTGTTGTTTCCCCCAAAAGAAATAACAATCCCCATTTCAAAATCCTTCTTGTGAAACATCAAGAAGGTAGAGGAGTAGAGTCTCTTGACTTGAACCTCTATACATACTCGTGTTCTTTCTTGTCTTTCAAGTTTTATCTTTCTAAAGAACACATCCAAGTATTGGTTGCACTCAAAAACGAAAAATAGCCACAAAATATCCATACTTGGAGAACACACTATTCAACCCCCCCTTCTAGTGTGTTCTAAGGGACCTAACAATTGGTATCAGAGCCTCATCTTGCTTATTTGAGTCCAAATACAAGATTTGATCATTTCTAGTATGGATCCCTTTGTTTTTGATGATTTGGGTTCTCCTACTGCTGAAACCTCCAGAAGAAGGAGGCAGGCCTCTGTTGATGAGGATGTGAGTTCTCCTACAGCTGATTTTTCCAGAAGAAGGAGGCAGGAAACCCTATTCCCTTCTATCTCAAATGTTCATGTTAAAGTTCCCATGTTTGACCCTTTAAACTACCCACTGTGGAAGTCAAACATGGAAACGTACTTGCGTTCTTGTTCTCACAGAATATGGGTTGAGGTCTCAAAAGGATCTATGATTCCCATTGATATTGATGATCCTTCCCCGGAGGAGGAGTTCCAGTTGGCCATAAATAGCAAGGCTCTTGCTATTTTAAATAGCTCTCTTTCCACAAATGAGAGAGCTCAGATTCAAGGTGTCCAATCCGCACATGAAGCTTGGACAAAGCTTGAGATGATCCACGAAGGAACTTCTCAAGTTAGAAAGGCCAAAAGGAGACAGTTGATAAAACAATTTTACAACTTCACTGTCCCCAAAGGTGAAAAGATTGAAGAGTCCATCCAGAGATTCACCAAACTTGTCAACCTTCTCAAAGCGGTTGGCAAGAAGATAGAACAAGAAGATTTAAACCATTGCTTCCTAAACAGTTTAGGAAGAGAATGGAATGCAAAAGTGACGGCCATCGAGGAGTCCAAGGATCTTGAAACAATCACCTTGGACGAGTTATACGGGAATCTCATCACTTATGAGATTCATTTAGATGCACAAGAAAAGAATGATCCTATTCGCCAATCTTCAAAGGCGTTGGTCGTAGAGTCGGAGGACTCGGATGATGAAGTCGGACTTCTTGTCAAAAGATTCCGACGTATTGCAAGAAAAAATGGTGACGAAGCAAGGAGATTCGTCAAGGAAAGATACCCCAAGGACAAGGTGAAGGACCAAGAGAATAAATGCTACAAATGTGGGAAGCTTGGTCATTTCATGAAGGATTGTCGGGTGAAAGAGCCGCAACTCAAAGACAAGAAGGCCATCTACCAAAGGAAGAAGGCCTTGCAAGCGGAGGTAGCCCATTGGGAGAGTTTTCTTTCCGGATCCGAAAGCGACAATGGCGATAGGGATGATCTTGCACTCACGGGGGTGGTGGAAGATGATCTTGACAAGGAGTTCTTTGCACTAATGGCCATCGACGATGACAAGGAGGTATGCAACATTTCATCTCATTATAAATTTATTGATGAACGAGATGATTTAATACAAGAAAATGATCTCCTTGATTTAAAATATCAACGTGTCAAGAAAGAGTTTAGAGCATGCATAAATGAGTATAATGACACGTTAGAGAATCACATTGCATTGCAACTTGAGCATGACATATTTTTAACAATGCATGTGATTGCACTTGAAGAGAAACATGATTTGATGAAATCATGTGCTCAAGCCCTTGAGGATAAGAAAAATGATTCAAGGGTAGGTGCTAAAGAGATAAAGAATAAAGATGCATCTAGACCAAGTATGAAAGTCAAACCTAGTGTCATGTATGCATCTAAGAAGGGAAACAAAAAGGAACAAACACAAGTGATCAAGGAGTCTAAAACCTCCTTGAAGAAGCAAAGGCACATGCCTAAACCAAAGGCTAATGCACCAAAGGTATCACAACCTTTGGTCCATGTTGTGAAACAAAAACCTTCTACTATCCCAAAGAAGGTGGTTCCTAAGAAGGAAACACGACATGTGCCAATGCACAAACATTTGCACAAGCATGCACCAACACACAAGCATACTCCTACATGTTTTTATTGCAATAGGAAAGGTCATGTAGAAAGAGTATGTAGAGCTAAGAATAATAAGAATCTTGTGTGGGTGCCGAAAGGCGAGATGAAGGTAACTAACCTTCAAGGACCCAAAATAAAAAGGGTACCAACTTCATATGGTTCTTTTGTAGGCCCTAGCACTCAATGGAGAAAGCGAAGACAAGAAGGTCAAATGGGTCGTGGACAGTGGGTGTTCCAACCATATGACGGGAGACAAACGTCTCTTCCATAGACTCACTATGCAAGACGGAGGAGTTGTCCACTTTGGCGGTAGCAAAGGCCAAATCAAAGGACATGGTATTGTGGGTAACGATTCCTTCTCTCTTAGTGATGTCTTATATGTTGTAGGTCTTAAGTTTAACTTGATAAGTGTCAGTCAACTTTGTGATGCTAATTATGAGGTAACGTTTTTGAAAACAAAGTGTGTTGTGAAAAAGGAAGAAAAGATTTTATTTGAGGCTTTGCGTTTCAAAAATATTTACAAAGTTAGCATCAATGATTTGGTTTCTCAAAATGTATCGTGTCTAGTTGCTAAGAATGATTTGACGCAACTATGGCATAGACGTCTCGGACATGTATGTTTCAAAACATTTAAATTTATTTGCGAAAATGAAAAAGTCCGAGGCCTTCCTAAAATGAGTTTTGAAAACAATGACTTATGTGACACTTGTCAAAAGGCGAAACTTGTGAAAACAAGTTTCAAACCCAAGACAAATATTTCCACCTCCAAGCCCCTACAATTGCTTCATATGGATTTGTATGGGGATGTTGGAACAAGAAGCTTGGGTGGCAAACATTACACCTTCGTGGTTGTAGATGACTATACTCGTTATACGTGGGTGATGTTTCTTGCTAAGAAAAGTGATGCATGTAGTGAGTTTGTAAGTCTAAGTAAACGATTGGAAAATCATGTGGGTGACACCATCAAAACCATCCGTAGTGATCGTGGTGGTGAGTTCGATGGTGATTTCGAAAGGTTTTGTGTATCCAAAGGATACTCTCATGATCTTTCGGCACCTAGAACTCCTCAACAAAATGGTGTGGCCGAACGGAAAAATATAACTCTACAAGAAATGTGTAGAGCAATGTTAAACGAGTTCGGTTTGCCCAAGTATTTTTGGGCCGAAGCGGTTAATGCCGCTTGCCATGTGATCAATCGTGTCTATTTGAGACCATACCTAAATGTGACACCTTATGAGCTTTGGAATGGAAAAGTTCCCAACATTGGGTATTTCAAAGTCTTTGGTTGCAAGTGTTTTATACTTAATACCAAAGATACTTTGGACAAACTTGACCTCAAAGCGGATGAAGGTATCTTTTTAGGTTATGCCTCAAATAGTAAAGCATTTCGTGTTTTCAACAAAAGGAGTCAAAAGGTGGAAGAATCAATACATGTTAAGTTTAATGAGTCACTTAGTGATGAACCTAAACTTAATGAGGATTGTGTAGAGGATGAAGATGTGACTCCTCAAGAAGAAATTTTTGAGGATGTTCCTATGGTTGTTCCTCAACGAGAAATCGTTGATGATCCTCCAAATGGAAACATCTTCGTTGATTTGAGAGTTGAACCTCTTGAAAGCACTCCTCCACCTTGTGTAAATGAACTTAGTGAGTCAAGTAAAAATGTCTCTTCTACTCATGTTGATTCACAAAATGTAGAAAATGCATCACACATTCCGGAACATGAGGGTCATGACAATGATGAAGGTTCATCTCTTCCGGAACATGATCAAAGGGAAGTTGGAGGTGATGTATCCAATCTTCCTAGATCATTTAAGCACAAAAGTTCTCACCCTCAAGAGTTAGTCATAGGTGATTTAAATAGAGGTATCACCACACGAAGGCAATATAGAGAGAATGCATTTGTCTCTCTTATAGAGCCTAAAAATATTAAAGAAGCACTTCTTGATGAAAATTGGATCTTGGCTATGCAAGAAGAATTAAACCAATTTGAAAGAAGTGATGTTTGGGAGTTAGTTCCCAAACCAAACGATCATCCTATTATTGGAACGAAATGGGTCTTTCGTAACAAGATGGATGATCAAGGTAATGTCACTAGAAACAAGGCTAGGTTAGTTGCTCAAGGATACCGTCAAGAAGAAGGTATTGATTTTGATGAGACATTTGCACCCGTAGCACGACTTGAGGCTATTAGAATGTTATTAGCATATGCTTGTTATAGAGATTTTACACTTTACCAAATGGATGTTAAATCCGCATTCTTGAATGGTGTTATTCAAGAGGAAGTGTATGTTGCACAACCTCCCGGGTTTGAATGTCATGATTCACCACATCATGTCTTCAAACTTAAAAAGGCTCTTTACGGTCTCAAACAAGCTCCAAGAGCTTGGTACGAGAGGTTAAGTACTTTTCTTCTTAATAATGGTTTTTCAAGAGGTAAAGTTGACACTACTTTGTTCATAAAAGAACGAGGTAGGAATCATTTAATTGTTCAAGTATATGTTGATGATATTATTTTTGGTGCTACTAACAATTGTCTTTGTGAGCAATTTGCTAGTCTTATGCAAGGTGAGTTCGAGATGAGCATGATGGGCGAGCTAAACTATTTCCTTGGATTACAAATCAAGCAAACCAAAGATGGTGTGTACATTTCCCAAGCCAAATACACAAGAGACTTGCTCAAAAAGTACAATTTTGGTGAAGGAAGAGAGGTGAACACCCCAATGAGCACAAGTGCAAAGCTTGACAAGGATGAAAAGGGAAAACATGTCGAGGTAACCTTGTATCGTGGCATTATAGGTAGTCTACTTTACTTAACGGCTAGTAGACCCGATATTTTACATGCGGTATGCTTATGTGCTAGATTTCAAAGTGATCCTAGGGAGATGCATTTTATTGCGGTAAAACGCATCCTTAGATACCTTAGAAGTACTTTGAAATTTGGTTTATTTTATCCTAAAAATGCATGTTTTGATTTAAGAGGTTATTGTGACTCCGATTATGCGGGGAGTTTAGTTGATAGAAAGAGCACCTCCGGAACTTGTCAGTTTCTTGGAGATTGTCTCGTTTCTTGGTACTCCAAGAAACAAAACAGTGTGTCTCTCTCTACGGCGGAATCCGAATATGTGTCGGCCGCCTCGTGTTGTGCACAATTGTTATGGATGACTAACACGTTAAATGATTATAACATTCACTTCTCAAAGGTGCCAATTTTGTGTGATAACACGTCCGCCATAAATATTGCACAAAACCCCGTCCAACATAGTCGGACCAAGCACATTGAAGTGAGGTATCATTTCATCCGTGATTGTGTACAAAAGAACTTGGTAAGTGTAGAATTTGTTCCTACACATGACCAACTTGCGGACATTTTCACGAAACCCTTGCCTAGTGATGTTTTCTTATCTATAAGAAATAGGTTGGGGCTGCTCAATATGGGTTGACAAAACCATCTTGAGTTTTGAGCATGAAAATTTCAAAATTTTCAACATCAGTAGACATGAATCGCTTCATCTTAGATTGCTTAGGCGTTCGATATCACATCAAGCGCTTGATGTTAAGGATTTCACTTGTTCAAAGTGACATCAAGCGCTTTATCCAAGTTTGTTCACTCGTTCGATGTGACTTTAAGCGCTTCATCTGAGTTTCCTCATTCGTTCGATGTGACTTTAAGCGCTTCATCTGTTTGTATGAAGTCGTTCGAAGTCACTTGAGGCGCTTCAACCCTAATTCTTCACTGTCATTTCCGCCGTCTCTTCAGTTTTCGCGCCATTCAATGACCATCAACTCCTGCGCCAGTTTTTTCCCTCTTCCTCTTTCCCACGATCCCCATTTTCCCTTCCCCATTTTCTGCACATTCATTTCATCTTTCTCTTCTCTCTCCTCCATTTCTCCACTCTCTCTTCCTCCATTACTCCCAATATCTTTTCATCTTCTCCATCTCCCACTATATATTCCTTCTCCAACCTTCATCTCTTTTCAATCAAGCTCTCATCTCCATTTAATCTTCTACAAACTCCCTCATTCCTCTCCTCAAAAATGGCCTCTGCAGGACCGTCAAAACGCCCACGCACTCACAGGACAAAGAAAACTGCTGGGCTCGGGACTGCGGAACCCGATGAACTCAAAATCATCCGTGAAGGGCTAACCAAGGAAAACTTTCCTTGGTTGAGAAAATCGACAATGATATCAAAAAGTCTCCTCGCCCTGTAGACAAAGGAGTACACTTATCTCTGTACTCTAACATGCTCGTTGAAGAATGGCACACGAACAATCGCCCTGTTGTTCCTCTCAAACTTCTGAGTCTCAGTGACCTGTCCGAGACTCACATGGATCAGATCGTGTCTCTGCTCGATTTCCAAGGCTGGACCTCCCTCTGGTCCAGGCTTGACATGCGCAGTTTCTCCCGGGAGTACACCCGGATGTTTTATGCAAATCTGTGGATTACTCCACAAACTGAATCTCAATCCTTCTTGCTCAACACTGTTGTTGATGGTACGTCCCTCAGTTTCTCTATTCCCGAAATCTGTGAAATTCTCCGCATCCGAAACGAAGGCCTAAGTGACTTTTCCATATTTGACTGGAGCAGTAAATACGGAATTCCCGAACAAGATGTGAAGTTTGATCTGGGGTTCTTTCCTTCCCGAAAGACTCAGAACATGGCTCTCATTGATCGCATCTTGTTAGCCATTGCCACTTACTGTGTGAATGGTAAGTCGACACGAAATCCAAGCAACATGGATTTCTACGTCACTTACCGCATCAAAAATCAAACCCAACTCAATTTTGCCTGGATTATGGTTGAGGTCATGTTCTCTGCTCTTCGGAAAGCTTCCAAGGCCTTACCCTTTGCCAACCTTATCACCGTCCTTCTCAAGTCAAAAGGGATTGTCATTCCTGATAGTGAACTCACCCCGGTGGCAAACACGGACTACTACAGTAACTATAACATTATCCAAGCCATTGACTCCCAAAAACGAAAAGCCACGAACATTCCCGGTCTTGATGATGAGGCTGAAGCTGCGCCTCAAGAACATGTTGAATCAAGTACCGTTGAACAGCTGCGTGCTAAAATTCAATCTTTGGAACAGTCTGTTCAGCACCTTCAGCTGAGAAATGAGCGTCATGAATATCGCTTTGGCATTCTCAAGGACGCTATTCTCCAACAAATGCCGTGGGCATCCTTTCCCCCTGATTTTGATGATTTAGGGGGAGACACTGCTACTGCTGCTGCTGGAGATAAAAGTACTGGTGCCGGTGGAGTCGAACATGCTGGTGGAAGTAGTCAACAAATGGGTGGTTTTGCAGAATTTGCATCAATTCCTTTCAATTTTGGTGATTTGCAGCATCCTAGTGGAAGTGGTGCTGGCTCTAGTGGTGGCTTGTAGTTGGGTTCTGTCTTTGTTTCCTTCTGATGTTTGCAATTCAAAAACTTTTTCTTCTTGGTTGTTAGTTGGAATGTCTCTTCTTTATAATTAGATATTAATATAAATGTTTTTATTGCAAAGTGCTGTTCTGAGTTATCTAGTAGTTTTTTTTTAAAGTTTATGCACTTTGTGAGGGGGAGCATTTGCTAAGGGGGAGTAAATTAAAATGATGCATGTTGTGAAATCATCAAAAAGAGGGAGAATGTTAGAATGTGATTTAGTTTTGATGATTTGCACAAGGTTGGCACTTGAAAATAATGTTTAAGCGCTTCAAGTTGATGGTTTGAAGTCAGTGCACTTCGAACGCTCACTTCAGGCGCTTCATGTGTCTTGGTGATGATCAGAACACTTCGAACGCCTTGATCAGGCGCTTCATGTGTTGTATTGAAAGTCAGGACACTTCGAACGCTTACATCAAGCGCTTCATGTGTCCTGATGAAATATACGTACACTTCGAACGCTACTTTAAGCGCTTCAAGTGTCTCACCAAGTCAAAAGTACTTTTCTCTGAATAAGCACGCTTTCCCAAGGCCTGGTTCTGAGAAAATGTCAGTTTTAGTTCGAACAAGCATGAAGTGCTACATGAGGCGCTTCATGTCACTTCGAACGCACTCAGTTGCCAACATTAGGCGCTTAATGTGACTTCGAACGCATGTTCTCTTTCACATTAAGCGCTTCATCCCACTTTGAACGCTTATTCTTTGGACAGATTAAGCGCTTCATGTGCTCAACGGTACAAATGTCTTTTTGCTTCATTTTATAACCAGTTGACTCTTTGTACCCTCCTCTTTTAGTGTTTGTTTCAGCAGGTCTTCTCTCACACTCAGAGATCCCAGGTTTCTATTCTTGGCCAAAGTTTTTGAATCCTCTTCTAAATGGTTGCTACTTGCCAAGAACTGTTTTTGAAGACTGCTGCAGTCCTTCACAAGCTGCCAAATCCCATTATTGGCTGGGCAGAAGATTTCAAACGAGAAGTTTTCTTGAAGGTTGATAAAAGAAGGGTTTGGTTCATTCTTCTTCTCCAACTTTCTACTACACAAGCTCTCAAGTCCTCTCAAGCTCAAGCTCTCAAAATATTTGTAATCCTTGTATATCTTTACTTTATTGTTGAGAGTGATTATTGTAAGAAGAAGAGTCTTCTTCTTGGTGAGATTTTCTGTGAGAGATTTTGGTAGATTGTTGGTCAAGGAGCAAGGGTGCTCTTTGTTTAAGTTTTCTAAACTTTGAAGGGTTTGTTGATAGTGTGTGGTGCACTATTCTCCCTACAAGATTTCTTTGAGGGCAAAGAAGATCTTTGGAGGCAAAACTTCAAAGTGTTAGAACTCTTGGTTGTGGTCTAGGCAAGGTGCCTAGTTTGTATTCTTTTGATTTTGTTTTGGTTGTTGTTTCCCCCAAAAGAAATAACAATCCCCATTTCAAAATCCTTCTTGTGAAACATCAAGAAGGTAGAGGAGTAGAGTCTCTTGACTTGAACCTCTATACATACTCGTGTTCTTTCTTGTCTTTCAAGTTTTATCTTTCTAAAGAACACATCCAAGTATTGGTTGCACTCAAAAACGAAAAATAGCCACAAAATATCCATACTTGGTGAACACACTATTCAACCCCCCCTTCTAGTGTGTTCTAAGGGACCTAAATCCTTTGGGATGGAGGTATTGTTTGTCTGACTCTCGCCCTACCCAAACCCTAGCGACAGCTTTTACTGTTGTTCGGATATACTGAGTATGATTGTTGTTGTTGTTGTCAAGTTACGAAAGTAAGATACCATAGACTTCATCAAACGATTCATGACTTCTTGAAAACACAACATGCAGCACTCATATAGTAAGACGTGTATGCAAAAACCATGGTGTTCTAATGTATATCATGATTCATGACTTCTTGAAAACACACCATGCAGCACTCATATAGTAAGACGTGTATGCAAACCATGGTGTTCTAATGTATATCATGATTCATGACTTCTTGAAAACACAATATGCAGCACTCATATATTAAGACGTGTATGCAAAAAAACATTCCACCTGACGCACAACAGCTGAAGTCACTTCTGCGAAGCTGAGATCCGGATATGGCATGTCACAACAATATATCTCCCAAAGGCAAATGCCAAAACTATAAACATCACATTTCCTGTTATATGGCTTCCCATTAAGAACCTGATTGAAAAGACAAAAGAGTTAAACCAGAAGCTGCAATAATCCACTACAGATAGCCATGTTTCCATTAAAGCCCACAAATTTATACATGCAGCGTCAATGTTTACTAAAAGAGGTAAATACCTCTGGTGCCATATACCCAAGAGTTCCAGTTTCACCAGTCATGTCATTAGGGTTTGAAGCTTCAACACGTGCAACCCCAAAATCAGCTATTTTTACAGTACGTGTCTTGTCAAGAAGCATATTCTCTGTCTTCACGTCTCTGTGGACAATCTTTTTAGAATGAAGATAACTCAATCTGCCAAGTACAAAATGGTATCAGTTGGCATCTTCAGAGCTAACTCAGCACAATACTTGCTGCGAATCGAGTTCCCAATAAAGCAAAAGCTGCAAAACCTCTACAAATCTATATAAATTATTAAATATCAAACGGGAAAGCATCAAAAGCAACCCTCGTGCAAGATCCAATGCGAGTTGAACGACAACTTTAAAAGCCAGTTTCCTCCTTCGATTCTTTATAAGGAAAGATTTCAGGGTCCCACCAGGAAGATACTCAACCACAACGCAGCAAATATTACGTGGTATGCCTATATGACCATTTTCTGATAGAATATTTAGCTCTGTTGCGCCCATTGTAGCTCCTATGAACTGCATAAGCAAGGAGCATATAATACCAACAATGAACTAAAACAGAAAAGATGACAATTAGTTTTCTGGCTCATGAGCTGCAGTCATTCTTGGAGGTGACAAATATGTTTCAAGAAGAATTGGGAAAAAATAATGTGAACAAAAGATGTTACCTTGGTCACATTAGGATGATCAAGTTTGTGCCAAACAGAAACCTCTTGTGCAAAATCTGCCCTCAGTGAAGCAATTTCAGGCTCAGCTCGATGACCTTCTTCCCCCCAGTCAAGAAGTTTTACTACAGGAAAAGGATTCAAACATCAATAATGCAAGAAACAAAAATTATGCAGTTAAGCACCCAGCTCTAACATACAGAGGGATTACACAATTAAAAGACAGATATACTGAAGCACGTCATGCTAAATCTTATACTGCCATGATTTTCTAATGATAAGAAGTCAATATCTCATTTTTTAAAGCAACTAAACGACTATGACATGGAAGGAAACTTGAAAAAGTGGTAAACAAGTTCAGGATCCATAAAAGAGAAACTCAGTTCAATCTCTTGATTCTCAGAAGTCTGCACATTCATACATGTAATTAAGCATCACACTTCATGTGAAATTGTAGCTTAAGCGATAACACGAATGACGTAGGTAAATGAGTAGAGATCATGTATGTTATACTTTCACTTTTATTTATTAGTCTAAGTGATTCACCTAACTACTTTCACACCACAATTTATCAAAAACATTATTCAATCTAAATCGCGTCCAAAGGCACACAAGTAACTTGTAAGGACGCCATATGAGCAAGTAGGCACATGAAAATACGATAGTCATATTTCAAGTCAGAATTCAAAATGTCCATTGGAACTTGTAAAACCACCACTTCAAACTGCAAAATGACAAAAAGCCAATACTCTAGAAATTATAAATAGAACAACAAGGATACCGGCGAGTTAATAACAAACAGTATGCAGAATTTGTCAATGCGGCTAGTGTTCGATCAATTGCTACACAAGAAAGAAACGCTTACAAGCCTATCTTTTTCTTTTTCGATCAACATGATAAAAGGGAAGAGGGGGGGGGGAGAGAGAGAGAGAGAGAGAGAGAGAGAGAGAGAGAGAGATCATGTTATTTAAACCTGCGACGTCAAGGCCGTCATACATTCCACGATGAACAGTACCGTAAGTGCCACGAGCAATGAGAGATTTAATGAGGAGTTTAGAAGGATCGATTTCCCAGCCGTACTGGACGGGAATCTCCCGGTCCCCGTGATTATTACCAGCTTCTTGACCCGAATCATTTACATTGCGGTTCTTTTGTTTCTCAAAAGTCCATTGCCTGCTAAGATGCTTCTGTAATTGCTCATCAATGCTCTTCAGATCTATCGTGTCCGCCCTCACAAACCCCATCCCTTCCCTACCCCCATTCCCTCCCTCCTCCATTCTCCGATGAAGAAAAAAAGGAAAAAGAACACACACACACACCACCTAAGAAGCACACTCAGAACACACAGTGTCGTCGGAGTTCAGTGTCACAGTGGTTAAAGCTAAAAGTGCTGTGGAGAAAAACTGTTTTGAAGTAGAGGAAGAATCAGAGGAGTCCGGCAGACAGCCGAGTATGGAATCAGCGGTCTAGGAATGCGTGAATATTTTGTGGATGGTCGGTACGGAATCTTCTTTTAAAGAGACTTTTGTTGTTGCCTACTAATACAACAAGCCTTTATATCCAAACACATCTCAATCACATCAAAAACTATCGCGAGAGTCTGAAATGGTGTTGACTGATGTAAATCAGATAATGGGTTTATTAAATGAAAAGTTTTTTTTGATAACATAAAAAGTTTTTATTTAAGGTTTAAAAGATGTCAAGATTAAACTCAGTTCCATATATGAGTTGACAACATAATTTTAACATTGTTGACAAAGATAGAACCGACGATTCATCGTAATAAAATCCATATTTTAAATACCAAGTGAATTCTGAGACAATAATATTTGTTTTGCTCCTTGGTAGCAAAAAGATAAAATCTCTGGCCCTCATGAAACTTTGTGGAGGATAAAAATTAGTTATTCATCGGTTTTCTAAGTTGGTGAAGACTACTTAGTGACCCGCATAAGATGTTTTGCTTCATTCTAGCAAAAGGTTGAATCCCAACTCCAAGGATCCCTCACACTTTGGCCCGATGAGACACCTGGGAAGATGTAAATCAGGTACTCAGCAGCCCGTTAAGGGGAGGCACATAACACGCAGACCCATATTAGGGGCCCACCTTCAAGATCCACATTGGAGTCTGAAGATAAAGTGACTGCGGGATTCGAACCTTGCACCTTTCTAGCAATTCTACCCATTCAGAACCAACGGAGGTATGTCTTTCGGAACCAACTGAGTTTTGCTCCTGTGTTGACACGGAAGAGGCGCACATTAAGTTAGACTTGGACCTTAGACTCCTTTTGACTGGCTTCCCTAGCGCAAGTCGAACCCGACCTCTCTTTTGATTTTTTTGGTTAGAGAAACTGATGACAGATTCTCATTTTTCAAATTCTTTTGGTTTAAATATTTGCTAATAATGTTTAATTTATGTTTAAATATTGGATTTCGAAAATATTTCTTTTCGGTTTAATGTTGGGTTCCACTCTTCATTCTCATTTTTTATATCATGTAATGTTTTGTGACTGTCTTAGTTATAATCTTTTTAAGGTTCATGATTTGAAATTTTAATTGGCAATTTTTTTTTCCAAAAATTGTAGTACAGATGCTCAAACTGTGAGTTTAGATTGACACTCATACTTAGAATTGAATGGATATATAATATTAATTAAAAAATCTTTAAATAAATCCTTATACACATAAGATATGAAGCAGTTCTCAATGGAAACAAACTCTTTGAATGGAGGCATTGTTTGTCTTTCACCCTCTCCAGATCTTAGCGATAGCTTTTGCTCTCGTTAGAATATAATGAATATGTTGATGTTGTTGTTGGTATACGCATAAGATTTTCTTTTTTTCCATGCTTGCTTGATGTGTGATTCAGACTGTCTCCTTTAAATGGAAATCGTAGATGTAAACATGTCAAGCACAAACTTGAGTTTCTTCTCCTGTTTTACTTAAGTGCTGCTCATGCTTTATTTGATCCTTAGAAAACATTTGTCATGCTTTCAAGTTGGAGAATATGTTCCATAGTGAGCTAATAAGATAAATGAATAATGTCGAATTCCCAGCCAACCTCCCTTGCTTATCGTTATATAATATGTAAAAGAAGATATGTAGATTAATGAAGAGCCCTCGAATTTGTCATCATCAATCATACATAGTATATCACAACGACAACAAAAACTATCACTAGGGTCTGGAGAGGGTAAGCGGCAGTCAAACAATATCTCTGCATAAATAATACAATAATAGGGATATGATGTGCTAGTGTTTTAGTGAGGAAATTCAGGAAATATAAAGAGAAGGTTGCTGATATTAAAATACTCATAAACGTGTATATGCACATATTATGCAAAACAACGACAAAAACATAAACAAACAAGTGCAAAGTCAACCTATAGCGTAAGTAGTATCTAAGCTCTTAAATATACTCTAGGTGCCCCTATATCTGTCATATACCTCGTTAACCTTAATCTTCTGCCTTCATGAACTCCTATCTTGGACTATGTCCTCAGAGGTGCAAATCTAGTAGATCATGTCTAATCCACTCATGTCGAGTCAATTTAGGCTTGCCTTTACTCCTTTTCTCCTCTACAATGAGGTTTTCAACTGCTCTGATAGACGCCGTTGTTTGTCTTCTCTTGACGTGCCCAAACCATCTCAGTCTTCCCTCCCTTATCTTATCTGATATACTAACCACCCCTAACCTTTTCCGAAACACATTATTTATGATCTGGGCTCACACATCCACCTCAACATCCTCACCTCTATCACTTCCATCTTCTGCGACTGTGGCCTCTTGACGGCCTAGCAGTCTGTTCCATATAGCATTGTCGGTCGCACTACCATCCTATGAAAATTTTTCTTTAATTTAATTGGAAAATTCTTGTCACACAACACCCCTAAGGTCAACCTCCATTTACACCAGTCTGGTTGAACTAGATGTGCTATATCATTATCTATGTCGTCTATGCAAGTACGTATAGAGCCGGAGGTCTCATTAGAAGCAAACTCTCTATTCCTTGAGATGAGGTATTATTTGTATGCATCTCACCCTCTTCAGACCCTATCGATAGCTTTTTTTTCGTTAGAATATTACTGGGTATGGTTGTTGTTGTATAAACATATCATCAACCAACCTAACTGTTACAGCTCCTTGATACTTTCTACAAAACTATGTCTATGTAGGCAGCTAATAAGATAATTGAATTAGTGTTTAAGTGGTTTGGAATTTCTTGAATTGTTTAAATAAAAGCTGGATTCTCACCCTCAAATTGTTCAACTTCGAAAACCTTTCAATATTCCTGTTATGCTACCGACACCAAAAGCAAGATGATTAAATAAGCCAATCTAGCATCTTCTATTTTTGTTATACAGATGACTCGAGTCCAGAACCAATAACCATAAAGACGCATCCAAGGAACAAAATAAACACGCGAATATATGCAAACATGACTCGACCTTCCAGCATTTAGACAAACATGACTTGACCTACCTGCCTCAGTTACCTAAGGTTTTGCATTGGTATGACCTATTAGCACTATACAATTTCAGTTTTGGCACGTGCTAGAACATGTTCCATAGCTATATTAGATGCCCTTAGGGGTGTTAACGAACCGAGCCTAACCGAATATTAGGCTTTGAAATTCGGATTTGTTTAGCTAAATAAACTGTTCGGCTCGGTTTTTTTAGCTAAACAAACTTTAAAATTGGTTTGAGTTCGGATCGATAACCTTATAACTGTTTAAACGAACCGAACAGTTAACTAAACAAACCCGAATACCTGTTCGAATTTGGCTCGTTAACAAATAATTATTGAATGAATACGAACCGAACTCACAAACTGTTCGGTTCGTTCAACAGTCTTAGATGCCCTGGACAAAATAAGACCGATTTACATTAATATGATGGAATAAAACAAAATGACTCATTAAATTGGTAACGCTTTTTATATTGTGGAGTATCAGTTGATCGACACAGCTTGACGCAATTTTCATTATGAGTCATCGGGAAACAACCTCCATGTGTTTCTAATATATGGGTATGATTGCATACATCCGACCCCTCCATATCCCGCCATAGGCATGAGCTTCTAAGACAATGAGTAATGGTTGTTGTTGTTGTTGTAAAGTTTCAAGTCAGCCGTACATGTTATTATCATCATGACATCTTAGTTGTTTTTCCCCCTGGGGAGGTTCTCTGTTGGTATATCTTTGGAATTGGCAATGAAATCTCTTCATACACGTGCCAATGAGCTACATGATGACCCATGAATATCATATTTTAATATGGTAGGGTTCACCTGCAGAGTAGGGCAATATAAAGGACTCCAGCCCCAGCAATATCCATGGAACTTCTAGCCGATAGAGCCCTTGAAGCAATTTTGGTCTGTTGTTATGGACCGGACAGCACAGGAGAGATGAAGAAAGACTACTATCTGCAATTCTCGACGCGGTATCTCCCACTGTTTTGCAAGCCAAGATTGCAAATATGGTGAAGCAGAAGATTCAGAAGTTGCCAAAGGTAGCGAGGAAATCAAATTTCCAGGGCCCAAGGCTCTTTCAAAAGAAGCTGTTCAGATGCAAATGAAAGACTTGCAGTTCATCAAGCAAAGCAACATAGAATGAAGTCATGCATCTGGCTATGGACTTAGGGTTTTCAAAGGAATTCAAATCAGAATTTTGAGTGGCTGTTAAACTTCATGTTTGAGGCAATAGTAGAATTCAAAAGGGTAGCAACCCATGTCTTCTTCCCCGGAATAGTACTCCCATTGGTCAAGAGGAAATATGTAACATCAACAGTAGCAAAACAAGAGCAATAACAAATACCAATTAGCAGGTTCTATATCGCCAGCAATTCAAGTACTTGAGAATGAACTAAACAATGCGCAGGCACCTAAAGGTTTGGTAAATCATACTATAGTACCAAAGTTGTATTCCTTTTCCTGCAACTTCTCTTAGGAATAGAGATAAAGGACACATCCCGTGATAAATAAACAATTCAAACTTCATTCTGTATTACACAAGTCTAGAATAGAGTCATCAAAAGAATAGAAGCAACTTTGCTCTGTATTCTTGCTCAACTTTGAGGATCCGAGGGCCATGTTATAGTGGTGTCGCAAATCCTAACACAACAATAGAAGAGCAATTCAGGATTTAAGAAAACGAAATTGCCCAGAGTCTAACTTATATCATCTGTGACTGGGCATACATGTCTTGCCCAAAGAAGTACTGATCAATGGCCAAATATAACTTTAAGCTCGTGCTTAAACGTTTACATCTCAGTCACACTATAAGAACAATGAGGCAGCAAACAAGGACACATCCAAATGCTCGAATAAGCTATCTTGTTGGAGCTATGTACATTTGTAACTTAAGAACCTGTCCAAGTTCTGGAACAGATAAGAAGCAAATAAAATGATACTAACACCTTACAAAAGCCAATCTCAAAGTGAGCCTCTATCTTTGTAATCAGTGCAAAAGCTCCAAAAACACATTACTGGACTGATTCACCAAAAGGCAAAATTGAAGTACATATAAATGACCGAAGAGAGGCTTTGTTATATGACAGAAATAGACAAAGTGAGCTAGAAAATGAACATACCTTCAGAAAGAGAACCCCATTGGCCAACTTCAGAAGCAAGCATCGACTTGAGCAATGCTGAAGCGGTAACAGAGTGCAGAGGCATCAGTGATTCACCTGTACTCAATACCTTCGCAAGCCTACACTAAACCAATGACAAATTCAATATTTCTTCAGCCACGAAAAGGCTTAAAAACTCGGAAGAAAGGTTCAAAAAATTAAGCAAAAGGATAATAAAACGTATAACAATTTGAAAGATCAACCTGGAAGCAGTGAATGCGGTGTGACGACGGGAAATTCGAGGAGCTGAAGAAGGAAAGTTAGGTGCAAACCCGCCGACCATGGATTCTCCGGCGACGACAGAAGTCGAAGATTGCCGGCAGGTGCGATTGACGATGGTTTTAGCAGAAAACGCGGATCTCTCTAGTAATTTACTTGAGAAATTGAACGCCATTTTTTCAGTTAACTTCCAATTTGCTACATTTCCACCATGTGAGAAGACAAAACCTCTGAACTATGATTCCTAGAACCCTAGGAAAGATTATTGTTTGCTGGAAGACGAGACGACTTACGACGTTGACTGCCGTTAAGCCCAACCCAATGATCATATTCGAGTGGAAAGGGGTTTCAGCCGAGCCCATTTGTGTTCTTTGTTGTAGTGCACATAGCAAAATCCAAAAATATCTCATGCAACAACATTAGTATAGAAGTCGGATGTACGCAACCATACACATGTATTAAAAATACACAGAGATTATTTTTCGATGACCCGTAATAAAAATTGTCTCAATTTATGTCGATCAATCGATACTTTACGATAGATTTGTTCAACTAATTTCATTTAGATTAAATTCTTAAAATATTTTTAACACGACGTTTTGTCAACATAGTTATGGTATCCTTTAAAACCAAAATCCAAAAAGTAGTGAGAGTGAGGTGGCATTTGGTTCGCACTTGGATATTGGAATGGGTATGATAGGGTATGAGTTTGGAGTATATGAGTTGGGTCGTAAAAGTGATAGTTGTTTGATATTGAAGTGTGAATTGGTATGATAGACACTGATTGTGTTTGGAACGTATCGGAATTGAAATGAATATCGAATATGGATGGCCGGAAAAATGACCGGAAAAATTTGACCAGCAAGAATATTGATCGGCCGGCGTCTCCCGCCGCCTGCGGCGTACGGTGGCCGGCGGACCGGCAGCGGTGACCGATCATACCCCTCATTCCTCATATTGATAGACATGGAGGGCTAATATATCAAAAAAACGATATCCATTAACAAATACGTGGATATCAAACCGAAACACATATCGTCCATTTCCCCAAACAAACAACTTTTATTGGTTTGGATACTCATACCCTTAATACGAAACCCCCCAACCAAACACCTCCTAAAAAAAAGAGAGTAAGCAATTAAAGAGTCCACCGACGTTTATAAAATATGTTACAATATTTTAAACGATTTGACTTTAAATGATGTTTTTTAAACTTTATATTTGACTGTATATAACAATATACTGGGTCAAATCTTCTTATAACTGTACCAGTGATCAAAATTTTAACTAGATTTTGGAAAATTTTGTCTACTTTAGGTAGGTAGTTAAGCTGTGACAAGTCATAAAAGAAACATATATTTTCTTGATCACATTTTGGGAACAAAACGAGTGCCGCAGAAACAAAATGGGAAATTGCTCATGCAAAAGAGTTACAAGAGCCAGAGTAAACGGGGAAAGGTTCCCTGACCGCTGAATGTCTCACCCCTTTCACTACCCCTGCCACGTAGCAGTAGGAGTATGGTGAGACTGGATGCGGATGCCACGTAACGGGCGGTCATGGGGAGGGGGTCAGGTGATTCCAATCGGAGTAAACGAGTGCGTGTTAGTACCTTCTGCATAAAGGAATTATTACTACATTGACTTTTATTTACATACCTCTTTTTATTATCAATGAATTTCCCTCTTTTTCCCCTGTACACTTCCCACCTTTGTCTTTGAAGTAGTAGGCCCGATTAATCATATTTTATCATCAAATTGCATATATTTTTTAACAAAAACCAGTTTCAACAAACGTTTTCAAGTAATTAGTATCCAAACTTGATTTTGATTGTATGAATATATACAATTAAGATTGAGAAGGAGTGTAGAAACAAGCTCAGCCGAACTGTGCTGACCTGAACAGAGTACTTGTCGTTATGAATGAAAGAAGACAAATGACTTAAGTAAGTCTGCCGAGCTGAGGTGTTCAAGGTAGAGAAAGATAGAGCCAAGGTGAAGAAGAGCATCATAACAGAGCCAAAATAAAGTTTTGTTGAGTCGAGGTGACGAGGTGAAGCACAAGACATGTAGCAAAGCTGAGGCAGAGCTGCAACACTTAGTCGTATATAATAAACTTAAGACTTTTACGGTACGTAGGTCCGAGCAGATAATTAGTTGTTACCTTTTTAAATGTTAGAAACGCTGTAGATGAACAGTAACCACTACACAAATATGAAAATAAAGCCGTTAGATGTAGAAAAACTCATACAAAAAGAGACTAACCTTGTAAATTTGTTTTTAACTTGAATGAATGTTGAATTTTTTCAATATTGATAGGTTCAGCTAAGATTAAAAAAAACATACAATGTAGATAATGTTACAAGTTGCTTTCAAAGATGTTCTAGAACACTAAAACAGTGGTACTAGGGAGAAGGGTTTCAACTGTGAAGGAAGCTTAAAGATAGATAGATGTGTATACATGGAGGAAATGTGAAGTAAGACCTACTTATTCTAGTTGAAATGTTATATTTAAGTTGCTTTCAAATTAAGATGTTCAACATACACAAAGTGGTGACAGCACCTTGAGAATTTAAAAATTATGACAAATCACAAAAAGGAAAAACGAAGCTTTGATCTTCATAACCTAAAGTTTTAGACATAGCTTAGTTAAAGTAGATGATATGGTGCTTATAAGAATGGTAGTTTGGAAATATGATTGTTGTCATGAACTTTAAAGTATTTGAGTTTGTACAATAACTTATTTATATTTCATAGTTACTCATAAAGTATGGTTCATATTCAAAATTTAAAAAAGAGAGATGGCTACACTAAAATATCACAACATAAAGGCCAAATAAGGTATGTTGGTCAAAGCTCTCAGGGCATAGTCCAGTTGATACTTGGGTTGAGATTTGTTCTAAAAGATCAATAGTTCGATTCCAGGGACATGCACAGTGTGTCAGTTCCACTGCTGCTAGGACGAAGGCCTGGTTTCCAGGGACACCTTGGGTGTGTCACTGCGTAAGTCCTCACCCAACATAAGAGGCCGCTGAACTGGTGATTTGCATTCTCCACAATGCTTCTTGAGTTGGAGTGGTGGAGCCTCGGAGTGAGGGATTTCATCTTTTGCTCCAAGATATGTTGGCCAAGTTGAATGTCCAACTTAGATGCCATTGATGTAAAACTATATAATTTTGCTATAAAACATATATCAGACATATTGTGTATATTTCTTTAAAAAAAGCAAAACTACAAAATTTCACAAACTTCACACATAACTTTGGACGCCCATCTAAAACAAATGTGTTTTCTCTTTCTCCGAACCCACCTAGCCGCTAGGGATGTAAATGAACCAAGCTATTCGGTTATTCGGCTTGTTTGGCTTGAACTCGAGTTCGAGCTCGACTCAGATAAAAGGTTAATGAACAGAGCTTGAACACCTTTTTCTGTTCGAACTCGGTAAGTGGCACAGTTCGTTTAAGGTGTTCGGCTCGTTAATGTTGTTCGTGAGTTAAACAAACCAAGTTTGAACAATTAAATATGTTTGTTTAAATAAACGAACAAGCTCGGCTCGTTCACTAAATTAAATGAACCGAACTTGAACAACGCAATGCTCGGCTCGTTTGATTCGTTTACCGCCCTAGTAGCCGCTGGAGTTGATTCCCTGGTTCCATGGAAAAGGATGATAATTTTCATCAGAAATATTTAAAAAAGGATACATGTTGGTTGGCTGATTAAGATTGGGACTTTTCAATTGGCATCCATACATAACAATTGACAGCGAATTATCACCTCCATTTATAAGAATTGGATACCCAAAGGACATTTGAATAAGTGTAAACAAAAAGATAAATTTTCTATATGCATATATTTGAGAGTCAAAAATATTGTAGCTTTAATTTGAAAAAAAAAAACCATATTATCATAGTTTTAGAAGAAATTTCATCGGTATCATATACAGTTTTGTCAATGTTGTGGTATTTACCATACTACTATTCTGACAAAATCCTGGTGTATGCACTTTTACCGTGGACACACTACGGTTCTGTCAAAACCATGGACACACTACGGTTCTGTCAAATGAAGATGTATACGTACTATATCTTTGACGTAATTTTCATTATGCGTCACTGAGAAACAATATGTGTGTTTCTAACACATGTGTATAGTTGTATACATCCGATCCTCTATATTTTGTCATAAACAGAAGGCTCTAATACAATAGGGATAATGTTGTTCTAATGCAATAGGGATAATGTTGTTGCGGTTGTATTACCTAACAATTTGGATTATGGAATGGCGACATTATCTGCGAACTTAAACCGAAGCTGCAACTAAAATTGTCACATATATTAATACCGAATATTAAAGGGATGTTGGTACATTTGAGCAAAAAAAGATGGAAAAAAATGATAATAAAGGACAGATCCTGCGGTCTATTGGCAAAAGCCTGATTGATTTTTTTATTTAAATAAACATTTGCACAAGAAGGTAAATGAATACTAATTCCTTGAGCTTGAACGATTTCACGGCTGTTTTTATAGTCACATAACTATGAAGCAACATGTATCACTTAATTGGTTCCGCTTATTATATGGTAAAATATCAGTTGATCGACACAGATTGATGCAATTTTCATTATGCGTCATCGTAAAATAATCTCTATGTGTTTCTAACACATAGATATAGTTGTATACATCCAACCTCCCTATATTCCGCAATAGACAAGAGCCTCTAAGACAATGTTGTTTCATAGTCCCATAACGTTCTGTATCTTATAGATTAAATGAAAATCTTATAAGTTCTTCAACTGTTATATAAAAACTTACAAGACTTTTACGTAACTTATACAATACTAGATGTTTTTTTTATGGATAGTTATATTTTCCCTTGTATTAGAAAAGAATATCCAAACTCTAAAGCAGGTCTAATCAGGTAGTTGCACCATCAGAATATGCTGAAAATTAATAAAGCTGATCTTCACTTTTTGGAATTAACAACACATATAATCCAGCAAAAAGTGTCGGTACTATTAGTCTTAATCTATCTAAATCATTTGCTTTCTTTAGTTTTTAGCTAACTCTGTAGGTTCCTAGTTCGTCTTACTATTCACATATAATATCCAATTTGAATTAAATATTAGATTGCACCGGTAAGACATGATGAGTTTGGAGGATAATTGTGATTAGCGGTGTAAACGAGCCGAATGAGCCGAGCATTGCGTTATTCAAGCTATGTTCATTTAACTTAACAAACGAGTCGAGCTTGTTCGTTTATTTAAACGAACATATTTAATTGTTCAAGCTTGGTTCGTTTAACTCACGAACAACATTAACGAGCCAAACACCTTAAACGAACGGTGCCACTTACCGAGTTTGAACAGAAAAAAGGTGTTCAAGCTCTGTTCATTTACCTTTTATCCGAGCCGAGCTCGAGCTCGAGCTCGAGCCAAACGAGCCGAACAACCAAACGGCTTGGTTCATTTACAGATTGTAATCCCTACATACCCACTCCGGCTGTCCTACAACAACAACATTACCACATAGTCTTAGAGGCTTCTGTTTATAGCGAGGTATAGCGGGGTCGGATATACACAACCATATGCATGTGTTAGACCAATAATGAAAATTACATCAAGCTGTGTCGATCAACTGCTACTTCACAATATAAGAAACGTAGCCAATTTAGCGAGTCATAAACAATACCAGATGACCCGCTATTTTTAAAGGTCGTTTCCAGTGCACTAGGCATACCCGTTTGCACAGGATCCGAGAGGAGCCGGTTTGCTTCGCGGTCTGATGTACGCAGTTTTACCTTACAATTTGTGTAAGAGGCTGTTTGCGCCCTTGCTATTTTTTAAAGGTCGTTTCCAGTGCACTAGGCTTCCGCGTTTGCGCAGGATCCGAGAGGGTCCGGTTTGTTTTGCGATCTGATGTACGTAGACTTATCCTATAATTTATTCAAGAGGTTGTTTTCACAGCTCGAACACGTAACTTCATAGTCATAAAACAACAACTTTACCAGTGCTTCAAAGTCCGCCCTCGACCCCGCTACTTTGTTATGTGCAAATGACGTAACATTATTTATTATCTCTTTTAATGACACCACTTAAACCTATTATAAATGTTAGCTAATAAGACGTAACTCGAGTAGTTAGATTGAAGCACCAAGGCTTCTTATGCTTGCATGTTGTTCGCACTTTTGTAGTGATTTTTTTTTTCCTATCTTGCGGTGATTGTTTGTTTCATGTATTTATTATGTATTCTATTTCGCGTATCTCTGCTTATGTGATTGAGATGTATTATATCATATCTATACATATGTGTGTGTGTATATATATATATATATATATATATATATATATATATATATATATATGTTAAGAGTGTACTTTGATCAAATTGGTGAAGCGATTTTTTTTGGGAGGAAATGAGGTCATTTTATTCATCACTGCAACAAGTATTGCTTTACAATCGGTTTTAGACTATCTACATCTATATACATTTGTCATTACGACTACAATCATTTTGCCATTCAAACCTAATATAAACCACGGACATAATCCCACGTATATGTAGGAACTTTTCCTTAAGATATGTTTTTAGTAGAATTCTTTCATACATGAATAGGTGATTACAGTTGATTTGTACGATGTATTAATCACCAAAATTTTGATCTTTCCAGAAAAAAAAGTTTGCCTTATCATGAAATTGAAAAATCTGACAAACATTTAAGAAAAAAAGATAAAAATATAAGAATATGAGGAGGTCAGTTCGTGCAAAAAATTCCATGATTGTGAAATAAGATGCGTTTGATTACAAAACAAATTGCCCAAAAAAAAAATTAAAGAATATGCAGAATGTGAGGCCTCCTACCTAAGAACCCAGAGTATGACTGTAAACGAGCCGAACGAGCTGACCATCGTGTTGTTTAAGTTCGGTTCATTTAACTTAGCAAATGAGCTGAGTTTGCTCTTTTATTTAAATGAACATATTTAATTGAACAAACAGTGCCAGTTACTAAGTTCGAACAGAAAAAAAATGGTTCAAACTTGGTTCATTAAACCTTTAGCCGAGCCAAACGAGCCAACTATACCGAACGGCTCGATTTATTTACAGGCCTAGCCCATAACTTGTTGAACTTTTTAATTTACATCATTTCAAACATTTAATATTTAATTTACATCATTTACAAAAAAAAAATTGTTTGAGCTTTTTAATTTACATCTTTTACGTAAAAAAATCTTGAGACAGAGAGTGTGATCCTAATTTTTTGAACTAAAAATCACCGTCCAATGCTCCCAGACCACTCATTGAAAGCCACATTTGTCTCTATACTTTTCGTTGTGAAGAAATATGGCCAAGAAATGACCTCTTCCGCTCTTCAATTTAGCATTTTTACAGGTTGAGTAAAGCGATGTCGAACTTTGGAGCAACTGGTAATGTTGTTGTTTTATGTTTTTGAGATCACGAGTTTGAGCTGCACAAAAGTTTGATAAAATTGTATACATCAGATCGCAAAGCGATCCGACCTCTCTCCAGATCCTGCACAAATGCAGAAACTTAATATACCGAAACTCTTACAAGTTGAGTAATGCACGTGACATATACTAATTGATGCTGATTTTTCTATTCTGCTTTTATTTTCACGATTCCAACTGATGAAGGAAGGGCACTAGTGTCAACTAATTTTAAGTAACTAATAATTAACGTCCTGATCTTAAATTTGGCACATATAAATTTTAATGTTGGATTAGACTTTGTTGATTTTCATGCTACATAGAAACTAATTGTCTTTCAATTTAATAGGAACATACAAATTTTATGTCCATTATGAATTGCTTTGTTAATGTTGATAAGATTGATCTTTAACGTAATCATAAGCAAGCATCTTTTATCGTTCAATAAAGCAAAACTCGTACAAACCAAATAGAGGAATGCAAATTGACGATAAATGATCTTATATATTGTTGACTAACATATCTAGCTAGATGATCATATGTAACGAATCTTTACTATATTAATACATATGACATAAGCTCATTAGATACGTTCGAAAATAAAACATATGGCTCTCAACGATATATTCCTCCACTTGGAAAGTACTATGCTGCTCTAACCGTGGTAGAAGTAGATAAACCGCAAGATAAGAGTTCAAATCTAAATGTTAACTTCTTATATCGTCTCGTGTTTAGTTTTTAGCGCCTTATAAACTTATTACAAAAGATAAGCTATGAAAGACTATATAGTAAGACAAAATTTTCGATTTTATATCATTCACAA
Source organism: Eustoma russellianum (assembly GCA_036186865.1). Lineage (NCBI taxonomy): Eukaryota > Viridiplantae > Streptophyta > Magnoliopsida > Gentianales > Gentianaceae > Eustoma > Eustoma russellianum. The sequence goes on from AP025045.1 coordinate 40,808,167, forward strand.
AACCTTACTAACGGAGAAATAAAGAACATCAAAGTTAGTACAACTTTTTGACAACCAAACATAATAGATTACATCTCCGATGGGGACTACTATTAGCTTTAAATTTGGAAGAGAAGAGGAGCATCCAAAGAGGGAGATGGATCTCATCACCCTCCACATCATCACCCTTTGCCCGCCGTCTGCCATGTAGACGCGGGAAGGTAGTGAGACTAGATGAGTGTCACATGTATTTAACCTTACCACTTTTTTATTGCCACGTGGCGAACGGTAAACAAGGAGATAATGGTGTGAGGTGCCCCAAAGAGGAGCGCATAAATGCGTAGACAAGTTGGGCAGGACCCCCGAGGCAAAAGGGATAGAGGATATGAATAGAAAAGAAATACATATATGTATCAACTTCATCCATATAGCTCCCTTGTTTTCACGTTTCATTGGTCCCCAACTCCACAAATACTTGCAGCACAGCTTGGTTTCATCTGGAGCCAGACATGCTCATCATTGGACTCAGACCTCATCATATCTCTACACTACCCTATCTTATCCTATATTAATACTAGGTGGCAAAGGCTATACTCTGCCATTGTAGGCTCTTATTTCTCCAGTCCCAAATAGCATTGTAGAAAATGTAAATCAAGAATTTAGCGGCCTTCTGAATTGATGGCTATATGTAATACTATCTTCTTAGGGAAAAAGGTCAAATCCCTAGTCCCGAGGACCTTTACTGTCCAGCCCTATACAGGTTAATGGAGGATGCAAACATGAGTTCAACAGCCTCCTAAATTGGTAAGGTATTGTCAGAACCCACACAAGAACTCCAATGCGAATCGGGCATGTAATCTTGCATCCAATTAGGACGGATTCAGGCCTTTGGCTATTTAGCTCTAGATAGCAGTATTGGTCCCACTCTGTGCGTGTCCCGATTCAAACATGTGACCTTTCTTGGAATATTTTCTAACTTAAATATCAACTGAGATATAACTTATGAGATATATGTAATACTATCTTGTTCTAAAAAATTTGTCTTTGTTGTGAATTGTATTTGATGTTATAAGATACTGGTTGAAGTCCAATCACGGTGGCCTTCATTGCTGCGTCTATATTAGACTTCGTAAATTATGTAAAGGAAAAAAAGATACAAGATATGTCAATTTGCAAGAAAAACTAAACAACAATGGGTGAATCACACCCTGGAACAAAAACGAAGAAGACGAAGAACGGAGTAACCGTCAAACACGAACGAGAGAATGGAGAAGGAAATGGAAACAACCAACTGAATTTTTCTGTTTCAACTAACTTCTGGAAATGTGATTTACACGGATTATAAAGGAAAAAGGAATATTCGAAACTACAATAGTACCCTTACTTAACTAACTAACTAAGCAATAAGAAAAGGGCACTTTGGACATTCCTCCCCTATTTCAAACATTGGCGGGTAGTGTCATCTTCTTCCTGCTGCCTTGCTCCTGCTAACCACAGTACCCATCCATAACTGCCTACTGCTCCCTTCTTCTTCCATCTCTTCACTTCATGATTTATACATCCACCTTACTTAGACACACTTCGCTTGTATCTGGTTTGCCATCAGCCGAAGCATCTTCCAACTTTCTCACACTGCCAACACCCCCCCTCAAACCAGATTCACTGAAGATATTGCAGGCTCCCATGGACACAATTAATCTGTGCAACCTTTGTGAATCCAAGGCCTTAGTAAATGCATCAGCTAACTGATGCTCCGTAGTGATTGGCATAGGTTTGATGACCCCTTGTTGAAATTTCTCTCTCACCACATGGCAATCAATCTCAATGTGTTTCGTCCTTTCATGAAACACTGGATTTTCTATGATGTGCATCGCACTTTTACTGTCACAAAACAGCTCCACAGCCTTATTTTGCTCTATTCCCAAATCACTTAACAAATAAAGAATCCATTGTACTTCACAAGTGGCCGCAGCCATGGCCCTGTACTCTGCTTCCGAGGAGGATCTAGATATAGTAGATTGCTTCTTAGCCTTCCATGACACCAATGCATCACCAAAGAATATACAAAATCCTGTAACAGATTTCCTAGTCTCAGTGCATCCTCCCCAATCTGAATCTGTGAAGCCTTTGAGCTGTGGATCTCCTACACTAGGAAATAGTAAACCCTGCCCTGGTGTTCCTTTCAAATATCTCAAAACTCTGTGAGCAGCCTTGACATGTTTCTCCGTAGGTACATCCAAAAATTGACTAAGTTGTTGCACCGCATATGAAATGTCTGGTCTGGTTATGTTGAGGTACAGCAGTTTCCCTATCAATTTCCTGTATCCTGACACATCTTGCACCAAGTCTGAATCTCCATGTGCCAGTTTAAGGTTCTGCTCCATAGGTGATTTAGCTGGCCTCGCTCCCAATGTTCCAGTTTCTTCTAGCAGTTCCAAAGTGTATTTGCGCTGGCATATGACAATCCCCCCTGAGACCGTGCCACTTCCAAACCCAGGAAGTTAGTGAGGTCTCCCAAGTCCTTAATTCGAAAAGCTGCGTGCAGGGAAGACTTGATGTTGTGAATTTCAGTTGGTTGATCACTTACCACTATAATGTCATCCACATAGACTAGCAAAGCTATAAAAGACGCACTGGCACGTTTGATGAACAAGGTATAGTCATGCTTAGATTGAGTGTAATTTTGGGACAGCAAAAATTGAGTGAGTTTGTCGTTCCATTCTCTGCTGGCTTGTTTCAAACCATAAATGGACTTGTGAAGCTTACATACAACATTGGGATCAGGAGAAGGCATACCATCAGGAAGGGTCATATAGATTTCTTGGTGCAAATCCCCATGGAGGAATGCATTGTTCACGTCCAGCTGGTGAACATGCCAATTCTTTAGGGCAGCTAATGCAAGGAGAAGTCTGACTGTGGTCAGCTTAGCTACTGGAGAAAATGTGTCATGGTAATCAATGCCTAACTGCTGCGTGTATCCTTTGGCAACCAAGCGTGCCTTGTAGCGTTCTATAGATCCATCTGCCTTGCGCTTGATTTTATAGACCCATTTACACCCAATGGGGTGTTTGCCAGCAGGTAGAGGGACCAGAGACCATGTACGTTTATCCTCTAAAGCTTGAAGTTCTGACTGCATAGCAAGTCTCCACTCTGCTGAAGTGGCTGCTTCTTTGTATGTAGTCGGTTCCTATTGCACACTAAGAGACAGAATACAAGACTTATAGCGTGGAGCCAAATGATCAAGAGAGTGATATGCATGAAGGGGATAAGGAGTGGAAGTTTGTGTTGGCTGAGAATTGCTTTGGATATGATGGCAGTAATAATCTTTCAGGTACGAAGGTGCATTTTTGGTTCTGATGGGTCTAGTGTATGATGGATTGAGCTCTGTGATAGTAATTTCTGTGGGAGGATTTATATTGGAGGTTGGAGAGGATGATCTGGCGTTAAGAGGTTGCTGGGGCAAATCAGATATTGAAGGCATATGTGGAAGCTCAGACGTGGATGTAGTTGAGGTGTGATCTGGTGGCAGATCTAAAGGAGTAGGAAAAATGTGATGAATATTTAAAAATGGAATGTCTGAGGTTGGTTTATGATATGATGTGGCTGAAGTATCAGATTGATGAGAGGGCTGAAAGTAGGAGGAGGAAGTCGATGGTGTGACATGATCTGGAGAAGAAGCCAAAGGAAAAATGTGTTCATAAAAAGTAACATCCCTGGATATGAAGATGTCACTGGTTGTAAGATTTTGTAAAATGTATCCTTTGGTAGTGTAGGGAAATCCTAGGAACACACAGGCCTGAGCTCTTGGAGCAAATTTGTGTTGATGAGGCACGTTGTTATGGGCAAAGGCAAGGCAGCCGAAGATTCTTAGGTGATCATAAGTTGGTTTGATCTGATGTAGCTGATGGAAAGGAGAATGATTAGATAGAAGAGGGGTTGGTAAGATATTTATGAGGTATGTAGCGTGTTGGATGCAGAATCCCCAATGGGATAAGGGAACACCCGAATGGAATTTTAAGGCTCTAGCCACCGTGAGTATGTGTTGATGTTTTCGTTCTACAACCCCATTCTGCTGGGGTGTATACACACATGAGGTTTGATGTACAATGCCTTTGCTCATATAAAAGTCATTCATTTTAAATTCTTGTCCTTGATATGAGCTTATGACCTTGATGGTTTTGTTGAACTGTGTTTGGACATGATGATAAAAGCTAGTCAGAATATGTCTGACTTCTGTCTTAGATTTCATCAGATAGAGCCAGGTAAAACGAGAATAGTCATCCACAATCGTTAAGAAATACTTTTGACCATACAACGTATCATGTTTATACGGTCCCCATATATCTACATGTATCAAATCAAAAGGCATTTTAGAAACTGTATAGGACAAGGGAAATGGTAGTCTTTTTTGCTTTGCTAGGGGACATACTGAACATACAGTGTCTTTATTTGGAATGGAAATGAATGGATACAGTTGATGAATGCTCTCAAGTCTGGGCGTAGATGGATGCCCCAGCCTGAAGTGCCAAAGCAAACTTGGATTTACTTTATCATCACAAGTGCTTGAAAGAGTGTTGGCCAATGGTTGCTGCAATTGTTGCCCTTTCAAACAGTATAGGCCATTGGATTTTTCAGCTGAACCAATCATCCTCTTGGATAACTGATCCTGGATGCAGCAATGGGAATCAAAAAATTGAACGATTAAGGAAGGATCAGAGGTCAATTTGCTGAGAGATAACAAGTTAAAAGAGAAACTGGGCACAAACAGGACATTATGTATGATAAGTTCAGGTGTGACTTGCACTGAACCGATGTGAGTTGCTTTGGTAGTTGAGTTATTTGGCTTATATTCATATGGCTGATTGGTCTATAGGACTGCAACAGATGCAAAGAATGAGAAACATGATCAGTGGCTCCAGAATCTATAATCCAAGTATTCAGCTCAGTAGAGTGACACTTACCTCTAACCATATCAGAAGAGGCAGACATGACAGCAGGCTGGTGAACGTTGCTTGCAGCAGCACTTTGTGACTGCTTCTCATCTTCTTTCAACAGCAGTCTCATCAGCTTTTGGTATTGTTCATGTGTGAAGCATGCTGACATCACTTGATTCGCTGGTGCATTTGAGAAATCCTTCTGCTCATCATTCGAACATCCCACCATGTTCACTTGACTCTTGGGTTTAAACCCCGGTGGATAGCCATGCTTCTTGTAACATCTATCCACCGTATGGCCAATCATTCCGCAATGTGTACACTGCGCTCTCTTTCCATTATCAGAGTAAAACCTTCCATTTCCCCTTCTGTAGCTTGTGTTTTGCGATCTGTAATTGAAAACTCCTACCTCCATGTTACCTGAGGAGTCAGTCTCTGTAGCCAACGCAGTTGGACTGTTAACAAAGGTTGCTGAACCGGTTTTCCCACTACCTTTCTTTCAAATTTCAAAGCCATTGAAAAAGCAGTGGCAATGCTTGGTAAGGGAGTCATCACGAAGATTTGAGACTTAACCGGTTCATAGTCCTCATTTAATCCCTTGACAAATTTTATTACGTAATCACTCTCAACATACTCCACCATTTTGCTGTTTATATCACATCTACAGCCACGACAGCTGCACTTTGGGATTGGCCTCAACGCCATCATCTCTTCCCAAACGATTTTAACTCTGGTATAATACTCATTGACTGCTAAATTCTCTTGCCTAATGCTATAAAACATTTCAAGCAAATCAGACAGTCTAAAAGGATCTCCACTACCAAATCTCAATTTGAGATCCTTCCACGCTTCACACGCATTTTCACACCACATAATACTTTGAGCAATTGAAGGGGAAACACTATTCATAATCCAAGAATGCACCATGCTATTTACCTGTCTCCATGCTGGAAACTGAGGATCAGTGACGCTAGGCATTGGAATCGAACCATCAATGAACCCTACCTTGTTCTTCACCACTAGCGCCATTTCAAACATGCGGCTCCATGAATGGAAATTGTGCGCAGTCAATGGAGGTTGCGCCAAGATTATTGCAGGACTATCATTCAGATGAATGTATAAAGGATTACTCATTGGACTTTCCTGTGGTTGCTGACCATTTGCTCTCGGATTCGAAGAGCTAGTAGATGCTGCCGCCATTTTTGAACTATATGCAAATTTCACAGTCCTTGATCAAGTCTCTGATACCATGTCAATTTACAAGAAAAACTAAACAACAATGGGTGAATCACACCCTGGAACAAAAACGAAGAAGACGAAGAACGGAGTAACCGTCAAACACGAACGAGAGAATGGAGAAGGAAATGGAAACAACCAACTGAATTTTTCTGTTTCAACTAACTTCTGGAAATGTGATTTACACGGATTATAAAGGAAAAAGGAATATTCGAAATTACAATAGTACCCTTACTTAACTAACTAACTAAGCAATAAGAAAAGGGCACTTTGGACATTCCTCCCCTATTTCAAACATTGGCGGGTAGTGTCATCTTCTTCCTGCTGCCTTGCTCCTGCTAACCACAGCACCCATCCATAATTGCCTACTGCTCCCTTCTTCTTCCATCTCTTCACTTCATGATTTATACATCCACCTTACTTAGACACACTTCGCTTGTATCTGGTTTGCCATCAGCCGAAGCATCTTCCAACTTTCTCACACTGCCAACAAGATAAACGTCTAAAATCCGGTATGATTGATTGTTTGAATGTATGGTACTTTTTCACTAGATTATATACAACATGTTAATGTTATGATGTCATTGTTGTTTATGGTACACCCAACTTATATTTCAAACTACAATTTTAATTGTTAGGAGTTGTTTAGTCTTTACATCACATATATTTTGCTATACACCATTTTTTTTTTGTATAACAAATTTAAGACACATGATATAAACATAAAAAAAGAAGTATCTTCCAATATTGATAACATATACTGCATCCT
>AP025045.1:40815094-40913643 GCA_036186865.1 Eustoma russellianum
TCATTGTTGTTTATGGTACACCCAACTTATATTTCAAACTACAATTTTAATTGTTAGGAGTTGTTTAGTCTTTACATCACATATATTTTGCTATACACCATTTTTTTTTTGTATAACAAATTTAAGACACATGATATAAACATAAAAAGAAGTATCTTCCAATATTGATAACATATACTGCATCCTTACAAGATTTCACCTAAATATTCTATTCGGTCTGTGAGTTAATTTGTGTAATGTCCTCAAATTCGTTGACATCACGCAAGCCTTTGAACCCTTTTTCTCGGTTCCAGGGTGTACCCATTTGCTCTGAGTAACTTTCCTTCTAATATAATCAACTTTTCCCTTGCCTTCGCATTACATGCGATTTTCTTCCTTTTAGTCATACGACTAACATTAGAAGATTCCAACTATGACGAGGTATGTGAATGTCAGAAGCATGCAACTATACACATGTGTTATAAATACACAGAGATTGTTTTCTGATTATCTATAATAAAAATTACGTCGCGTCGATCAACTAAAAATAAATCTACATTATATTTTCTTTGCTTTGTTCCTCGCTCTCTTTTTGGAGAGGAGAGAGTCATAGTTCGTGGGGATATTTTAGATGTGTTTATCAGTTTATGTAATGATGTTTATATCTGCTTAGATAACAAATCATGTTAACCATTAGGGGTGTCAAACGGGTCGTGTATCGTGTTTCGTGTTTTTCGGGTTTCGTGTATCAAAGTGCCGTACCCATACCTTACCCGTTTGCTTCGCGTGTATAGATGTAGATACCCAAACCCGTACATGTCAGGTTTCGTGTCGTGTATCGGGTATACCCACGAACTTGACAAGTACAAATATTTCAAGTCGTGTATAGGTCATTTCATGTATTTTTCAGGTATTTTCAAGTTTCGTGTATTTCTCAGGTTTCATGTACTTAAACGACTACTGAATGTATGAAACAACAATACGTACACAACCAAATGTTAAAGATTAAAATGAGTGAGGTCCTCTAAACTCAAATCACTTGACTACGCAATAATAGATTAAAGAAATGGGATTTGGAAATGGAGGAAGGGAGAAACCGAATAGGGTTACTTAGTAGCACGGTAGTCTTTTTTTTTGGAAAATTTATTTTTTATTTTATTAATTATATTAAAATTATTTTTTAAATTTCGTGTATAAACAGGTATAAATGGGTACCCGCGGGTATACCCGGACACGACCCGCCGTTGGCGGGTATCTTTCCGGTCTTACCCAATTTGTACACGAAACCCACCAAGGTCATACCCATACCCGCAAAAATTCGTGTCAGGTTCGGGTCGTGTTTCGTGTCGTGTCTGAAATTGCCACCCCTATTAACCATAGATGTATTTATGATTGACATCAAATAAAGAATATCAATGCCATATTGCTAATGCATGGTATAACTCCCCTGGCCTACTCTACTAATCACAGCATTGCACATGTTGTGGCCGGCCAATAAACTCAATATCTATACTTGAAGGAACTTTTTTTTTCCTATGTTGAAACTAGGTGATGTTCATATCCACTCAAAACCTTAAGTCAATAGTTGGTGGTAGCTCATGCTATAACCTATGTATTTTTTTCAAATTGGCTAATGTGAGACAATATTTTCAATACCCGCTCCTAACGTGGCAACACGGCTTGACATACACATGCACCTTAAAAATTGCCCTCAATCATAAACCACAACCCAGACATGAACATTTGGACTTGGGTGATGGGAGACAATAAATAGCCAAACATGGGTGAAGCAAGGTATGAGTTTACATTTTAAAGTGGCTCTAATACCATGTTGAAACTTGTGGTTACAATGAGATATGATGCACATATCCATTCAAAAACTTAAAGCAATGGGTGGTGATACCATATCCTCATATAACCTATATATTTTTCTCAAATTGCCTAATACGGGAAAATATTTTCAGCATACTCACATATAAAATGTAACAGTAGCATGCTTCTTCAATCACCAATATCACACTTTATTATACATTTACAGCATTCTAACTTACTAGTAGCTTTTTTTAAGATCCGTGATAGACCGATAATTAACATATATTTTTGCCTTAAGGATAAAAATCATATTTTTGATAGCGAAATATAACATGAAAATAGTAAGGTTGGTGACATGAAAATGCTAATATTGATGTTTTGTGATCTTGATGTCATAATTTTGAGCTGCAGAAACAGCCTCTTGCAAAAGCGTAAGATAAGATTTCGTACATCAGATCCGAAGCGATCCGGTCCTTTCCCAGACCCTACATAAATACGAGAGCTTAGTACAATGAGAACGATCTTACTTGTGCATTGTAATTTTAGGATCAATTAAAATTTTACACCCGTAAATCACAAGACGAGTGTATTGAGCATGTGTATGTGATTTGGTAATGGAATATGATTGTTCAACTTGCTCAAAGGATGGTGATGAAGCCATTTATATAGGCAGATGACAAGTCCTCTTCATGCTTCAACATTCCAACCTCTCTGCAAATGCCAATGCAAATCCTCACCTAAACACAAATCCATATTTTATTACCATCCACTTACTAATATCCCATTTCCCAAAAATTTTATTTCATTTCCAAAAGTTTTCCTTCCCTCCCAATCAATCGTTGTGTTATTTATTTCATCCATTCACGAATCTGATCTGCCGCCGCTCGGTTTTCCAACAACTTCTTGTCTCTTCATCTCCCTCCTTCATATAAATCAAATTTATACCCATATGGCTATATGTATATGAAAGAAGAGAGCTCGAACAAATAATAGCTGGAGCTGCCCATTGCGCTTTTGATTGAATCCCCACTTTCGGTACGTTTTTCTTTTTTATTTATTAAGTTTTTTTTTTTCATTTTGGCGTTATGGGCTTTGCGCGTATTCATCCTGCAATCTTGTTTGAATTGAATTTGTAATTTGTCTTTATGCAAATTTTTTGCTTGATAGTTGGAAGCCCATGGTTTGTTTTCCTATGAAACAGTTAATTTTGGAAGGCGGGAAGCTTGAATTTGTAGCAGTAATTTTCTGGGTTAAAATGCACTATGCAGTAAATCTGTAGCAGTAAGGGATTCCTTTGTTTCTTGAAAGTTTTTAGTTTTAGAATTATTTGGGTTGTGCCCATAATTCAAGTTCCTGTTTTGTGCCAATCTTTCGTTCGTGAACATGTCTCTAAGCACCTTATGTTTCATTTAAGATTGATAGTTTACTGCAACACTTTAGCTTTTCTCAGTTTTCTTTTTTTTACTGTGGATTGCGGAAGTGAATTAATAGCTCTTTTTATTGTGTCATTAGTGGCTGTAATTTGAATAGTTCCGGAGTTCTCTATGGCTCAAGTTGGCATGCATGAAGTAAGTACAGAAGAGATGAACAGACACTACTTCCCAAACAAAGAGATTTTTTCAGAGGCTTCTCCAAGAAGTCCACTAAGTACACATAGTCCTGATGTTGATTCCATTGATCTAGACATTGAAGATGTTGTTGACACCTCTATTGAACAACTATACCACAATGTATGTGATATGCAGAGCTCTGACCAGTCGCCATCTAGGATAAGCTATTTATCATATGGTGAGGAGTCTAGAATTGACTCTGAATTGCGGTATCTTGCTATTGGAGATATTGGAGAGGAAGAGATTCAAGAGGAGGGGTTGGCAGAGAATGGAAATGCAAATGCTGGTTCTCAGGATGCTGAAAAACCTGAGGATGAAAAGCTTGTGGAAGTTGAAGCAAGGCTACCCTCAACTGACCAGCTTGCTTCCTTTGCACAAGCTAAAAAGGCCTCTCGGTCTAAGTTGGGCTCCGAAGCATCAAAGAAATCAGGTGTAAGAAACAAATTACCTCGAGGCCTCCCTCGTGCTGGAAAACATTGTGTAAAAGGGACAAAGAAGGTAAATGCAGTATCCTCTTTGAAAGATGAGAAAAATTCCCCTTCTGCTGGTTTAAAATCGCAGAAGGGGAAGATGGATCCATCAGAAGCTGCATATCTTGGACCTTATATACTTAAACAGTCGAGAGACCTGATTTGCTCCGGGGAGAATCCTCAAAGAGCACTTGAATTGGCTCTTAGAGCCAAGAATTGTTTCGAGCTTTCAGCTAATGGAAAGACAAATTTAGAATACGTTATGTGCTTGCATGTTGTTGCAGCACTATATTGCAGAATAAGCCGATATATGGATGCAATTCCTTTGCTTGAGCGATCAATTGAGATTCCTGATATTGAATTAGGCCAAAACCATGCACTAGCTAAATTTGCTGGGCACATGCAACTCGGCGATACATATGCAATGATGGGCCAAATGGAGAATTCCCTTCTTTGTTATAAAGCAGGTCTGGAGATACAAAAACAGGTGCTGGGGGAAAATGACCCTCGATTTGCTGAGACTTGCAGGTATACTGCTGAAGCACATGTTCAGGCAATGCAATTTGATGAGGCTGAGAAGCTATGCCGAATGGCTCTCCAGATCCATAGTGGGAAAGTTTCCCTTGCTTCACCTGAAGAAGTAGCTGGCAGAAGATTGTTGGGCCTTATCTGCGATTCCAAGGGAGACCTTGAGGCTGCTCTGGAGCAGTATGTTTTAGCAAGCATGGCCATGGCTGCAAATGGCCAGGAAGAAGATGTGGCTTCAATAGACTGCAACATAGGGGATATATACTTATCATTTGGACGTTTTGATGAAGCTATATTTGCTTATCAGAAAGCACTTAAGGTGTTTAGGTCGGCGAAAGGAGAGAATCACATATCAGTTGCTTCTGTCCTTGTACGTCTTGCTGATTTGCACAACAAGATTGGAAAATTCACCGAGTGCAAAACCTACTGCGAAGACGCATTGCGTATCTACATGAAGTCAACTGCTAATAACTCAAGGGAGGAGATTGTTAGTGGGTTGGTGGATATTTCTGCCATCTACGAATCCATGAATGACACTGACCAGGCACTCAAATTACTTCAGAGAGCTGTAAAAGTGTATGGGGATGCAGCAGGCCAGCAAAGCACAATCGCAGGAATTGAAGCTCAGATAGGGGTTCTATACTATATCCTGGAGAGCTACACTGATTCTTACAACTCACTAAGAAGTGCAGTTTCCAAGTTCAGGGCTACTGGGGAGAAAAAGTCGACAATTTTTGCAGTGACCCTAAATCAAACGGGTCTTGCATCTTTGCAACTTTATTCACTAAAAGAGGCTGCAGATTTATTTGAAGAAGCTAGAAGTATTTTGGAGGCTGAATGCGGGCAGTACCATGTTGACACATTGGGAGTTTATAGCAATCTCTCTGGTGTTTATGATGCTCTGGGAAGGTATATTTGACGACATTGTCTCCAAAGAACACTTTTGTTAGTAATCTGATCTCATTTAATGTTCTTGGTATTTGTCTGTTGAAATTTCTTGCAGGACGGATGATGCTATTGAAATATTGGAGTACCTTGTTCAGTTGAGAGAAGAGAAGGTCGGGACAGCAAATCCAGAAGTAGATGATGAGAAGCGGAGACTAGCAGAGTTACTGAAAGAAGCCGGAAGAGTCAGAGAGCGCAAATCCAGGTCGCTGGAAACTCTCTTAAATACAAACCATCGCGCTTATACTGATCATCGGAATCATGAGATTATGACATTGTGACTTCAATCTTTTTGTTTATGTTTTTGATGATGTACAGTATGTTGTGGAGTCCTTTCAGCCTTTCCACTTCTCCTAGCCAGTTGCTTTATATTCTTCTTATCCATTCTTGAGATGATGTCTCGGGGTTTAAACAAAATGCTTCTTGGCTTTTGTATGTTTGTATGTATAAATAAATGTTTGGATATTTGATGATAAAGTGCAAAAAACTTAGTATGGTGTCTTGGGGTTAAAACAAAATGCTTCTTGGCTTTAGTATATTTGTATGTATAAATAAATGTTTGGATATTTGATGATAAAGTGCAAAAAATTTAGTATTGTGTAAGGATGAACAAATAACTGGGTCAAAGTATAACGCGGAGGAGGCTCAGAGACAGATCCTACAGCATGCATCCATGTACCTGTGAACAAACTTTAATTTCTGGATCTTATCAATTCCAGAGCTTTAGTTATATGTTCATCATGATTTGATGCAGAGTCTTGTAACAGCATTTCAGAAATCTGTGAAACCTACTCTACTATAAGTGAACCATAAATTTGTCTTCATAAGGGGACGGTTGGTGCTCGCCCACATCCAAACACACAAGTACTAACTGTTGCCTTTCTTCTTGCAGTACTTCTATATTTACAGGCTACAAATTATATTAGACTGGGGACCTCCCTTGTGAAGTTAGTTATCTCTTATTTTCATTCTAGAAGCAGGACAATGCTCCTCTCTATCTTGTTCCCAAGATGTTGTCTTTTCTTTTGCTGAACTGTTATGCAGAACTTTGAACATCCCAATGCATAACATTGTATTATAGCCTAAGAAGACTTTCTGACATTCACTTCCAATTTCAACAATTGCAAGAACAAATCATATATTATCCCTTTAGTAAATTAAGTAAAAAAGGTAAGACATCGAGCTGCTATTGTAGCACGCATCATTGTGATTTTCTATTACAGTTCCTGGAACAGAGACAAAAGTTAGAGAAGCTAGCGCTGCTACTTATTTGACAGAAACAAATGGCGTATTGACTTTTAAAAGGAATGTAGCTGTAGGTGCCTAGAACTCCAAGTGCTATTTACTTGGTCACAGGGTGAGATGATTGTTGGCAACCTTTTGCTTTCCTCCAACAACAACAACAATCATACCCAGTATATCCCAATGACAACAAGTTATCGCTAGGGTCTGGGGAAGGTAAAAGGCATGCAAACAATACCTCCATCTCAAGGGATAGAGAGTTTGCTTCCAGTGAGACCTCCGGCTCTATATGTACCTGCATATATAGTACAATAATAGGAATATATACTAGTGAATGGATTTTAAATATAAATCAAAAGCTTCCAATATTAAAATAGTCAACAATGGATATCAATAAATAGTTGAAAGACAAATAACAAAACAAAAAAGTGCAACTCAACCTAAAGTGTAGAGGCTATCTAATCCTCTAAATATGCTCTAAGGTGCCCCTATTTCCTGTCTATGCCTCCTTAACCTTAATCCTCTGCCTCCATGAACTCCTATCCGGACCATGTCCTCAGAGAGGTGCAACTCTAGTAACTCATACCTAATCTGCTCATCCCACGTCAGTTTGAGCCTGTCTTTACTTCTCTTCCCTTCTACAATGAGGCTTTCAATTGCTCTAACAAACGCCGTTATCGGTCTCCTCTTGACATGACCAAGCCATCTCAGTCTTCCCTATCTTATTTTATCTGCAATACTAGCCACCCCTAACCTTTCTCTGTATACCTCATTTCTTATCATGTCTAGCCTTGTACGTCCACACATCCACCTCAGCATCCTCATCTCTGCCACTTCCATCTTCTGCTACTGTGTCTTTTTGATGGTCCAGCAGTCAGTTCCATATAACATTGTCGGCCGCACTGCCACCCTATAAAATTTTTCTTTTAATTTAGTTGGAAAATTCTTGTCACACAGCACCCTGGGGATGTCCTTTTATCCTGTCTCGATTGGGATCACCGCCTGCGTGACCGCCCGCCACGTGGCAGCAGGGGGGAGGATGGTGAGTCTGGATGCGGGTGACCCCCACCCAGCCTCACCCCCTGCTGCCACGTGGCAGCAGGGGGTCGCGAAGGGGGTGAGGCATTCGGCGGTCAGGGGATCCTTTCCCATCCTGTCTAGCCTTTTGCTTTCCTCCAAATATGGGAAATCAATGATGTAGTGAAGCCCACGGCTTTCATGCCTAGCTGGAGCACTGCTAACCACCAACTTGGCACAACAAAAGATGTTTCTCATTTCACAAGCCTCAAGTCCTACCATTGTTGGTTCCCAACCTTGCTGAAATAAGTAGGCTTCCCATTGTAACTCCAGCTCCTCTATTTCCCATTGTAAATATGGGAAATCAATGATCGAACAATTGCTACATAATCCCACATGGTTGACCGCAGTTCCTATCTCACTTCTTTTGTCCGAGCGATTATTTTGTTCAATACAACATTTCCAAGGGGCTTGGGCACAGCAGGACGTGACCAACAATATGAAGCACTGCAATCAATACAAGTAGCCTCCATGTGGTCAACTGAAGGCTGCCCAGCTCTTCTTCCAAATACTAGAGCCTCCAGCAAGACGGTTTGCAGCACCATGTAGGCCAACCTCACCAGCTACGTAAATACCTTTTACATTTGTTTCCCATTGACTTTGGAATATGATGGAATAAAGCAAAACGACTCATTAAATTGTCTGCGCTTCTTATATTATGAAGTAGCAGTTGATCGACACAGCTTGACGCTCATTACGGGTCATCGGGAAACAAACTCTATGTGTTTTTAACACATATGTATGGTTGCGTACATCTGAACCCCCATACTCCGCTATAGGTGGGAGCTTCTAAAGCAATGGGGTAATGTTGTTGTTGCTGCTGCTGTTGTTTCCCTTGAAGACCAGCTCGAACTCCACCACACGTAGTGTGCAGCCGGAACCTCGGGAAGTGGTTCCCTAGTTAAGTCTGAGCCATGGTGGAGGCACTCAGCAGCTATATATTAGGGAAATGGGCCAAAATCTTCTCTCTGGGCATTCGATTTATATCAGGAAGAACATACTTCTCGTTTGGCTTTTTAAGCTGATCAATACCTCTTGCCACCACATCTCTCGGAGCAAGTTCTGTTCTATCTTTATATGAAGGCATAAACCTTTCCAATACTCAAATTGTATGGCTTTTTTAATATATCTCTGATTCTCTCTGGGCCTTCAGTACAGATTACTCGGAAGTGCAAACAGGCATGAGATTAGGGGGAGTAAGGAGCGCTCCATCTGTATCTCACACGATCCAAAAATACCATCACATGATAAAAGATTCGCATTAAAAATAACAATGACGGTCAAAAGAATTTCAACATACTATATATATATATATATATATATATATATATATATATATATATATATATATATATATATATATATATATATACCAATATCATCTAAAATATTTCAAATGTGCCAGAAGATTTTTTATTTGTTTTAAGAGAAATAACATCAAGAAAATATTTAATAAGAATAACAATAAAATTCTCAGAACAATATCATTTAGATACAATTGCTCTATTTGATACAGGAGCAGATCTTAATTGTATTAAAACTAATTTGGTCCCAAAATCATATAGAGAATCTACAACTACTAGGCTCTCTACGACAAATAATACCAAATTACAAGTCAAAAGTAAAACTGAAGCTTATATTATAAAATCCAATACATCAATTAAAACAATGTTCTTAGTTGTAGATGATATTCATCATGCAGTTATACTAGGAACTCCTTTTATGAATCTAATTACACACACACACACACACACACACACACACACATATATATATATATATATATATATATATATATATATATGTATATGTATGTATAATGCAAGAATTATTTTCATCAAATCAAGTTTTAAAATGTACAAGAGTAATTATATAAGACTGGTGAGAGAGCCAGCATATGGCTTATATAAGACTGGTGAGAGAGCCAGCATATGGCTTCAAACTGCCAATGGCTCTCTTTTATTCTAATGGTTATTCTGCTTTAGTTACTAAACCAATGGCTAATACAAGTGTGTAAGATGTATACAAGTATATTTTTACTATGTATGTGTGTGTATAAGCTATATATACAGAGTATATGTACATGTGTATTTACAGTCACATACGTCTTCTTTTTACTATGACAATAACATTTATAACATTTTTGTGATTATGTGTATCCCACAAATATGCATTTAACGGATCTAGGATCCAACCTACCTCTTAGATGAGGCTGTATATGGACATATCCAGTACATCCAAATAGTTTAAAAGACTATTCAGATAATAAATTAGTATGAGGAAATGGATCTAGATAGACATCTCTAGGGGTGTTGAAAGATAAGGTTCTATAAAGTATTCTGTTAATCAAGTATGTAAGTGTTAGGACATTCTCCCTCACTCTCAATAGAGCCTACGCATTTTCATAGTAAACGTCAAAGTTTTTGTTACTTCACGTAAATGTCTATTTTTTTCCTCTCAGTTATTCTATTTTCGGGAAATGTGGATCTTTATTAATCAAGAAAAAACAGACCAAAAATTTACATCATCACAACTACATTACGTATTTTCTGCAATATCTAATATAGACGTATGGACATGAGCTAACAACCTAACACGCTCTAGTATATCACGATAAATAAAAGATGAGCTTGGCATCTGATGTATGCTTCCATGTGCTAACTGATTTCTCCAAAACCATATACTATGGACACCCTGTCGAAACATATAACACCAGTATAGTCCCATAGGTTCGCGCCGTGTGTTCTGAATATTCATGAAAACCCAATCACGCGGGGAGAGCGAGAAAACGAACCTTTCAACATCATCCTTGTGTACTAACCGTTCCCAAACCTTCCTTGCACACGAACAGTCTCGAAGTGCATGCATTGTAGTCTCAACCGAAATCTGGCATATCGGACACACATTAGCGACGTCAAGTTGCCTCTGCCGAAGATGAGATAGTGTAGGAAGTCCATTGTGACAGATTTGCCAAAGCAACATGTTCAGACGAGTTGGTCCTTTCATACTCCATATTTTGCTCCAATTGTTCTGTTGCCTAGAAAAGGGATCGTTGATCAAGTAAGCATAGGCACTAGCCACCGAGAACTGACCCGAGGATGTTCGACTCCAACGGACTGTTTGGTCGTCATCGTGTAGATTAGATATTTCCAATCCCGCTCTCAGTAACGGTACCGTACTCCTTATATGCCGCCATATGGTAGACGTGTTACTGGGGGGACGATTTCGAAGCACATCACCATACTTGGACCGAAGTACTTGGACCCAAAGTTTATCTGGTCGAGAAAGTAGTTGCCAACCCAATTTTGCTAACATAGCAATATTCATTGCATGCAATCTTTTAATACCGAAACCCCCGTTATGCTTAGATTGACAAACAATATTCCAAGAACACCAATGCAGTTTGGAGATATGATCGGATTCACCCCAGAAGAAACGACGCGAAATTTTTTCAATCTCCTCCAATAACGCAATCGGTAATCGTACGGTTTGCATTGCATATGAAGGCATTAAAGATATAACGCTTTGTATCAACAAACCTCTTGCCGCTTGAGATAAGAGTCTAGCTCGCCAGGTCGCCAGCTTGGTCTTAACCTTGTCCACAATAAACCCATATGTACGCTTACTGCTCCTGCCGTGGACTAAAGGCATACCCAAATAGTTACCTAAGCCGGTGGTACACTTTATTCCTTGCTCGGTGAAAGCCGTGGGATGAAATGATCGCGCAATGTTCTGGGAGATCAAAACTTGTGATTTATGTAGACTAACACATTGACCAGAGGTATAACAGAAATCCGTCAATATCTGCTTTATCACCTGTGATTGTGAAGTGGATGTCTCACTGAACAATAACAAATCGTCAGCAAAAAATAAGTGAGATATATATGGGCCAAGCCGGGAAGTCCGTACTGGATGCCAAACTCCGTCACTAACTGCACGATTTATTTTTTGGCTTAGAACCTCCATGCACAGTAGGAAAAGATAAGGAGCTAACGGATCGCCTTGCCGTATTCCTCTCCGCGGTTGAAAAGGTGTCAAACATTGTCCATTCCATATAATAGATAAAGATGCAGATGTGATAGTATACATAATTAATTCAACCATACTCTGACTGAACCCGATTTTAGCAAGGATGACAGAAAGATATGACCATCGTACCTTATCGTAAGCCTTGTCAAGATCAATCTTCAGAGCCATGTAACCTTTACGTCCTTGCTTGACACGCATCGTGTGCATAATTTCTTGTGAAATGATTATATTGTCAGAGGCTTGGCGACCCGGGATAAAAGCACCCTGAGTTGGAGATATCAACTTACCAATAACAGATTTGAGCCGATTAGCTATCACTTTCGTAATGATCTTCACCACCACATTAGTCAATGCAATTGGATGGAATTGAGAGATGTGATCAGGACACGAAGTCTTAGGAATCAAAGTAATAAGAGACTTATTAAGATCAGCAGGAAATGATCTATTTCGAAAAGCCTCCGTTACAAATTCCACCACAGAGGGGCCGACAATTTCCCAGTTTTTTTTGGAAGAAACATGGTGGTAATCCATCTGGACCGGGTGCCTTGTAGGCACCCATTTGAAAAATAGCAGTCTCAATCTCACCTGCAGTAACATCTCGATTTAACCAACTTCTATCGGAATGATTCAGAGATGGTATAAGAATATCTTCCTCTAACATTAAAGGTTCAGATGGTTCATCAAATAAAGTCCGATAATGTGTTTGGACTAAGTGCTGCAGTTGTTCAGGATCCTCCACCCATGCTCCATTATTATCCTGAAGTCTTGAAATAGTGTTCGCATGGCGGCGCATTTTAAGTGATTGATGGAAATATCGACTATTGCGCTCCCCATCGGATAACCATTGCAGATTAGTTTTTTGTTGCCAATACGTTTCTTCCTGTTGTAATATCTCGCTATATTCCGTACGTAATTCTTTCTCCAACTTTGTAAGAAAAATAGATGGTTTATTGGACAAAGTTCGTTGAAGACCCTCAATTCTAGCTATGCAACGTTTTCTGCGTTGCATAAGATTACCAAATACAGTTTTCTTCCACACCATCATTTTTGCAGTGAAGTCCGATATTGTGCTACTGAGATTCCCTCTATGCGGCCTCCAGGCTGTTTGAATAAAAGAAGTGAAATTCTTATGATCCATCCAACACGCCTGAAACTTGAAATGTGTATGATGATGACGAGGATGGGTACTGTCACCAAGATTAAGAAATAATGGATGGTGGTCAGAGGAAGTTTTCGGCAGATGCTGCAAGTCGTAAAAATCAAAACGTGAATGCCAAAGTGTGTTTGCCCATGCTTGGTCTAGACGTTGCTCTATTCGGGAACATCCATTCTGACTATTTGACCAAGTAAACCGAGGTCCAGTAAATTGAAGTTGTAGCAATGCACATATCTCAATCATTCGATGCATCCGATCAACACCATAACCCATTACCGGACGACCACCACGCTTGTCTTCCTGTCGTATCACTTGATTAAAATCACCCATCAGTAGCCAAGGGACATGTATGTGTGATGACATAGTTTCCATATAATCATGGAATGTGTCGCGAATGGCTTGATTCGGGGAAGCATACACCAGAGAGAGCACCCAAGAAACAGAACCATCTATAAGAATTCCCAAATTGAGCACCTGCGCCGTGTATGATATTATGCGGACAGAGATTTGATTAGCATTCCAAAAGCACCATAAGCCACCCGAGAAACCTCTTGCTTCAATCGTAGCAATATTAGTGAAATTTGTATGCCGCATAATCTGACGAGCACGTGAACTAGGAACCCGTGTTTCCATTAGAAAAAGCAACGAAGGATTATGATCTTTAACCATACAAATAACATTTCTAAGTGTATCTGGAGAGCCTGCACCACGGCAGTTCCAAGCTAGTATACGCATATTAACCTGAATTGGATGTTACCTGATCTTGTACATGATCAGGTGAGCGACATACGTCAACGGCCATAGAGAGTAAGTCTCTGTCCGGAGGATCTATATCATCAATCGTCATCCCACTGGTTATGGTGTCATCTGGCGGGTGTTGTTTTATGTTGTTACCAGGATCCGACGGCAGTCTATCTTCTTGATGGTCGACTGATGGCGCAGGAATCTGGTCATTACCGTATGGACCATCTTTCAGCATCTCTGTATTGGTAATATCGTTTAGAGGCCGGGATAATATTCGAACATTGTCGACTCGATCCAACATAGGATTCGCCGATCGTACTTGCCACGCAGAAGGATGTGGTTTACATTGTGCATCAGAGCACTGACCTTGCTCCTGGTTCGATGATGGTACCTTCTTCTTTGTGTTTTTAGGAGCCTGGACTTTCACTCGACTACCATCTTTAACGGGTATGCCTTTGGTTCGACGATCCCGTGACTTGAGCATATTTTCCTTTGTCATTGTTTGGAAGTGTGATTGTGGCCCAACATCTAGAATATTTTGAATATCGCTCTCAAAGGATGGTAAGATTACTGTTTCCTCATCATCATGCTCCTCAGCTATAGGTGCGAATCTCGACCCCTCTGCGCCAAACGCAGCTTGCGATGGTAGACCCTTCTCTTTCACAGCAGAACTGGGACCAACATATGGAACATCTAGGTTATTGGGTGCAGCTGTATGTGTTCGAGGGAAGGTTGTGCGTCGTCTTCCTGTGGACCTAGCCAACATCCAAGGTCCAAACGGATCCTCCGGTATAGTAGGAATAATATGTGTCTGATTCCAAGCAGCACTTGCAGCATCCATGTCACGTTTATGGGTGGAACATTCTTCTTCTCTGTGGCCATATTTCCCACACTTAAAACAAACCATATGTAAGTTTTCATACTCAACTGTGAAAGGATGTCCATTCAACACAACAATTGATGTTAATGGTTTGTCGAGGTCAATTTCAATGCGTACACGTGCGTACTTCCCGCGCGACACTTGCATGGTGTTGTTGTCGATTTTAACTGCTTTCCCTAACCTATCACCAATCCGCATCAACACGTTCTCATTAAAAAACTCAAGTGGGAGTTTGGGGATACGAACCCATACTAAGGTTGAAGACAACTTTGTCATGGACGGTAGAAAGCCAGGCTTAAATTTCGACACAGTGAGGTAGTGTCCTTGAATTGTCCAAGGGCCATTTTCAAGAGCGACTAGATAATCTTCTTTGGAGGCAAAACGGACAACAAAAAAACCATCGTCAAGATCCACAATGTCTAACCTGCGACTCGGAGCCCACATATCAGTGAGACGTTGTGATAAAACTCGATACGAAATGATCCGTCCGAGGGGCTTGACAACCAGAGCTCGTCTCCATGGTTTCCATAGATTTTTGCATTCCTCCGGTGATATATCCATTACTACTTTTCCGACTGCAGGTTCCACGATCTCTGCAGCTCCATCCGCATTTGGCCATTCAAACACGTCCTCATCAACTGATTCGTCATCTTCACCTTCTCCATCATACAATAGTCCTTCCACCAAGACGTTTGGGGATGCTGTATGGCGAAGTAAGTCAGCCCAAACTCTAGTAGGTTGCATATCAGGCAAGGGAGATTCTCCCGTCGCAGGTCGTTTATACTTTTTAACACTCCGATGATATTGATCGGCTTCCTCAGTACTCATCTCCATGTGATATCGCTTATGAAAAATCACGATCAGAATACAAATAAAACTCTTTTCTTTTGTACTGAATTTATAAAATAATCTACAACTGATCACTAGAAAGTTAACAAAAAAAAAAGATAAACTGAGTTTTATCTAGTATTTCCTATAAAACGAAAATGAATAACGTCAATCTCACTGATAGTTTGTATCCACTGGCTCACTCAGTGGAATGTTTTAAAGTGTATTTGTTGGCAAAAGGTTGAACCCCAACTCAAAGAGCTTTTACAGTCCCAGCTTCAAGAAGTTGTGTGGAGGATATAAAACAGTAGTACAGCGGTTTTCTAGATTGAGTGAGATTTACCAATACTTTTAAAGTGTATTTGCATCACAGTAAAATGTCATACTCCTGGTCATTTTAATAGAAGATATTTATTTGTTGACTTGGAAGACTTATTTCTAAAAAATAGGATCCTCCGATACTCGGGGCGGGAAGTATCTGGACCTGGATCCGGTGCCTGATATTGGACGCGAAGCCAGTGAGCTGAAGTAAAGTGGTTTATGTATATTAAATTTGAGGTCCGCAACTGTCATCTCAGGAATGGCTGCCTTTTACCATTCTCTGCTCTCTGTTACTCCTCACTCTTCCTCCCGCTCTTTCACTACTCATAGATTCCCCTTCCCCAGAGCTCTTATATTGAACAGTAACCCCAGAAATCGGATTGCTCCAGCTAGAATTAAGAACGCTAGTAGCAGCTCAACTTCTGACTTCGATGAAAATGGAACAGTTAACAGAGTGCTGGACTCCTTGTTGGTGGTTTGCACATCTATAGCTCTCTCTTTCTCGCTCTTTGTAACAGATGTTGATTCCGCTGCCGCGTTTGTTGTCACCACTCCAAGGAAATTGCAGATCGATGAGCTAGCTACAGTTCGTCTTTTCCAGGAGAATACACCTTCTGTTGTTTACATTACCAATCTCGCTGCTAAGTATGTAGCTTCTTAACTTTCTCTAGTTACTTGTTCTGATTTTACCTTCCTCGTTGAGCCTCATCTTCTGATCATTTTGTGGAATTTTATTTATATCATCACAATCGCCTGATTCCTTCTTGACTCATGTGTTGAGTTTGATTAACTGAATTTGAGTATGATTGATGTACGTTTAGGCAGGATGCATTTACTCTGGATGTTTTTGAGGTGCCTCAGGGGTCTGGATCAGGTTTTGTATGGGACAAGGACGGACACATAGTCACAAATTATCACGTGATTAGAGGTGCATCTGATCTCAGGTTGGTTCCTTTTCTAGTTTTCTTGTTTTATCTTTTGTGCATGTCTCTCTACATACTATTGATTGAGTACCAATTAGTGTTTCAATCTTATATCGATCTTTTTGTTTCTTAGTATTTTATGTTTTTCGATCTTTTATGCTTCTACTGGCTCAATTACTAAAGAAATGGTGTGAATCAGAGAAGATTATTTTGTTGATGGAGGGTATATGTGCAACATTATATGGCAGTGATAATCATTGTTTTATACTTTCACATTTTTGGGAAAATATTCTTTGTTGCTTGTATAAGGAAGATACAAGTAGAACTGTATACTTCTAAAATGTTTGTGTTTCCTTTTAAGGAGTATGATCTACATGGGAGACTTTTCATACATCAGTTCTGTAGCTTATCTTAACATCTAATGTCTATGGAGTAAGCTATCCTTCTTTTAAGATATTGTTCTTTGTTTTCTTTCTTTCTACACATGAATAAAGTAGAACAAAGGCTTTTTCTTATTATCATGTTTGGACATTTAACAAATGCAACAGTAGGAACATTTGGAGAAAAAATGGTATTTGTTTGGTGACAATTTTATGCATTTTCTTGGGTTTATCACTTAGCCTAATGGTAGGAACATCCAGGGTTACTCTAGCTGACCAGAGCACGTTTGATGGAAGAATTGTGGGATATGACCAAGATAAAGATGTTGCTGTTTTGCGTATTAGTGCACCAAAAGAAAAGTTGAGGCCTATTCCTATTGGAGTGTCTGCTGACTTACTCGTAGGGCAAAAAGTGTATGCTATTGGAAATCCTGTAAGTAAAAACATGCTACTTTTCTTTGATGTCCAAAATGTTATCTCTTCTGCAATAATGACCATTTATTTTCTGTTCTATGATATTTGCAGTTTGGACTTGATCACACACTTACAACTGGTGTTATCAGGTACTTCTGTTGTTCTTTTTTTAATTTGGACATTTAATTTTTTAAGTAATGGAAATAATGTTGTGGCCCTGACTGAACAATAACAAAATCCAACTAGATACAAGTAGAGTAATGTTGCTTGCTTTTTCGTTTGATCTCTAAGGAAGGCTTCTGTCAAACTTCCCTCACTCCTTCCCCTCCCATCTCCATAAAGAATGTGGCATGTATTTCATTGTGGCTGACAAATCTGCTTTACCAAAAAAGGGATGGGAGAGAAGTGAAAAAATAGTTGATGTCTGGCGTATCTGATGTACTCAACTACGCATCATTACCGATTGTTTATATGAAAGCATGTTGTCCCCAGGACATAGCCCAACTGGTTCCGGGTAGGGGTTCTCGAAAGGAAGGTCAGGGGGTTCAATTCTTGCCAAAGGCAAGAGAGCCCCTTTCCAGCAAGTGCATAGTGTGGGAGTTCCTTGGCCTGTAGGTTTGCCTGCAGTGCTGTGGGGTTCCTTATGCAGACTACTGTGTATATGACCAAGCTCCTGCTAGCGGGCCGTTGGGTACCTGATTTACATCCCTACACTACCTTTGGGACTGGGTGCGGCAGGGACCCTTACTGGTTGGAGTTCAACCTTTATATGAAAGCATGTTTCGGAAGTCAAACCTGTGGCCTCGGTCTACTGTGGGAAAGCAATAGAGACCTAATTTTAGATGGAGTGATATACAAGTCAACCGAGTGGAGGAACCCTGAATTTTTGGTTAAAATTTGAGATTGTGCTTTGTTTAACCCCCCCACCCCCCCCACCCCCCACCCCCCCGCAACACAAAAAAAAAACACACTCATCAACTGTTACTTTTTCAAACATTCTTTGACCATGTCAAAGTGAAAAATAATTCACATTACCCACAAAAAACAAATATTATTTACATGTTGGTCAAATATGATTAATTGCGCTGCCCAGTCCATTGAAAGCTCATTTTTAGCGTTTCATAAGTGTAGATCAATGAGGGCAACTTGTTAAAGCAATTTAAGAAACAATATATGGTCAGAGCCAATAACACAAAACAAAATGGTAGCATTATCAACTACAAATATCCTTTCATGAGGGATTAGATATGAAGTATTCATAATAGAGATTTTTTTTTATTTGATAATTGACTATGATTGTGGACGAATAGAAGGCATAGGTGGACATAAGTTTCTTTAAGTTATTCTGTTTAGTAATAAAGCTGATGTTCAAAAGAAAAGCTTATGTAACATAAGCCTACGTGTTTATCGCTATAGCATCTTGAATATTATATTTGTGAAAGGAAGTTGGAAATGAAACATTTGTGTCCATACTTGTAGTGGTCTTCGAAGAGAAATAAGTTCTGCTGCTACTGGTCGACCAATTCAAGATGTTATCCAGACAGATGCTGCAATCAATCCTGGTAACAGTGGAGGGCCACTACTAGATAGTTCTGGAAGTCTTATTGGCATAAATACAGCCATATATTCTCCTTCAGGTGCATCTTCTGGAGTTGGATTCTCAATTCCTGTTGATACTGTAAGTTCAAACAACCTAATTAAAGCGTTGTTTCGTGGAATATTGTTGAATGAATTTGAGTGGTGCTGGAATGAAACACTTTTTAGCGGCTATTTTCAGCTTCTGTCACAACAAAAAGGGGTGAATAATAATTTAACTTGTCGAGAGAAAATGAAATGTGCAGGTAGGTGGAATCGTTGACCAATTAGTGAAGTTTGGGAAGGTCACAAGGCCAATTCTAGGAATCAAGTTTGCACCTGATCAATCTGTTGAACAACTGGGAGTCAGCGGGGTGCTTGTCTTAGATGCTCCTGCAAATGGTCCGGCTGGAAAAGCAGTATGTGACTTTCTAACAATGATAAATATAACCTGCTGCGCTAGTTAAGAACATTTTTGCATTTATTCCTGATAGCAGACAGAGTATGACATCAATGAGGTGAATGACCTGGTTAAACATTGTTCTGCAGGGTCTTAAACCAACTAAACGCGATTCTTATGGTAGACTCGTACTTGGGGATATAATAACCTCTATAGATGGAAAGAAGGTTGGAAATGGTAGTGATCTGTACAGAATTCTTGACCAATGTAAAGTTGGCGACAAGGTATTTGTTAAATTTGTTGGTCCTCGTTCACGCTCATTGTGCATGTGTATTTCAGTTTTGCTGTTTGCCTGGTGATCTTTGAAATGAAAATGATGTTCTTAATTTAGTACTGCTGTTTATTTGATAGGTGATGATTGAAGTGCTGCGAGGTGATCACATAGAGAAGATACCAGTAACCCTTGAACCAAAGCCTGATGACGAGACATAATGCTTCATTTGATTCTTTTCTTTGATACATATCCACAAAGAAATAGCCATATTTTGTGTATTAAACATCAATGAAATTGGACTTTGTAAATAGTTCATATCTTGGCCTATTATTGTGCCACGTCTTCAGCATAGTAGTCGCTATGGTAAGACACAGTGGCTATAAAATTTTGCTTCTTGTCTTTGGTATCATTACACAGATCCTGCCTGTGAACAGAAACCCTGAGCAGGTGGGCTCATAGTTGAACAGGATGATTCTCCTATCTTTACACTAAACTTGGAAGGATGAACAAACATCACATATACAGGTATATGTTAACATCGTCTGCTCCTTTTTTTTTTATTCTTGAATCAATCAAGAGAGAATGCTACATCCCTATAATCAAGGTTCTTAGGGACAGCACTTCCCATTTGATTACCAGGCTGCAATACTTAGTACTTACTATTGAGCTGGTGTTGAAATTTCCATTTCCAATGGAATCAATGACACAATCTTCTTTGACTTTGAAATATGATGGAATAAAGCAAAATGACTCACTAAATTAGTTGTGCTTCTTATATTGTGAAGTAGCAGTTGATCAACACACCTTGACGTAATTTTTATTATGGGGTCATCGGAAACAACATCTGTGTGTTTCTAACACTTGAGTGTGGTTGCGTACATCCGACGACCCCCCATACCTCGCTATAGGCGGGAGCTTGTAAGGCAATGAGATAATGTTGTTGTTGTATTGAGCTGATGTGCTGAGCTTTGATCATAGAAAGTCCATTTTTCTTGATCCTATGGCCTTGTCCAACTTCATCGTCGACTAGCTGGATGGTATGTTAAGAATAAACCGGACCATTAACCTTGTAGCTAACCGCCTAAACCTAAGTCTCTGGCCAAACCAAAACTGGGATTCAAGTCTGTAAGAAAAGAAACCAAGGGGCCTGTAGAGCCATAAACGCTCTTAAAATAAAATAAAATAATATGGTTTCCTGACACATAGAATCCTCTAATCATATGTAGTTATATAAAACATTAATTAGTAAACAATGAGCACACAGAAGAGGGAAGGAGCAGAGTGTTGTCTCGCTCTTACAAGACATAACTCACTACTAAAAGAGTGCTCAAAGTATCATATTCAATGTTGAGTTCATAATACTAATAGTAATTGTGTACAAACTTGTGCAGATATGCAACTGTACCCCCTCCACCCCCCCCCCCCCCCAAAAGGGTTTTTAGTTTTTACCCTATCAGTCGTCAGGCACTTCTGGTTGAATTTCTGATTGGACTTTCTACATATGGTATTGGTGGTAAAGGTACAAAGAAAAGCATCTTTGCTGTTAGTAATATAAATGGCAATTATTTGGCCCGCAGGGAGCAGATTGTAATAAAAGGAAGACATGCTACTAGCTGAATCGCTGCAATAAACACAGTAATTTAATTGTCTCAGGTTTAAACGTCTCAGGTTTAAACATGGGTTATGTCTGTTCTTTGACCTTAATTTACCAACTCGTTTACCAACCATTACTGAAAGAACACGAATCAAACTCAAACAGTGCACGAACTGTTTGGTTCGTTGAACAGTCCTACCAATGTCCGTGTACAATGGGCCAATCCAACTATAAATTGCCAATTTAAGAAAAGTTTTTTTTGGTCAAAAAAAGAAAAGTTTGTTTTCTCGTATGAAAAAGGGAAAATTACACTTAGACTTCATGTGGTTTGACTTAATTATAAAAACCTCCCATATCGTTTAGAATTATACATTTACCTCCCCTATAGTTTGGGTTAAAAACGCACCGACCAATTTCCGGCAAAACCACAGGGGGTAAACATGGCAGAAATCAGCCGGTGCCTTTTTAACCCAAACCATATGGGAGTTAAATGTATAATTCCAAACGAGAGGAGATGTTTTTGGAATTAAGTCAAATCACAAGGGGTCTAAGTGTAATTTTTTCTAAAAAAGACAAATTTTATGTTTCATTGAATTCTATTCATATATATATGTGTGTGTGTGTGTATGTGTACACACACACACACACGTATATATATATATATATATATATATATATATATATATATATATATATATATATATGCACACACACACACATATATATATATATATATATGTAGACACATACACACACATATATACTATCTATTTTCTATTCAGTTCTATTCACTTAATAAAACACATATGTGACAAATTTTATGTTTCATTAAATTCTATTCAATTTTATATGCATACACACACACACACACATATATATACTATTTATTTTCTATTCAGTTTTATTCACTTAATAAAACACATACATATTAACGTCTTTAATATAAAAAGGACAAAATTTATTTTTTATTCATTTAGATTCAGTTACATATGCATATATATATATATATATATATATATATATATATATATATATATATATATATATATATATAAGCATTCATGCATTGAATATCGTTATTATCTCTAATTTTCATTAGGCAAGCGCAAAAGAAAAATTACACTTAAACCCCCTATGGTTTAGTTTAATTCCAAAAACATCACCTCTCGTTTGTAATTATACATTTACCTCTCCTATGGTTTGAGTTAAAAAGACACCGTCTAATTTCTAGCATGTTTACCTCCTGTGATTTTGCCAAAAATTGGTCGGTGCGAAATGTATAATTCCAAACGAGATGAAAGGTTTTTGGAATTAATCCAAACCACATGAGTCTAAATGTAATTTTCCCTATGAAAAAGGGAAAAAAGAAAAGCTTGTGGAAAGTTCCAACATTCCAATACTTTGGATATCCCCTTATCCTCGCATCGTCTCTGCACCATCACAGCATGGACGCCACACTATCCACCTTACGGTCACCCTCTCATCGGATCCTCCCCGGCGTTTCCGCACAGCCGTCAATCTTCAATCCAGCTCTCCGCCCTCCTCCCCTTACTCAAAATCCTCTTATCCACCGCCGCTCAACTTTCGTACGCCCAATTGCTGCCGTCGAAGCCCCGGAAAAAGTTACAAATCTCGGAGACGAAATCTCCAAACTCACTTTAGCCGAAGCGCAGAATCTCGTCAAGTATCTTGAGGACAAGCTTGGAGTCACTGCTGCTTCCTTTGCTCCTGTCGCTGCCGTAGCTGCTGCTCCGGCTGACGGTGGTGTAGCTGTAGAGGTTGCGGAGGAGAAGACTGAGTTTGACGTGGTAATTGAGGATGTTCCGAGCAATGCGAGAATCGCGACGATCAAAGCAGTTAGGGCATTGACTAGTTTGGCATTGAAAGAGGCGAAGGAACTAATTGAAGGTTTGCCTAAGAAATTTAAGGAAGGAGTTTCCAAAGAAGAGGCTGAAGAGGCTAAAAAACAGCTTGAAGAAGCCGGCGCTAAAGTTGCAATTGCTTAAATTGAATGGTATTTTCTGGTAAATTTGAGCCCTTCTTTGTTATTTATCTGCTTCTTTCTCTTATTTGAGACATAAATTTTGCTTTTACGTGATTCCTTTCCTTCAGAAATTATAAGTCGGAACCTTAATTTGCATTAAGTGAAAGTAAATTCTTTTGAAGACTTAAACTACTTTTACTGCATGCAAACCTAAGGAAAGGAGTCACATTATCTGATCATTTGAAAATGTTGAGGTTTTAATAGTGCATATATAGTTCTTTATATGTCTCCTTAGTATGAATCAAGCCTAAAATAAAACACTTAACTCAGTTTGAAATGATTTCAAACTACTCAAACTCGACTTGTTCGTGTTCAAATAATTCAAACATTTTAAGTCTATGTATTGCTAGTTAATGTTTACATTTCTAATAGAGTTAAGGACACACTCTTACTTCATTTTAGAATATGATGGAATAAAGCAAAATGACTCATTAAATTAGATGCGCTTCTCATATTGTGATGTAACAGTTGATCGATATAGTTTGACGCAATTTTCATTATGGGTTATCAAGAAACAATTTCAGTACATCCGACTTCCATACCCCACCAATTGTTGTTGTATAACTAGCTAATCATTAATTGAAAATGACTAGCTCAACTATTTTGGGGGATACGGCTGTCGCTTTCTTTTTTACATTTATACTATTTTGATATTCACATACCATAAATGTACAAAATATTGATGCAATACATATTTTTTAAATATGAACTTTTTATTGATGTCATTTGGTTCCTAAATCACGTTATCATCTTGCTTTTGATTCATGCCTTGTTCCAAGTGTTTTTGTTTTCTTTGAGGGGTTGGTCCAAGTTTTGAAGTTTTAATTTTTAGTAAACACTGGTCATTCACATTGCCCTATTCAGCACCCAGCATATCATTTATAGTTTTCCATCGCATGCCAGTTTTATCATGTACAATTGTCTTTACTTTACCGTTTTGTCATTTTTCAGGTTGTCTTGCATTTCATATTTAAAGAAAAAATAATTCTCTGCTGTTTTTTTCCTATAAGAAAACCGCCTAATCACTATTGAGGAAGAAAAGTTGCATGGTGGATGATAGAGGAACAAAAGTTGTTTGGGACATGATGCTCTATAAGAACAAGAATCTTTCCTTAATGTTATTCTTTCATCAAAATTGTGATGGCTGTAAGCTATAACTCAATTTGTAGTCAATTCTGGAGTATATCCTTTGGTCTTCCTCCCTTTTGTTTGACCAAGTAAATTCAAAACCCCTAGAAGAAATATATGCCATATCCATATCACTAATCCAATCAGTGAAGTCCTTAACAGCGTTTCTATCTATTCTATTGTTCCCAGATTTACCTTGGTTATTAATCACCGTGTTGAAATCACCCATTATAAGCCATGGTTTGTTGGAATAAATCTGGTTTTGATATCTCATATCTCTCCAAAGATCTCTGCGGTTGCTTCTTTCATTGAAAGCATAAACAGCAGTTAGAATAATCTCATCATTCCCTTTTGAGGATAGTAGTTTAAAACTCGCAGTAATTGATTGGTCTGTGCTATGTAGTAATTTCCCTTCGAAGAGGCTGGGGTTCCAAGCTAAGATGATCCTGGACACAGAGTTAGGAAGACTGTTATACAAGACATCCCAGTTTCTAAAAAGTCTTTTAGTTATCTTTTTTAGGTTATTTTCTCTAATTTTGACCTCTAATAGCCCGATTAATCCAATGTTCTTATTTTTGATATATTCCTTAACCTCCCTTTGTCTAAGCGGGGAATTTAGTCCCCTTACGTTCCAGCTCGTAATCTTTATCATTTGGTATTTGGTGGCGAGCCCCATCCTCCTTTTCCTCCTTTTTCCCCCCTTTTCCACCTCCTTTACCTATACGGTTAGATTGCCAAGATGGAGCCACAGAAGATGGACTTTCAAGATCCTGGAAATTTAGAGGGCTAAATCTATTATCAACTTTGGGACCATTCATTTCAAAGGGAATATCAGCACCTAACATTTCAGTGTCATGCGCCAATTCAGTGGGGGACACAGCAGATGGTTCCCCACCTTGTGTCTCTTTGATGATTAGAAGGGGGGTGTTTCACTTACAAAATTTGTTGACTCAGACATACCTGAGGAGTGATGCGATTGCAAACACTCGTTTACCTGTGTCGAATTAGCCTGCGAAGGGACAACAGTAGCATCGCGATGCGCTTGCATACACTCGTTTACCTGTGTCGAATTAGCCTGCGAAGGGACAACAGTAGCATCCATCCCAACAGCATCAGACCGCAACACCGCCAGCCCAGCCTTCTTCGGAGAGGAATGCTGTTCATCATCAATTTCATCCTCAGATTTATCTTCTTCTTCCAGGAGTTTTGCAACCTCAGCCTCATAGAATTTCCTTGCTTTTTCTTCCTCTTCGAAGACCTGTCTTATTTGTAACTGCATTAAGGAGTTGGGCCCCGATGAGCACTCTAGTTCCCCCTTCCTCTCCCATATTCTGAATGGCTTCAAATTTATTCGTAGAAGAGGGAGGATGCCGAAAGTGACTTTCTTCCATTACATGTTTCCCTTTTAGATTAGCAACACCTGTGGAATCAACTTTTACCCATCTTCGAGCTATCTTTTGCCTCCATTCTTGGTTTTTCTCAAGATTCAAATGATGTTCACTTTTATAAGCAGAACCATTTTTAAAGCGCAACTGATTATCAATTTTATGGTTCAGACCGAGACCCTCCTGTTGTTTAGTCTTTTGAATCAAATCCTCATCACCACAGTTGTGACCAAAAGACTTACATTTTAGGCACTGTGGAGGAATCCACTCGTAACATACCTCTTGATTGGTATCAATTCCAAAACTGTCAGTAATCCTAACCGAAGTTGGGAGTTCATCCCCATCCTTGATCCGTATACATATTCGAGCATATGCAACACGAGATTTTGCAGCAGTGGCCTTATCCATAAATAAAGGCTCCCCAATCAAGGTTCCCAGCTTTTGGGTTTCCAGAAGACCTTTAGAACCCCATTTCATTTCAGCGAAATGTTTGGTGTTAAAGAAAGAAGCTTTGTTTTCCAATATCTGACCAAAAATTGCAGTTCGCCATTCAGAGATGTGGCCAGCAACTTCTTCAGCGGGAACATTTATGGATTTGTCTTTTTTGTTCACCCCTTCACAGCTGGCCGAAAGAGTAGAAGAAGGTTCAGGTGTGAACCCAGGTTTAACAATGCTAGCCCACGCAGCTTTTGCCCTCACCGAACTTTGCATGTTTGAGTGTTTAGAGTAAGGAGGAAGAGAAGGCTGTTGTAAGGCCATATTCCCAGATCTCAGTAGGTTTAACACAAAGAGATTGCTATGAATTACCTCCGACCATTTGTAACCATGGTCGGAGAGGGCACAGCGGCCCTACAGTCTTTCGGAGTACCGGAACTAGAAGGAGGTTGGGGAAGTTCGATTAGATCTAAGGGAAAAGAGAAAAATAAGCAAGAGAAGAAGAAGAGAAAGGATGAGAGAGAAAGATTTGCGGCAGAGATAGATCCGTTGATGGAGGAGTTACGGTGTTGATTCGAACGTTGTAGAAAATCAGAGAGAGAAAAGGTAAGGGTATCGCAAGTTTTTTAGAGAGAAGCCAGAGAAAAAAAAATTTAGAGAGAGAAAAGGTCTATTCCCCCAAAAAAATGAGTCATATTTTGACAAGGGTGATGGGATTGAAAAATTGCAGTTTAAGATTTGGGAATCTCACCCAGACTTGGAGGGAGTCCAGCTTTAGTTTTTGAGTTTTCTCTTCAGGCTTCCAAGGCCAAAGATACAACATACGGTTACCAAAAGGAAGGGGTGAAAGGTCCAAAATGTCTTGTTTTTGTGATTCGGTTCGGAAACGAAAAAAGGAAGAGATCATCATCAACCTTTTGGGTTTCCAGAAGACCTTTAGAACCCCATTTCATTTCAGCGAAATGTTTGGTGTTAAAGAAAGAAGCTTTGTTTCCCAATATCTGACCAAAAATTGCAGTTCGCCATTCAGAGATGTGGCCAGCAACTTCTTCAGCGGGAACATTTATGGATTTGTCTTGAAGATACGCAACAAAGACTTTTATATGATCCCACTAATAGGCTCATCCAAGAAGAAGAAAATTTCCACAGAGAATCCTACATTAAACTTATAAATTTTGAAGAAATCTTCTTCAAGGAAAAATCAAGAGTTAAATGGATGAATGAAGGAGACAAAAATACAAAGTATTTTCATAGGGTTGTCAAAACTCACATAGCCAGGAATAAAATCCTTAGGCTTAAAGATGACACAGGGTCCATGGTTGAAGATTATGAGCTGGTTCAGAATATGGCAGTTGACTTTTTCCAAAATCTCTTCTCTGAACCAAACGGGACTTCTTGCCCTGATTTTACCTGGACTGGCAAGACCATCAGTAATGAACAGCGTCTTTCCATCTCTGCTCCAGTTTCCAGGGAGGAAATCAAAAAAGCTCTTTTTTCCCTTAAATCAGATAGCGCCCCGGGGCCTGATGGTTTCTCGGCGGAATTCTTTAAGGATAACTGGGGATTAGTGGGGGAGCAATTCGTAGATGCCATTCAATTCTTTTTCACCCACAACTTCATGTACTATCCCGTTAATGCTACTGCCATCTCTTTAATACCAAAAGTTGACAACCCTATTTGTATGAAGGAGTTCAGGCCAATTTCCTGTTGCAATACCACTTACAAGGTCATTTCTAAAATCCTTGTCTCAAGATTAAAGCCTCTTCTCCCTAACTTGGTAAATGAAAATCAATCGGCTTTTATCAAAGGTAGACAAATCCAAGATAACATTCTCCTTATGCACGAAATGGTTAAAAACTACAAAAGGGTAGGAGGGCCGAAAGACTGTGCAATTAAAGTTGACATTATGAAAGCTTTCGACATGGTTAAATGGGATTACTTGATTCTACTACTTAAAAAGATGGGATTTCCTGAAAAATATGTTAATTGGATCTGGCTTTGTGTGTCTACCCCTTCTTTTTCCATAAACTTGAATGGTTCACTAATTGGCAACTTCAAATCATCTAGAGGACTTAGGCAAGGGGATCCTCTCTCCCCTTGCCTTTTTGTCTCAATCATGGAAAGTTTCACACAACTTCTAAAATCAAAAATCGTTGGTTCCTCTTTCAAGTACCACTCAAAATGCAAAGACCTTGAGTTATCCGCGTTGGCCTTTGCGGATGACTTGTTCATTCTTTCCAAAGCTGAGAACTCTTCCTTGCTGGTTGTTAAAGATGCTTTATTAGCATTCCAAGCTCTATCAGGACTCCATCCAAATCTGGCAAAAAGTGAGATTTTCTTTTCTGGGGTGGATCCTCATAGTAGAAATTTCCTGTCCAATACCTTGGGTATGCAACAAGGTACCCTACCCATCAAATATTTGGGTGTTCCTCTTATCTCTGGGCAACTTTCTTTTTCTCTTTGTGGTCCATTGATTGATAGATTAAATGCTAGAGTTAAAAGCTGGGCGTCCTCGCAACTTTCTTATGGTGGCCGACTTCAACTGATTAAGTCAGTTTTGGAGTCGATCATTAGATATTGGACCGCAGCTTTTCTTTTGCCTAAGCAGGTTATAAAGGTAATTGAGAAAATCCTTAAAGATTTTTTGTGGGGGGGGGGGACGAGAAAGGCGAAGGTAAAATGGAAAGATGTATGCTTGCCCAAGGAAAATGGTGGCTTGGGCATACAAGACTTGAATGTGCTCAATCATGCTTATCTAATGAAGAGTCTTTGGTATATATGTGAAAACAAGGAAAGCCTTTGGGTCAAATGGGTTCATACAGTTATTTTAAAGGGTAAGTCCATTTGCGAAGCCAAAGTAAGGGCTTCTGACTCTTGGCTCTGGAGGAAACTCTTAATGGTCAGAGATCTTTACTTACACTGCATGTTTAAAGGAATTGGCAATGGAAACTCCACGTCTTTTTGGAATGACCCTTGGCATCCTTGGGGTATCCTTTCTTCCAATCACCCTGAGCTCAAAAGGAAAATTAATCTTCCCCATAATGCCAAGGTTTCCTCGGTGTTAGATGGCTCTTGTTGGAAAATACCTTTTGGTAGAGGTTGGGATCGACAGGTTATGGCCTTTTGCCATGAATGTCGTGGCATTGCCTTTGTTAATGGCGAAGATGTCTGGATTTGGAAGCCAGACAAAATTTTCTCCATTAAAAGTGCAATCAAAGCCCGTAGTCCTGATGGTCCATCCCCTATATGGGCTAAAATTGTTTGGTGCATTCACTCTCTTCCTCGATTTGCTGTCATCCTATGGCTTGCATGTTGGAAGAGGATGAATACGCAGGACAAACTCGTTAAGTGGGGTCTTCTCTCAACAAACCAATGTCTCCTTTGTGATGGAGCGATTGAGAATCATGAACACCTTTTTTTCAGATGTTCTTACTCCAACAAGTTATGGCATTCCATTCTTGCACGCTGTTTACTTTCCCCACCTTCCTTAGACTGGGATGCTAATCTCTCTTGGTTGGATACTAATCAAAATTGGAAATCCAAACTGCAAAGACACTTAGTCACCTTTTCTTTCTCGGCTACGGTCTATTATATATGGTTCGAAAGAAACCGGAGGCTGTTCCAAAAAATAAAAAGGAATGTAAATACGGTGGAGCTTGAAATCCTAGAAAGTATTAAATGTGCTACTCACTCTTGGAAGGGGTATAAAAGGTCTAAAATCAACTGGGGTTTGGTTCTCGAAATGGGGTTATCAAACAACATACTTTCTTGATTGTGATCTTGATCTTATTTTGTTTTACTTGATGTTTTCAACCAATGAACATCTGTACCTTTTAATACTTCATTGGTCTCAGACATGTCTACATCAAACGTCTTCCTTACACCAGGTGCTTTCTTCCATGATACGCATAATTTACTTTCATTTATATTATGGGTTTTCTTCATATTCGGTGTTGCTGCAGTTTGACCGTTCCTCATTTGCAGGCTGTTTGTTGTTGATCTTGTCATCTGTTGTGAACACTGTAAATTTCCTTTTTGGTTCCTTGCTTCGCTCCCTTTTGAAGTTGATTGATGCCGAAGGGTATTCCATTCTGATGCGCGTTCTGGAGTGGAAGCTATTAGTTATGGATTGGCCATGGGGATTCATTCTCGAAATGTGTATCTGCTATTCGGTGCTATTTTGTAATTGCGATGGATTAGTCATGGAGAATCATCCTCGAAATGTGTTTTTGCTATTCTGTGTTTTTGCGGGTGTTGACCTGCAAGGTCTACGTACTAGCTTAGTATTTTAGTATTTAAATAGTTGATATGTGGTCATCCTGAACCACTTTTTGCTTAAAGGTTGGCGTTTGACTAGCTCATTTTGTAAGCCTCCTTTGAAACCTTGCATCGGCTTGTATGCTAAGTCGATTGCGCCATTGTATATTTGCCGCTTTGGCTTTTTTATGAAATTTAATTTACAAAAAAAAAACTCAATTTGTAGGATGAAACTCCAAAGCAAGTGATCGAATGAATTAAGGGAGACATCATTCCAAGTAGGGGTTGGAGTTTAGCTTTCCTATATCAATTTATCGTTCGAATTTGCTTCCAGGACATAGCTCAGTTGGTAATCGGGTTGAGATTTGTTTCAATAGGTCAAGAGTTCAATTCCAGAGACACGCACAATGTAGGTGTTCCACTTCTGCTAGACCAAAGACCTAGTTTGCAGGAGGGCACCTTGTGTGAGTTATTAGGTAAGTGATGAAATGTTACCTTTACTTTCTCCATTCTTTCTAGATAAAGCAATTCAAAATCAATACCTTCAACTTTGTAGAAGACTGTTGTCTAGTCCGGTCAATAAGTGACATAATTTAATCTATAACAATATAATCACACATGCGAATCATTCATGTAGATAACGTAGAGTTATAAATTGTGGGGGAGATGAACAAGGCTAAACAATACACCAAAAGAGTGGGAAGTCAAAACATAGGACACGAATTGTCAGGCTGATGTTTGAAGCTTGGAGAAAGCAACTAAGAAACCCAGGAATTCGATCATTAACAAGGTTCAAAGAAAGGGTGGGACATCGAGAAAGAAGAGATGTCGAAAAAAAAAGAAAAAAGCT
This sequence comes from Eustoma russellianum, assembly GCA_036186865.1. Classification (NCBI taxonomy): domain Eukaryota; kingdom Viridiplantae; phylum Streptophyta; class Magnoliopsida; order Gentianales; family Gentianaceae; genus Eustoma; species Eustoma russellianum. The sequence goes on from AP025045.1 coordinate 40,846,375, forward strand.
ACTATCAAACAGCGCCAAAACAGGGAAAGAGAATGAAAAAAATCTCTTGATAAATGAATCCGGAGTTCTTCGCATACCAGGACCATTGTGCCCCGGCCTTTGATCAGATAAAGTTGCCCGTCATTGTTGTGGCCCCTTCACTTTCATTACATCGACGTGGATTCTCTCGAGAAATAGCAATAGAACTTTTCCAGACATTTGTAATTCAGAGTCTCATTAGTGCATACGCCTATTATGTTCCCTCTGCATTTGCATGTTTTCCTCTTGCACTTTATGCATTCTTCCACCTTAGAAGCTCATGAAGAAGTGAAGGCAATAATTATGGGCTTGTGCAAATTAACCTTTCGTAAACGGGACATTCCATGCACTCGTTCCCATTTTCAATGAATAAAACATTGTTTCCATTTCCAATAGAGTCAAGGACATTTTTCTTTGACTTTGTAATATAATAAAATAAAGCAAAATACAACAACACATACCCAGCATATCCCAACAACAACAAAAGTTATCGTTATGATTTGGGGAGGGTGAGAGGCAGGTAAACAATACCTACATACCAAAGGATAGAGAATTTGCTTCCAGCGAAACCCCTGACTTTATATGTATCTGTATAGACATATAATGAACGACAAATAATAAAACACAAAGACAGACACAAAAAAGTGCAAAATCAACCTAACGTTGAGAGAGTATCTAAGCCCTATATATACTCTAATGTGCCTCTATATCCTGCCTAAACCTCGCTAACCTTAATACTCCGTCTCCATAAGCTCATATCCTAGACCATGTCTTCATAGAGGTGCAAATATAGTAGGTCATGTCTAATATGCTCCTCCCAAGTCAGTTTAGGATTGACTTTATTTCTTTTCCTCTTTACAATGAGACTTTCAACTGCTCTGACGGACGCCGTTGTTTGTGTTTCTAACACATAGGTATAGTTGCGTACATTCGATCCTCCATGCTCCGTCATAAACAGGAGCATCTAAGTCAATAGACTAATGTTGTTCAATGAATAAAACGAGTGAATACAAGTTCGCAAAGCGGCGTTGGCAAAACTAGACCATTGCAATGCTGTCTTAAGCATAAAAAATTTATGTAGAAACCATATGGAGCGACACCATAAGGGAGGAAGGAAAATTGTTTGTATCCTTTTTTAAAAAAAAAACAGAATGTTTGTCATTCAAGTTTTATTGTTTCGCTAGAAGGGTGGCTGAGAAATTATTGAGTATTGTTTGACAAATATCCATATCCTATGAAAAATCGATTTAAGAAGAAACTAGAATAACGTTAATACTACATTTAGATGCTATTTTTGGTCTCACGCTGGAGGACAAAAGAAATGCTTACACAAAACCCAAGGATCAAGAGCAAACGCACATTAAAATGCTGAAAGACCCTTCAAAAGGATTATGGCGAAGGCAGAATAGAAAGGATGTCAAACAAAAATGCCTAGCCGTAGTTCAATTTCAAGTCCACAAAGAGGCCAGAAAACCTATAATTGTTTATACATTACGGCAAAAGAATCTTAGCCTTACAAATAAATTTTGATAAAAGCTGGAGCAAACCAAGTCCTCAAAGAAATGCTTACACCAAGTCCACCAATTGCACAATCAAAGTAGCAATTACAACCCAGGAATCCCCAATTCATGTCCTGAACCGATGATGTTCTAACTAGGGAATCCATACAATTCCCAACAGCAATCCCTCTTTTGATGCCTCAAGCCTGCATAGATGAAACCCATCCAGAATACACTTGAAGGGTAACCACAGAAGAAAGGCCAAAAATTCCAAAATGATGTTTTCATCCTGAGCAACTTACTCGAGTTCAACAAAAAGTAGCAAAACAACGATCAAATCCAAGCAGAAAATTAACATCAAAATCAGCTTCTGCATACCTTGTTAGCAATGTTGCTAGAAAGCCAATCTAGCCCTTCATACAGGCCCTCCCCAGAGGTTGCACAAGTGCTTTGGATATACCTGTACCCAAACAGAGAAAAATTGCAACTTGAGCTCCTAAAAGTACACGTTACTTGAACGTGTTATTCTAAAACCTGAATTTCAATGGAAACGCACTAGCAGCAACAGCATTGTCTGCTCTCAAACTGAATATTACACAGAAGAGTGCTGACATGGAAAATCAAAATCTAATCCAATTGCGTATAAATGCAGTGACAAAGGCAGTAGGTAACTGAGAACCAATGCCCAGCCAAATCAACATTGATGCATAGACAAAGGCAGCAGGTAACTGAGCCCAATGCATGGAAAGAACTTAGCCAAGCAGATGATGAAACAAGGAGAAGAAAAGGAGTGTCTTTTCTTATAACATTTACATAAGCATGAATTCAAGATCAATGAGCTAAGCTTACCAATGGCGCTGGCGGAGAGAATGGAGACCAAGTTTGTCAGTTATTTCTGCAGCATTCATGGCATTGGGCAGATCTTGCTTGTTAGCAAATACAAGCAGAACAGCCTCTCGTAATTCATCCTGAATCAATAACAACAAAGAATTTAAGAGACTATCGTTACAGCCAAGATAAGCCAACAGAATTTGCAAATCAGGAAAGATGGTGACGCAAACTCAAGCATTAGCCAATAGGTCTTCAGCAGCACAAGGAAAACAATAAGAAACAGAGAGAATGCATGGTTTCAAGCAAGTTCACTACTTCTACCCAGCATTTACTCAATGTAGCAAAAAGGGAAAAGGAAAATTTGAACAGTGCTAGGTATTGACTATACAAGTAGAAAAAGAACTCAAACTAATACTAATATTGCAATCATCTGCTTAGAAGGATGTGCGCTTTTAAAGAGAGAATATACAACAGGAAAGATTGTATATCAGCTACTAATATGAAATGCAAAAGATCTGGTTTGACATGAACACTGGACAGCGTGTATCTCAGATGAACAACGACATTCTCCAAGCTTTATTTGGCAGGTCATAATAAATCAACGTTAAACAACTGAACCAACACTTCTCCTCATAAACATAGATCTTAACAGCTTCACTTAAGAAAGCAGCTGAATGAGGCCGAATAACAGAAACATTAAGTGATTGATGTACTGTACGCTGGTTAACAACATTTAGCTTCTCAAGGAAGGTTTTTCCCGCACTTTGCAAAGCAGAAAGTTAAGAGGAAAAAATGTGCAGTCTTTCACAGTGAGCATATACAGGACTTAAGAGCCCACTTCTGTTGTTTATATATATTTTCTTCTGTTTCTTTAGGCAGCCCCTAAAAGGGTGTTTTAAAAGGATAATTGAAAAGGAACTTCATCAGTGGTGCAGCACAGGAAACAAAATAAAACGCAAGTAGAGCTTAAAATTCCAAAAAAACTACATCTCTAACAGAATAATGACATTTTAGCAGCCGTTTATCATATTCAAAAACTTTTCCACCCTAGTTTATGTTTTAATGAATAATGCCACCATTGGCTAAATATCCATATCCAAATACATCTACTAACATATTAACCAGATAAAGATACATTATTAAGACATGAAAACATGAAGGACCTTGAATATTAAAACATGATAAGTACTATGATTAGTATCGTTGTATTTTTTTATCAAGTATCTTGAGGATACTGCCCAGATAACAAAAAATTTAATCTGCAACAATCCCGGAATATTAAAATTAGAGAGGCTGTTAACCTCATTCAACATTCTATGAAGCTCATCCCTGGCTTCCACAGCTCGATCTCTGTCGTTGCTATCCACCACAAAGATAAGACCCTGAGTGTTTTGGAAATAGTGTCTCCACAATGGACGAATCTGTTAACGAGATCATAGCTAAGTCAAAAACAAATGCATTCGACAAGCACAAAGAGAATACATGTAATCTGGATAATAGTGTCTGCAGAATGGGTGGTAAAGAAAACACACAAAATATTATGGTCACTTAAAAAAACCAATAGGTATAAGGGTATGAAAAAGGCTTAACCGAAGACGATATGACATTCCACATGTCACTGGACAACAAAGCAAAAGTGATACACCATCGGAAGTACCAAGTCAAACTAAGCCACAACAAAGAAGAAGCCACAGTTAGAGGAAAAAGAAACCACTTATCAAGGTGTGTGTTTTTAAAAGAGCAAATAGACATCAGGAAAGATGTATTTGCTATAATGCATCCAGAAAACCAACTGCAGTGACATGGTTATCTAGAAATACACCAACAACTCAGTTCCTCCTGAGCTATTTACCATGAAAAAGATAATTAAAAAAAACTTTAAAAAAAATAAGTGCAAGAATGGACCAGCTTCCACTATGCATGGCATACTATATTTGTCAGCAAGCATACAAATGGAGCTGTTGGCTTAAGGAAATGATACTGTGCCAGCCTTTAGGACAAAACATTTCCACCCTATTTCAAGAAAATCACATCAAGTTATGTGTGACGAAACCAAAGATTCAGTTCACAATGTTTATATCCGTTAGTTTCTCCTCTATTTGTTGATCGTTGTGCCCCTAGGGAAGTTTGGGTGGTGGCGTGAATATTGGTACTTTCAAAGTAATCATGTAGCAAAATTTTGTACTTTAAAGATTCTGAACTCCAGCTGCTTTTAAGCATTCAGGGTTGGCCATATAGAACATTTACCCTATTCCCGTCGACAATATACATAAACTGAAAGAGAGAGAAAAGCTAACAGACTTGCTGCCAACATACAAAGACATTTTACTGATAAACTTCGTTTTTGTCAGAGCACAGAAGCATAGACCTCGAGGTGAAATCATTACCCAAAAAGAGATGAAGTAAAAGGCTAAGTTTGTGAATGTGGGAAAATTTACATATAATTTCTGAGTAAGCAAGAGACAACACCATAATGTAAAATAACAAAAGCACCACCAGGAAACTCACAAACGTACTACATGAGTTAGGCAAAATAAAATAATATCAAAATGAAATGAAAAATACTAATTTGTAAGACTACTAAGACGTAAAATACAAACAAAAGGAACATAAATATATCAATAATAGGACAAGAAACAGAAACAAGAAGGTGCACTATACCTTGTCCTGGCCTCCGACGTCCCAGACAGTGAAGCTGATATTCTTGTACTCTACAGTCTCAACATTAAAGCCTAAAAAAAACCTAGAACGCTTAGTGATTCATGATCATTTCATTGTGGATACAAAGACCTAGAGCCAAGGAAATGCAAGGAAAGTTCATGAGTTCAATTACACAAGCGCAATTGCTGCTTCAGCTCGCTGCACATGTAGAATATACGAGGTAATCATATACCAATAAGTAATTTGCAAAGAGGGCCATGATTTCCAGCCACCCCTACCCTTGTTCTTTTGTTTTTAGACAGATATCGCACTCCTTTGCGAATGTGGGAAGAAAGAAAAGGTCTGGGAGAGGATGGTGTTGGAAGAGCAAAAGAGATTCTTCTTCCACTGATTATACTCAAAATTCAAGGAGACAACCAGGAAATAATTGCAATCCATCAGCAACCGCGATGAAGAAAGACATGGTAGGCCGATCCTAATTTAATCAATCAATAAATACAGCAAACATCCACAAGAAAGCACTCACCAATAGTAGGAATGGTTGTAACAATTTCCCCCAGCTTGAGTTTGTATAAGATGGTAGTCTTACCAGCAGCATCAAGACCTACCATCAGAATTCGCATCTCTTTCTTAGCGAAGAGTCTGCTGAACAACTTGGTGAATGTCAGCCCCATGTCTGCTTTGGCTCTGCTACAGATCACTCGCCGCTGCCAACCATGGAACATATTATAAGCATACTTTGGCTAAAAACACATCCAAATCAACATGCATCAATCACTTACGCCGGAAAAAGAGCAATTTAGGAGCTAAATACAAAAATCGTTTCAGGTACACAACAACGGCTAACCTGGATCACCGCAAAGATACAGTAAAAAAATTCTCATTTTTGGATCTGGAAATGATAACCTTATACTTGAAACGAATCATCTCTGATGCGTTACAAATAGAAAATCACACGAATACAAATACATCCGAGATCTGTTCAAATACGAATGCATTTAGCTGCACTAGATCAAGATCAAAACGCCAACTGCAACCAATGAGGTTGAGTTATGGTTTAATTGAGATCCAAAAAGTTGGACAGATCTCAAAATTGTGATATAGATCAGCGGAGATCTCGGATGGACGTGAACGGAGTCTGATTTGAGCAGAAAGCAACAAAGGATGACGAATTGCTTAAGGATTTTGAAACGAGAAGGAAACGGGGAACATGATAGAGAACCGATATTACCTCTTGAAGGCTCCGCAACAAAATCCCACGGCGAGGAAGGTCTGTAGAGTTCGAGGACAGGGCAACTGATTCTCACCCTTCTCTTGGCTATTTATTTAAAAGGCCCTGTATAGGGATGTTAACAAACTGAGCCGAACCAAATACTAAGTTTTTGAATTCGGATTTGTTTACCTAAACAAATTATTCGGCTCGGTTTGTTTAGCTAAACGAACTTTAAAATTGGTTCGAGCCACTAAACAAACTTTAAAATTGGTTCGAGTTCGGCTCAATAACATTATAATTGTTTAAACGAGCAAAACAATTTGCGAACACTTTGGCTCGTTTCATTAAACAAACCCGAATACATGTTCGAATTCGGGTCGTTAACAAATAATTACTGAATAAATACAAACTGAAATCAAACAGTTCACGAACAGTTTGGTTCGTTCAACAAGAGTCTAACCATAAAACCATCATTAGATTATCACTAATTACGGATGAGGTGTATATGTAGAGGTGTTCAAAAATCAAAATGAACTGGGAACCGGTTAACTGGCGGTTCCAGTTACCCCGGTCTGGTTAATGTCGATTCAATGGTTCGACTGGTTTGGCCTTCCCAAGAATCTTAACCAACGGTTGCACAAACCGATAGTTTAACCGGTCAGAACTAGTCAGAGTGAACCGTCCATTCTTTAATCAAAAAATAAGAAACATGTTTTTAAAAAAAGAAAATAGCCGTTGGAAAAAAAATAAATAAATAAATAAATGTGACTATCGGAGAGATGGCTATAGCCGTAGAAACCGGCCAAACCGACTGTTCCAACGGTCACATTAGATTTTTTTTGGCATACATACCCTTCAGTACTAGTAACAATGAAATACAAAACAACCCGCTTTTTCTCGACACAATAAAGAAGCCAACAATGATGATTACGTTGACTACAACGATTCGTTTAATACCGGTAGAATTAGAAAATCAGATACACTTTAATATGGCAAGTACTATCCAAATTATCCGATGTCTATTGGTGGTGATTTTAATCTAAATGATATTGATGACGTCGAAGAACAAACACTACAACAAATAATTATGGATAATTCAACTTAAAGTTCGAATAATCGTAGTTATGGTCGTAGTGGTCGTGGTCGAAAAGATCAGCTTCCCTCTTCGTCTTAGTCCTAATCCTACTTCTAATGTTATCGACCCAGAAAGTGAAGAGGATGGTGGTGCTAAGCACAATTCTCGTATATTTATAGAGTTTTTTTTTATAAAATCAAACCCGTTAAAAAGCGAAAATTGTTATCATGCTACATGCCGTTTATGCAAAACAAATCACCAATTCAAACGTTTATGGTCCATTTACAAAACATCTTAAGACAAGACATTCATGGAATTCGGTATTGATCTTAGTCAAACACAAATCTCTAGTAAAAGCCGGAGTCCAAACAGAGGCTTTGGTAGGGGCTCTGTCTGAGGTGACAATAAAAGCAGGGCTCGTGGATGTAGTGTTATCAAGAAGAGCAGAGATCAAGAAGATACTAGATTGAGCAGGCAAAAACTTTCGTATATTTTTCTCAATGACTATCCACCTCTTTACATACTAATTTATACACGTTTCTACTGGTGTATACAAGGAAATTAAATATGTAATTATCTATGATGACTGTACTGAGATCAATTACATTTAATTATATTTACAACAGAGAATCTTTCCTTATAACTCTTGACTGCTAATTATTTGCTGATTGCTAATCTTCCGGGATTGCTAATCTTCCGGAAATCTGTCAACACTCCCCCTCAAGTTGATTCGTATGATCAACGATATTCAACTTGCGCAGAACAGCTTCAAACGTTCTTCCATTCACAGCTTTTGTCAACACATCTGCTAGTTGATCCTCTGATCGGACAAATGGTAGATTGATGACTCCTCCTTCTATTTTTTCTTTGATGAAATGTCGGTCAATTTCTATGTGTTTAGTTCGATCATGTTGTACGGGATTCTCCGAAATGCTGATAGACGCCTTGTTATCGCATAGTAATGGTGTGGGTAGATTAACCTGAAGCCCAATGTCTTTGAACACTTTTTGTAGCCACATCACCTCCGTGACTCCTTTGGCAATACCCCGGAACTCAGCTTCAGCACTTGAGAGTGCAACCACATTTTGCTTCTTACTCCTCCAGGTTACCAGATTTCCTCCTACTAACATAAAGTACCCAGATGTGGATTTTCGGTCGGCCAAGTCTCCTGCCCAATCAGCATCAATGTAACCTTGAATCTTTAATTGTCCATCATTTTGGAAAATGAGGCCCCTTCCTGGTGTGTGTTTCAGATATCGCAATATACGCTTGACAGCATCCATATGGTGTTCCTGAGGATCATGCATGAACTGACTAACAATACTTACCGCAAAGGCAATGTCAGGTCGTGTGTGAGACAGATAGATTATCTTTCCCACTAAACGCTGATACTGTCCTTTATCTGCACAAGGAAGTCCATTAGTCACTTGCAATTTATGATTTACTGCTAAAGGAGTATCACATGATTTGCAATCAATCATTCCAACTTCTGTCAATAGGTCCAAGATATACTTTCGCTGTGAAATATAGATTCCAGTTTTTGACCTTAAAACTTCAATGCCAAGAAAGTACTTTAGTCCTCCGAGATCCTTCATCTCAAATTTGGTAAACAAATGCTTCCGAAGACGAGCTATTTCTTCATTGTCATTTCCTGTAATTATCATATCATCGACATAAATAATCAAGCATGTAACCAAACCTTTTCTCCGTTTGACAAACAGCGTATGATCCGCATTACTTTGTCGGTAGCCATCCTGTTTCATAACCTCAGTGAATCTCCCGAACCAGGCTCGAGGAGATTGTTTTAGCCCATATAATGCTTTCTTGAGTTGGCATACTTCTTTCATTTTGAACCCTGCAGAAAAACCAGGAGGCGGTTCCATATATACCTCTTCTTTCGAATCACCATGTAAGAAGGCATTTTTGACGTCGAACTGATGAAGGGGCCAACTTTGAGTTGCTGCAATGGAAAACAATACTCTGATTGTATCGATACGGGCCACTGGTGAAAAAGTTTCGGAGTAATCAACGCCATACGTCTGAGTATACCCCTTGGCAACTAGTCTGGTCTTGTGTCTTTCTATACTCCCATCTGCCCTGTACTTGATGGTAAACACCCACCGACATCCAACTGGCTTCTTTCCGCAAGGGAGGAGGCATTTTTTCCATGTTTGATTTTTCTTCCATAGCCTCCTTCCATGCTGGTTGCGACTGAGCTTCTTCAACAGTTCGGGGTACCTGTTCCGTGCAAAGTGATACAAAAAATCCTTGAGCTAGATTTGATACTCCTTTCATGGGTGATTTTATTAGGTACCTGGAGGCTCTTGATACTCTATCAGGAGAGTACCGGTCCGGAGGCTGTCCTCGAGTGCTTCTGGGTGGTTACATCCGTACCTGCTACTGCTCAGTAATAACATTAGTATCGGTGTGTGTTTCTGGTGCAGTGCAGTGATCTGGGGAGGTGTTTTTGCTGATCGTTGGGATATTTTCTAAGCTACATTGTTCAGGTGTACCCAAAAAAATGTTATCTGTGTCTCTTCATTCATTGGTGGAGGATCACAAGGTGATGATAATGGCGCTTCGAACGGTACAGTGTTGGGAGCTATAACATAGTCGGCGCCATCTACTTGCCGTGTTGGACCGGCCGTCGTATCAGTGGGTAATGACACCAGCCAATCGAGAGTTCCCTCAGATGGACTCTCCCCCTGAACCCGAGATTGGGAGGTGTAATAGTATTCAGTCTCAAGAAAGATGCAGTCCATGGTAATATGGATGCGACGGGTACGTGGATTAATAGCACCTATATCCCTTTTGTGTAGTAGCATAGCCAACAAATACGCATTTTTCAGTACAAGGATAAAGTTTGGTGCGTTCATGTTTGGGAGTATGGACAAAGCCGGTGCAGCCAAACACACGTGGGGAAGGGAGAATAGGGATGGAATTTTGTGTTGAGCAGATAATATATGGAGAGATGTTTGGTAGTCAAGAACTTTTGTGGGTAGGCGATTAATAAGATAGGTGGCAGTAGACACAGCTTTAGGCCAAAAACTCATCGGAACACGCGAATCATACATCATGGCTCGGGTCATTTCAAGGATAATGCGATTTTTCCGTTCAACTACCCCATTTTGTTCAGGTATATAAGGGCAAGAAGTTTGATGAATAATACCGTTATCATCAAAGAACTGTCTAAGACTCCCATCAAGATATTCTCCCCCATTATCTGACCGAAGAATTTGTATTTTTGTATGAAACTGAGTGTGTATCATTTTGTAAAAGTGAATGACCTTTTGGGAGACTTCTGATTTGTGTTTCATGATATATAACCAAGTCATGCGAGAATAGTCATCACCAAACAGTATAAAATAATGGAATCCAAGAGGGGTATTATATGCAGAGGGGCCCCATACGTCAGAATGGACCAAAGAAAACATTTTATCAACACGAGTATTATTGGAAAAATATGATGCTCTAGTCTGTTTGGCCCGAAGACATGTGTCACAATTAAGCTGACCAGTCTGGGAAGTAAATAAAGTAGGAAAACGATGTAAATAACCAAATGAGGGATGTCCTAGACGACGATGTCATAACCACACCTGACGACTTGCTGTTCCGGTGGCAAGATTAGACTGTCCCTGTTGCGCCACTGCATCAACAAAGTACAGCCCTCGTCGTTCAGTACCACGCCCGATGATCTCTCCCGTATGAATGTCCTGAACAAGGCAAAAAGTAGGACACATCAGAACAATGCAGCCTAGAGTCTTAGTAAGCTGGCTTACGGAAAGCAACTTAGTAGATAAAGATGGAACATAAAGACACTTGTCAAGGGTAATGTTTGGGGTAATAGATATAGAGCCACCACCCATGACTGGAATAGAGGCCCCATTAGCAGTCTCAACTGTGGTTTTGGTTGGTTGAGTGTATATGGTGAGATCAGTTTTGTCGTATGTCATGGTGTCAGTCGCTCCACAATCGAATATCCATTATGGAGTTCCTTGGCTTAAATGACATGCGGAAGTGGGGATGGAATTTGAAGGGTTATTAAGATTGGGGGTCAAATCGGGTGAATTCTGAAAATACAGGGGTGTCTTGGTAATTTTGGAGATTGTCTGGGTGTCAGGTGAAGTGTTTGGTAAAGTGGGGGGTCCTTTTGTAATATAGGAAAGTTTAGGGACTGGTTGTACTTCTTCAGATATTTGGGGGACTGGACTGACCTGCACAGAAACTTCAGGGACTGAAATAATGTTGTTATTTAGTGGAGGGGTACAAGAAGCAATTTTAAAAACGGGAGGGGTATTTATATCGAAATTAGGGTTAGGGTTGACCCTAACCCTTCTACCTCCTTCTACGGCTGCCTCCCTTGCACCTGATATCTCTGCTCTTGCGGCTGCCATGGCTGCGCTATTTGCTTCGCCTGTTTTACTTCGGTCTTGGCCTTCCATGGCTTTCATGTTTCCTGTGCTTTCACCAGCAGCTTGTGCAGCGGATGCTTGTGATTTCTTTTTGAAATCATCCCACCATTCTGGAAAACCAAGAATCTGGAAACATTTGTCCCCAGTATGTCCTTTTTTCTTGCAATAGGTGCATTCTAAGGAGGATTTATCCTCCTTGCCCCGCTGTGATGGGCCTCCTGAGCGGGAAGCGTCAGTCCCTCCCTTTTGTCTTCGTTGGTCGGATGAAAATTTAGCAGATAATCCTTGTCCAACCCCATATGAGGACCGTGAATCTGATGGGGCTAAGACATGGTTCTGGACTCCAGCACGTCGCAGTTCATTGTAGGCAGTCTCCACAGTTGGTCGTGGGTCTTGTTTCAGAATCTTTTTCTTTGTGTCCGCATACTTGTCATCTACGGCTAAAAGTAGTTGATACAACCTTTGTTCTTGAATTTTCCGGTTGTAAGTAGCAATGTCTTTCAGATTCTCCATGGGATTGGGATCCATGGAGTCTATATTCATCCAAATCCCTTGAAATTGATCCCATAGTGCTTCTAACGGGCGATTGTTTTGCTTGATGGTATAGCACTATTTGTGTAGATCAAAAATCTGCAAGGGATCACTTTCTGATCCATATGTAACCGCCAAACCATCCCAGAGTGCTTTGGCCGTGGTATTTTTGAGACATTGTTGACAAGACTGTCATCTATATAATAAATGAGCCAGGTAAAAACGAGTTGGTCACTATGTTCCCAAGAGGGAGAAGTCGGATCTGTAGGCAGGGGGGTTTGAGGAACCCCTGTTATGTGGGAGCTCTTCCCCCTGCCTCCCAAAGAAATCTTCATCAATCTACACCATAAGGTGTAGTTGGTGCTATTCAATTTTAACTTCAGCGTAAGGTTGGCGGGTTGTGGTGATACTGAGGGCAGGTTCAGATTTTGTTGAAGGAATCGGGCAAATTGTTCATTGATGTCAAATTGTGCAGGGAGATTTGATTTATTGTCACTGGTTGTTTGGCTGGAACTGGGAGTTTCTGACATCTCGTTCTTGATGTGAAGGTATTTGGACTGATAAGAATGGGTACTGGCTGGGTCTGTTAAGACGCGTAAGCAAAGGCAATAATGATCAAAGTGTTCTGAGCCTTACAAAACTCAGAACAGGACAGGTATTGCACTGTAGGGTCGGGTATTTCTCTGGCAGTGATGAAGATATAGTTTATGAGCCAACAAAAAAACAATAACAGTATAGGGATCTACTGCTCTGATACCATGTTATCAGGAAGAGCAGAGATCAAGAAGATACTGGATTGAGCAGGCAAAAACTTTCGTATATTTTTCTCAATGACTATCCACCTCTTTACATACTAATTTATACACGTTTCTACTGCTGTATACAAGGAAATTAAATATGTAATTATCTATGATGACTGTACTGAGATCAATTACATTTAATTATATTTACAACAGAGAATCTTTCCTTATAACTCTTGACTGCTAATTATCTGCTGATTGCTAATCTTCTGGGATTGCTAATCTACCGGGATTCTGTCAACACGTAGCCATGGTGCCGACCGGTTTGGTAAATCTCCAGCTACCCATGATCGTCCTAATGGACGTATTTTGCTTGAACTTACGATGCCACAGGGGCGTTCACCGATACATGGAAGATCTCCATCGAAACATCAGGACTTTTAAGTGGATAGAGCAAGTTCACATGTTGCAGATGGAGAGGAGGAAGGCATGATTCCAGCTTGAGGCAGCACAATCTGAGAGGTCATATATGTCATGCCACCAGACTGTAGACTCTGTAGCATTCGGGGGCTTTGATGCTTCAACTTACACGAGCATTTTCTGCCTGTTTCTTGACCCGTTCTTATCACAGTGGTTCTTTATTTGGACTATGTACTGGCATAAGTGGTGTAGAGCAGGGATTGTTATTTAAATGAGGAAACAAGACAACAAACAAGAGAAGAACTTTGTGAAGAAGCTTGGCTTGAGGCGTGAGAATCACTTTTCGTAAGGAATATTTGCCCCCACTAGATGCTGCAGGGCTATAGGCAAACTTCCTCCTAGGATACAACAGCCAACAATCTCTAATCCTCAGCAAATAGGATTAAGATTCAATGAACTCTCAAGAACAAGAGTGTAATAGAATAATATGAAGAATATATGATGCAAGTTTCACCTTGGATGCAAGATAATATGAAGAATGTGTTATAACATCCTATTTATATGATTTCAAACTCCATTCAGCCGTTCAAGACAGTTGCATGGCGATTGGGCATGTCCCTTGATGCATAAGTTGTGATTTTTCATGAAAAGTCACTTATGTCTGGACATCGATCGATCGATGTCTCACAATAAGCTCCAATTCCATTCTGACCAACATCGATATGTCACATCGATCGATCGAAGTCACTTCGATCGATCTATGTGATCGAACTATGTTGGAAAGAAAGTTTCAACTCTGCACCCAGGATACATCGATCGATCGATGTATGTGACATCGATCGATCGACGTGATCGATCTATGTCCGATAGAATACTCAACTTCATTTTCAAGCCATATGGATCTATCCATTTGATACATGGATCGATCCAAGTCACGAGTCAAGCTATTCTTGCTTATTTAAATACCCATTCACCATCATGTTTGATCTCATACATCCATTCTTCATCCCATTGCCTTTACAAACTATTATAACAATCCCCCACTTAGTTTGTAAAGCAACTTGCGACATCTCATGCATCTAAGAAATATCTTTCGATTTGAACCTCTTATTAGTATAGTACTTCAAAATTCTAACGAAATCATGATAGCTAAAAAGCCTTGAATCAGATTCCTATGTGCTAGAACCGGAAACATTATACACATGAAACCACACTTTCAATCGAAGTCCATTTTAAACCGCACTTTATGGCCTTGTGCTACCCCTAGTATTCATGAACATTTCAAGATCATTGCTTGTCGAAGCGACACCACTTCCTATGTTCATATAGGTGAAAATTAAGATAATTCCTCTTAATCCTTCATTAAGAGTGTTTTAACACTCACCCTCCTTTAACACTAACATTCCAATTCTTTAAAGATCAATGTCGTGCGGTTTGATTCTTTAAAGATCAATCGTAGTGCTTTAATACCTCACTTTGTGACTTGTTGTTACCCATTGAACCTTTGGCTAGTGGTATGCTAGACAAGGTTGGGTTTCTATCACAAGTGAACTTATCACATATGTCTCAATCTCATCCCTAAAGATGTACTTTGTACCAAGTCTTTTGATAGACTCTTTGTCAACGGATCCGCCAGGTTATTGCATGATCTGACGTATGCAATGGCTATTACACCATCAGTTATTAATTGCCTTACGTAATCATGCCTAAGGCTGACATGTCTAGATTTTTCGTTATAGATTTTACTATAAGCTCTAGACATCGTTGTTTGGCTATCACAGTGTAAAGAAATGGCTGGCATCGGTTGTGGCCACAACTCTATATCCAATAGAAGATTTCTCAGCCATTCCGCTTTTTTACCTGCAGATCCCAATGCTATGAATTCGGATTCCATTGTAGAATGAGTTATGCATGTCTGTTTCTTTGAAGCCCAAGAAACAACACCATCACCCAATGTAAATATCCAACCCGTAATAGATTTGTTATCACCAACACTAGTTATCCAACTAGCATCAGTACAACCTTCTAACACGGTTGGAAAATTATTATAGAACAATCTATAACCCATAGCCTTCTTTAAGTACCCAAGTACTCGCCCGATTGCCTTCCAATGATCTATACTAGGATTACTAGTATACCTTGATAATTTACATACCGCAAAGGCAATATCCGGTCTAGTGCAATGCATAGCATACATTAAACTACCAATTGCACTAGCATATTCTAATTGAGCTACCGCTCTACCGGTATGTCCAGTCAATTTGTATGAGGCATCGAATGGTGTGTTTGCTTCTTTGATCTCTAAGTGTTTGAACTTGTTCAACACTTTGTTTATGTAATAAGATTGACAAAGAGCAAAACCCCCACTATGTTTGGACACCTTTATCCCTAAGACAGTATCTACCTCACCCAAATCTTTTATTTGGAATTGTGAAGTTAAATACTTCTTAGTCTCATTTATTCCTTCCATATTAGTACCGATAATGAGCATATCGTCTACGTACAAACAAATAATGACACCATATATGTCTGTAAACTTGGAATATACACACTTATCTGCACCATTATGTCGGAAACCATCCTTTAAAATGGTAGTGTCAAACTTTTCATGCCATTGTTTCGGTGTTTGTTTCAATCCATACAATGACCTTATCATCTTGCACACTTTGTGCTCATTCCCCGGAAGTATAAAACCTTCCGGCTGTTCCATATAGACCTCTTCGTCTAAATCACCATTGAGAAATGCAGTCTTAACATCCATTTGATGGATAACCAAGTTATTTATGGATGCTAACGCTATCAACACTCTAATGGATGTTATTCTTGCTACACGATTATATATATCAAAATAGTCTATCCCTTCTCGTTGTCTAAAGCCTTTGGCTACTAATCTTGCCTTGAAAGTTTGAAGTGAACCATCCGAATTGTATTTTCTTCTAAATACCCATTTACATCCAATTGCTTTGGAACTTGGAGGCAAATGAGTGAGAACCCACGTATTATTAGACAATAACGAATTCATCTCATCATCAATAGCTTCCTTCCAAAATGATGCATCTCTCAATTGCATCGCCTCCTTATAGGATTTTGGATAATCTTCCATGCTTAATACAATAGGTATTTGTTTAAATACCTTTGTCCTATTACCTTCAACTAAGAAAGTAATGGATTGCGAAGAAATGAAGTCCGCATGTAAATGCTCTCTTGATTCAAGAATGTCTTAGAATCCATCTCAAATATTCCTTACGATTGTTATTTAAATGAGGAAACAAGACAACAAACAAGAGAAGAACTTTGTGAAGAAGCTTAGCTTGAGGAGTGAGAATCACTTTCCGTAAGGAATATTTGCACCCACTAGATGCTGCAGGGTTATAGGCAAACTTCCTCCTAGGATACAACAGCCAACAATCTCTAATCCTCAGCAAATAGGATTGAGATTCAATGAACTCTCAAGAACAAGAGTGTAATAGAATAATATGAAGAATATAGAATGCAAGTTTCAACTTGGATGCAATATAATATGAAGAATGTGTTATAACAGCCTATTTATAGGCTTTCAAACTCCATTCAGCCGTTCAAGACAGTTGCATGGCGATTGGGCATGTCCCTTGATGCATAAGTTGTGATTTTTCATGAAAAGTCACTTCTGTCTGGACATCGATCGATCGATGTGATCGATCGATGTCTCACAGTAAGCTCCAATTCCATTCTGACCAACATCGATCTGTCAAAGTCACTTCGATCGATCTATGTGATCGATCTATGTTGGACAGAAAGTTTCAACTCTGCACCCAGGATACATCGATCGATCGATGTATGTGGTATCGATCGATCGATGTGATCGATCTATGTCCGGTAGACTACTCAACTTTATTTTCAAGCCACATGGATCTATCCATTTGATACATGGATCGATCCAAGTCATGAATCAAGCTATTCTTGCTTATTTAAACACCCATTCACCATCATCTTTGATCTCATGCATCCATTCTTCATCCCATTGCCTTTACAAACTATTATAACATAGATAACCAGTTAAACGTCCTTTTCGAACTTGTGGAACTATGTTGCTGGGCCTGCATTTTTTCCTTCCCGAAAGCAGAAATCTGAATGTTGTGGGATTGGACACTCTTGTATGAGCTATTGTCTCGTGATATTTGTACCGTGGAACTTACTGTGTTAGACCATCGTCATGTATGATTTGATATGATGCTTGCCATTTTTTCATTTTCACTGCATCCCAGTGGGGAGGAACTTGTCTTCTCAGGTCCAGTAGGGCGTATTTCGAACAGATTCATCTTTTCCTCTGTTAGTCTGTTATGAACTGTGCATTTCGACGTAGGTAAGCTGCGTTCATGGTAAAAAAAAAAAAAAACTGTGCGTTTTGACGTAGGTAGTACAACCGAAGGTAAACATTGGGTAGCCTTTTCAACAAAAGGGAAAAATAAAGAGAAAGAAAAGGATATTCGCTGGCATTAGCTAAATCCACCATTCTAACATGTATTTTGCGAAAGGAGTTTCAAAGGGAAAATGACTCATTAGATTTGCAGCGCTTCTACTTCTAATATAAAATAACAGTTGACCGACACAGGCTTGAAGCAATTTTTATTATGAGTTATGAGGCCTATGTGTGTTTTTAACATATTGGTAAAGTCGTGTACATCCTAGTAGTTGATCTTGTTTCAATGAACTGATCGGATCATGATTTTGAAGGTAAAACGTGTTTGCATCAACTGTGCTACATTCGAAGACCATAGGATAATGTTCATTGTTCCAAAAGATTTCAAAATACTATCCTAGTAGTTGATGCTCGTCTTTGCAAGTGAAAGAGAAAGAAGGTGGTGAAAATCAAAATACGCTACCCTTAGATATTGTGTGTTCTTTGCAGGTATGATGAAAATTATATTCTTTAGCTTTATGATATGTGAGGAGTTGCGATTTGGTTCATCCATACTTGATAAAAAATCGTGCGTTCTCAGCCCACTATGCTTTCGTATTTGCGCAGAATCCAGAAAGGAACCAGATCGCTTCACAATTTGATATACACAGCCTTACTCAACACTTTATACAAAAGACTGTTTCCGCAGCTCGATTCCGTGACCTCAAGGTCAAAAAGCGGCAACTACTAAGATATGCTTAGTTGGTTAACCTAAACGTATGCTTCTTTTCTGTTTCTTTATTACTTCCTTTTTTGGAGAAGGTGGAGGGAAAAAGAAAACGCAAAAGCTGAAAACCTGATTTCACTAACACAATGCATTTACCAGAAACTCTGGTTTGTCATATTTCTATCATTGTGTCATCTATACAGGTACATACAGAACCGAATATCTCACTGAAAACAAACTCTATCTCTTGAGATAGAGGTATTATTTGTCTGCCTTTCACCCTCTGCAGACCCTAACGGTAACTTCTGTTGTCGTTAGGATATACCAGGTATGATTGTTACTGTTGTTTTTCTGGTCTGCAACACAGCAGATTAGAGAAAGGCAACTTGGCAAATCAGCAACTTTATTCCTTAGTAAAAATTTAATTTTTGGGAAGAGAATACCAATACCACAACCATCTTTATTAGTGTATTATGCCATACTAAGTCTCCTTCCTCAAGGAAGCATGTATATGCCCATCTGTCCAAAGAAAGAAAAACGAAATTCGTAGAAGAACTACAGCTAATACATAGACAAAGGAGATCTTCCAGTTTTGATCTGCACCGAACCTTTTATGCGGTTCTTTCTCTAACAATATCATGCCAGTTCCCACAGGGTTCAGCAGCTTTTGCACAATCTACTTGAGAGAAGATCAGCTTCATCTATGTATCCAACCTTTTACTCTGGAAATATTGCCCAAAATTATATGGCGGAAGAGATTCACCTTTATCAGACGCATGCAGCTGCTTGCATACTCTTCCGGAGATTTTGTGCAACAGCATCAATAAACTCTTCAGTATTCAAGTAGTGTTCTCTTGAAACTCTGCATCGATTGTGAACACCATTATTTTTCCGCTAACATGCCAAAATACAAGCTGATTTTGATTTTTGTTTTTTTGTCTTTGTTTTGCATTTGTTTTGCATTATTTGTGCATAAATGCGGCTATGGATTTCTATTTGTATTTACTAAATTCCTTCACTAACACACTAGCACATCATATCCATATTATTGTGTCATTTATGCAAGTACATATAGAACCGGAGATCTCACTGAAAGCAAACTCTCTATCCTTTGGATAGGGAGGTATTGTTTGTCTGCCCTCTCGCCCTCTCCAAACTCTAGCGATAGCTTTTGATGTCGTTGTGATATATCCTAGCGATAGCTTTTGATGTTGTTGGGATATACTAGGTATGATTGATTGATTGATTTAAGGGTATCAGATTATTATCTTATTAGGTACTTTTCTATTATTCATTTATTTATTTCATGTCCAGGTGTGTTGGGAAACCTGATAGGAGCTTTGTTATCGTATACTGTTGATTCTCCACTGCCTTTTGTGTTTTCTCTTCCCCAAAAAATCAGTCCCTACTTCGGACACTTAAACCCCATCCCTCGCTTTCTTCCGCATCTCTCTCCTTCAGCAATTACAACACAAATGGGCCTAAGATGGTTAATTCAAAATATAATACCGTGCCAAGTGACCCATGTTCTAATCTTCCAAGTCCCCAATCACCCTTACACTTTCAGGAGGAAATCACGTAGAAACCATAACTGAATGTTATCCAACTACAAGTCACATGTAAACCCAAACGATCCATTTCTTACAACTCTCCTTTTGTTGAGGCCAGGAACAAGCTAAGGTGCGATTGTAACCACTATCCAGGCCCGCCTATGGGATACAAGTCAGAATTCATCGACTTCTCATGGTAGGCTTTGACTGAAAAAGGAAACCGAAAAGGGGACACATTACAAGCCCTCTGCCCCACATATCTAACCAGCTTGCATCATTCACCTCTTCCTTCGACTAGTTGATTGGGTCAATAGTGTCAAATGTTCCTCTCATGTTCCACAATCCTATGTCTTTCCCCTCTCTCCCTCCCTTCGGACTCTTATGAAAGCACGAGAAAAGAATTTGAATGCAGATATACACATCCAATATCAAAATACAGATGGGTGGTGGCACAAATAAGATCCTAGTCAATAAAATGGGAACTAGTAGCCACTTACTTGGGCCCGTGGACCAGAATAGCAAGATCCTTGGTCATCTTTCCAGATTCCACAGATCCAATGCACGCCGCTTCTAGCTTGCGAACAAAATCCATCAACTCCTTGTTGTTATCCAACTTAGCCCTGATCAGACATTTGATACACGTCAATATACTTCATAACCAGTTGTGCTTGGAAATTAATTGTACCATGCTTAAAACTAAATACTCCAGCAAATGAAAAGGGATTATTCAGTAATGAAACATAGAATGCCAACTCAACTACAGTGAATGACATGGAATTGACAGTTGCGGAAAGAGATTAAATTGGAAAATAATAAAATGAATAGGATCAATAATGTCGAAACCCCATCCTCTCCCCATCCCTCACCAACCATAATGATTGGATCACTAATGCAGCACTGGCTGCTAAACCAAGTAAGATGGAAGGTTGAATCAAAGATCAGAAAGTTGCACATGCCATTTACAACAAAGGAAAATATTTTCCAAAAACGACTAACAGACCGATGCTCTAGTCCTCGTGTCCAGGCAAAGATAGATGCGATACTGTTAGTACTGGTTTCTTGACCCTTCTGATGGAATCGGAAATGACGGGTCACAGTTCCATGAGCAGCCTCAGCTTCTAATGTCCTACCGTCCGAGGACAACTGCAGGGCAACGTGCATGTTTACATTACTAACATAACAAGGTAATTATACTTCAGAGAATGGAGATCTACCTAAACCACACATAAGTACAAATATATTTACCAAAACAGAGGTCATGAGGCCCAGAGACCCAAATCCTGCACAAGGAAAGCAAGATCAGTCAGAAAAAGTAGTCAAGTCATTCAACCTACAGATGGTAACACCTAAAGGTGGTCAAAATCATGCAAAAATGTTGCTCCACCACAAAATTATGCGATTCATATCTATTCAATCACAAAACCAAGAAAAAGTCATGTAGCCAATCACTGGCAAGAAAAAGAGAATAAAACAGATGATAGTCTTGTGGCCTTATTTACCAATTCTCATCATACAAGAAACTGATAGCTGCACGAGTTAGAAAATCATTATGATTTAGCTCAAAAACTATATTTCTTTGCATAAGGAATAATCGCGAAACAATAGTATGAGATCTGATGCAGTCACTGAAGTAAAATACACACACACACAATGATAGTGAAACCATCTTATCAGGTAGGAAGGATCACATTTACAAGTGCAGCAAGGACTTCAGTTGCAGATCTTAACTAAGAAGGGGAAACTTTGAGGACCTGGACAACCCTTCAATGATGTCAAAATAATAGTAGTTAAATGCATTCAGGAGTTTATTACCTTGAGCAAGCAAATCACTCTGGACATCCCCATCATAATTTTTACAAGCCCAAACAAAACCGCCATCACTTTTTATTGCATATGCAACCATATCATCTATCAATCGATGCTCATACCTGTATGTCGGACACAAAGGAGATAAAAGCAATAAGAAATCGGGTAAAAATGTGACAGCAAAAAAAAATTAAAGTAAAAAAATAAAATAAAAGACAGTTACCATATTGATAGTTCTTCGAACTTTTTCTTCCACTTCTCCTGGTATACCTCCTCAAATACATCCTTAAACCTAGAGAACTTGAGCTCCTTAGAACAGGGTTACTCAAGGAAACTATAAAAGGAATGTAAAAATTACCTGCCATCATATGTTTTCAATATTGTATTTTTGGTGCTCAAGTAAAGGGGCCATCTCTTTGATAAAGCCATTGACATCGATGATTCAGCAAAAGCCCGAATAGACTAGCAAAAGTAACGAAAATGTTGAACCGTAGTCTAAAGAAAATATTGCAACCAAAACACCAACCACCAATGGAAAGGAGGCAAACCTGGTCAATGTTATACATAGCAAGTGCAACTCCAGGACCTTTGAAGTCATATACATCTACTTCCTCCGGAGCCTCCCCGTTTTCTGGCACTGACCAAACCAAAAAACCAAGTTTTTAGCTAAGTTTTCCCCAAGATTAGTGTTGAAAGAATAGAAAGAATATTGACCAACCAAAAACCATTTTAAGCTTTCCCGCCCCATGAATAGCTAAATCCGTTGAACGATATTGATCTCCAAATGCATGCCTCCCGATGCAAATGGGCTTCTTCCAACCTGTAATTTCAAACACTTAACTCTACTTCAAGCATCAATTATCAATCTTTTTGATGATCACACTATAACATTGTACCACTTGAATTTAAGATGGCAAAAGTTTACCAGGAACAATTCTGGGAATGTTCTGACAGATTATAGGCTCGCGAAAAACAGTACCTGGAAAAAAGAAAATTCCAGCATTCAAATTAGAATCAGAGCATGCACGTAGTATGCATGTAATTTGTACAGATCAAGTCAGCAACTTCGCTATAGCATGCTTTCTAATTATCATGATGATAAAAAAAGACTTATATGTTGCTAGCCATCTTCAAGAAAACATACCATTTAGAATGTTCCTGATGGTACCATTGGGACTCTTCCACATACTTTTTAGCCCAAATTCCTTCACCCTTGTCTCATCTGTAAAACCAATCCTCATGTTCAACTTAAAACACAACTCACAACATTAACTGTATCATCATGAAACAGTAGGTACAAATACAAATATTGTTCTTTTATCCCCTCCACAGCAAGTAAAAATGCACAACTCCATTCTGATCTCAATCAATTAATAATTTGCCTGAACAAGCTTAAATGGTGCTTAGCGGACAGGGAGCAGAAAAAACAAATAATTCGGTACACTCAGTAGACGTAGTATTTAAACCAAATGAAACAAAGTAAACTGACCTGGAGTGATAGTAGCACATTTGACAGCAACATTATATCTACACAAAGGATAAATAAGTGAATCCCACGTACATCAGGAAATGCACCCAAATTCGTAAATTAAAATGTCACTAAAATACATTTACAAATAATTCATCCATGTACATTAGGAAATGCACCCAAATTCATGAACTAATACGTCAACAAAATATATTTACAAATAATTCATACTTGAGCAAAAATCCCTGTGACTAAAATCAATAGATAAAATGTATTCATCATTGCTAAACAACAGAGCAAGACTGAGAATAGCGTGATGGAGAGAAGAGGATATAATACAAGAAACTTACTCAAGAGTAGCTTCAGCGCTTTCAATGGTAACCCTGTCATTGGTGGTATCACGGTTAAGAATCCCTAAATCAAAATACTTGATATCCAACTCCACGTATGGAAATATCAACTGCAATCATCATTTAGCCCTATAAAAATCCAGTCACGCATGATAAAATAAGTAAAGAAATTTGCGGGAAGAAGTGAACTTGCCTTGTCTTTGATCATTTTCCATATGATCCTCGCCATTTCATCCCCTGGATAAGTAGCCACCTTATCAATAACAAACTAACATAAAATGCTATAGAATTCAAACGAGCGGGGAACCTGGTACATAAATCTAAAATTACCATCCATCTCGACGATAGGGTTCTGAACTTTGACCTTCTCCACGGCATCAACACTGGCAGTACCTGAGGACGAAACATAGCATCGTACACAAGAAGCAGCAGAGGTGGTGCGATAAAATACAGAGTTCTTGAAGAAGAGTTGGTTGAAAAGTTTTGGACTAGAAGTCATTGGTGAGCTAGGGTTTTTGCGGAACAGAGACGCCGGAGAGGAGGAGAAGGCTGAAGTAGCTGACGACATGATAGGTCGGTGCAATCGGAGTGTAGCCTGCGCAACCATTGCATCACTTTCTCTCCCTTGTGGAGTTTCCCTTCTTATATAGGAAGCAATCGCCTTTATATATATATATATATATATATATATATATATATATATAAGTAAAAACTCATACCCTCATTATGAATATTCTAGTCTTCTAGTCATACACGTAGTTAGATCTTGAAGAGACTGGTAATGTTACTGTTTCGTGATCTTGAGGTCACGGTTTGAATTGTAGAAACAGCCTCTAACATAAAGTGTAGGGTAAAACTGCATATATCAGATCGCGAAACGATCATGCTCTTCCTCAGACCTTGCACAAACTCAGAAACTTACTGCACCGAAAACGCATTTTTCTAGTCCTACACAAGAACACTTTTTCTAGTCCTACACGAGAATAATTTTTTATGAAAAATCCATAATTTGGTGTCCAAAAAGCGTCTAAATCTAAACTTATTCTAATAAAAAAAATTAAAATCCAAACATCTGTTCCAAAATTCAAACCCGCCAATTGCATACAATCTATCACGATGAAACAATGGCTTTTCTTGCGAGAGTAAGAAATATCAGAGCGCCCCTATGGCCCATGTCCTTACGTACTTTGGTTCCCTTTGACCCATATAATTTTCGAATGAGATCCTAACTCCATCCCCGTGACCGCCCGCCACGTGGCAGTGGAGAGGGGTGGTGAGACTGAATGCGGGTGACCTCATCCAACCCCACCACCCTCTGCTGCCATGTGACGGACGGTCGCGAAGGGGGTGAGGGAGTGGGGTCAGGCGATCCTGACCCTATAATTTTACCATCATCCAAATGTCTTTATTACGTTTGTTTTGTATTTTATCTAATAAAATTGATACAATAAATTAACAGTAATGATAATGTATAAGATATTTAATACGGTGTTTGATCAATATAAAGTGCTTTTTTATATTATGCAATTAGTTTTTGAAAACATTTAGCAATCGTTATGGGGAGTTGGTAATCTCAGGTAGTACATACATACATACATATATACATACATACATATATACATATATATATATATATATATATATATATATATATATATATATATTACAAAGACAGCTAGGTTACGTCCCTCCATGGAGGAAGTAATTCAAATGCTTAAAAACAAGAGCTGTGTAGTCTCAAAGTCAAAACCAAATCAAACACCACCATTCTTAAGTGCAGGTTTGTTTCCTGCAGTAACCACTACCATATCTTACAATCACAGCATAAACGGCATTTCTACAACAGAACACAGCTAGAAAACTGGACTCATCTTCTTACTTCTCCACAGATTCAACTGGTACACTCTATTAAGATACATCAGAAGCTAGGAGAGGAGCTCGAGCAATAACTTTGAAGAGACGAAAATTTGAAAATTGCTCGATGTAGCAGTTGATCGGTACAGCTTGATGCAATTTTCATTATGGGTCATCGGAAAACAAATTCTGCGTTTTTGGATATGATTACATACATCCGACCCACATACCCCGTCACAGGCAAGAGCCTCTAAGACAATATAGTGTAATGTTGTTGTTGTTGACGTTTCAATTGTCAAACTATCCCAAGCAAATTCATTAATTTCGATATTCACATCTGATTCGGTTAAAAAGCTGTTCATTTCACACACAAGCGAAATGCTACTTATCCTAAGCACGCAGATTATTTCAAAAGGTGGAAGGAGAAAGCCAGTTATGTTGGAGATATAACCAACATAAGAAAGTTACAAGTACTGACAAGGCTCCTGGAGATCTCAGAATAGGAGGTAAAAAAATTCAAAGACTTGTGAAGTTGTGACATTATTAAAATTCATCTGATTCACAAATCAATAAGATAGATAAAATTCCATATTCCAGTCCAACCTCATTTCATTGAGAAAAGCCAACTGACAGACAAGGAAGCAACAACATAACAGGTGCAAGAAAGTTGCTCCAACCAATAATACGAGAACAAAGAAACAGTTTTGCTTATTTGAAGAAAACAAAACTCTAACTGCAACTGGTACCGCTTTACTTTTCAAACAACTAACATAGCCAAAAATAAGGAATTTGTTTCAAAAACCCATGTAGCAAGGAAGAGAAGTTATTAAAATGCAGCAGGAATTCACCCCTTGTAACAAAGTAGAACCCTACTCTTCATGAACCACGACACTGATTTCACTTTTCTCCAGCATGTCGTAAAATTCTCTAGTTCGCCTTTGTTTGTTCCACTGGTTCATTTTCCAAATGCCTCCTGCCATGAGACCACAAACAGCCCCCAGCACTATCTCCTTCACAACACTGTGACCTGTGGTTGCAGCATGTCCAATCCTATGAGCAACAGTCATTTTGTCCTGCAAATTTCCAGGCAAAGAACCACAAAGTATACAGCCATTAAATTGTGAAGATTCAGGAATTGCAATTTAAACCAGATCTAATATTCTAAAGGCTTGCAACAGCTGCCCAATAAACCTGAAAACATGCTCGCAAAGGTGATTAAAAAACCTCCCCTTCGCCCAACACCCCCCTCCCCCTCCCCTCAAAAAAAAAATACACATACAACTCCAAGGATCTTTCTGCCTGCAACTGGTTCCTGATTCCGTTTAAGAATAGTCACCAGAAAAAGACATGGTTGCACACAGTTGAGTGAGACACACATAACTTTCATCAATGTCCAACATACCGCTGGACACATTCCATAGCTCGCAATCAACGCGTAAGCTTACTTATAACAGGGCATAAAGACAACATAAAGTATTAGCAAAGCTGTTTCGAAGAGAGAATAAGATATCTCCTTATAAGCACATCAACATAAATTTAGAGAAAATGAAAAAAAAAAAAAAATTAGGCAAAGCATTTTTGTAGGATCAAGGAATGAAGGAGTGATCAGATTATTTTAAACCTAATTTAGAGAGCCAACACTCCATACCCTGCCTATGACACGGTATGTAGTCGGATGTATGCAACTATAATCATGTGTTAGAAACAAACAGAGATCCTGATGATGCATAATAAAAATTGTGTCAAACTTGTCGATCAACTGCTACTTTTACCTATGCGTTAGAAACATAGATTGATTCATGATGACTCATAATAAAAAATTGCATGTTGATAAACCGAAAGACCTACGAAATCCTCATTTCACGATCACGAGTAAGTAAACCTTCCTAAATAAGATAAATGAAATTGGAGAGAAATGCATTTTTGATTATATAACAATAAGCATTGCATCAATACTCAGGAAACTGTAAGCATTTGATTCGAATTCATAGCAGGAAGAAAGACCAGAAACCGATCAACAGAGTCAAAACCCTCGAAAAGAAGTACTACCCATATAAAGAAAATCAAATGAATCATCTGCAAATATGACAGAAATAGAAGAAAACGGAGACGGAGAGCTACCTCTTACCGGGGAAAACGCCGACGATGACCGGAATCTGTAGTAAGGAGTAAAGGCGATGAATACTACACGCTGATAGATCAACCCCCTTTTTTTAGAAGGATATATCAACCCTCCTGAAATCGCGGGGAGAAATGTTTGGGTGTGACGCGATACAGTGCCTATTCTTTTGGAAGATGGGGATCTTTTTTATTGCATATAAGAATAAAAAACTGTACATCGTTAAGATACATCAAAAAAACAAAACAGGTCAGCAGATTAGATAAAGTCTCATTAGATCTAAGAACGTTTGAACCATATATCTCGCTCGCCTCGCAATATCATTGGGCACAGCCGTAGCAGGTGGAAGTCATTGGACATTTTCATGCACCAACTGGTTTCTCCAATACCAAATGCTGTACAAATCCGTACGAAATATATATCGCCATTCGCCTTTTAGATGCTCTTGTTGCCATGGTGATGTCAAGTTTTTCCTTATCCATTCCGAAATATTTGTCCCTTGTGTAAACTCATGTCATGCGGTTGCTTTAATCATATAGTCTGAGGCCAGAAACAATCTCTAAGTACATAGATACTGTCTTCCTCACAAAGGCCACATATCGCGCATCTCCTATCACTGTGTAGCTGACGACGTTAAAAGAAAGTTACAGTAGGAAGAAGATCACGGCTCACCTGCCATAGAAAAAAATTAAAACGTCCTGCTCCCTTCATTGCCCAAATGAGATCCCACATACAGTGCCTATTCTAGACTGCTAATTGTTAATTTTCTCAGCCCATTGATTTGGAAAGTGTATTTTCCATTTTTCTTTTCAGGGCCATTTTTCCAATCTTTTTCCCGTGCAAGTTTTTATCTAAACCGATCCCTAGCATTTTCACTTGCTGAGTAGTTCTTCAACCTAGATCTAAACAATCTTTTGTCAACACAATTGTTACACTGTGAGTAGTTGGAACAAATAGAATATTTATTGACAAGCTTCTATTTTATAAAGTATCTACTATACCTCGTTATAGACGGAAGCTTCTATGACAATAGAGTAATATTGTTGTTGTTGGTCATGTCATGCTGGACAAGATTATGAGCTATCCCTTGGGATAGAGGTATTGTCTGCCTACCACTTACCCTCCCCAGACCCTAACGATAGCTTTTGCTGTCGTTGGGATATACTGGGTCCGGATGATGATGATGATGATTTATAGTTGTCTTGTTATCACAATAAAGTTTCATAGGTTCCATTCCATGTACTCTTGATTCATCTAGGATTCTCTTTAACCACATCGTCTCATATATCACATAGGCCATAGATATGTACTCACCTTTAACATTAGTTCTAGCTACCACACTTTGCTCCTTTCTCCTAAGTGATTAGATTTCTAAAAAAAAAATATACAGTAGCATGTTGTTGATATACCATCTATAATTAATCCAGTCCAGTCTGCATTTGTGTAGGATTCGATTCCCCTCTGATCTGTTTTTCCAAAAAAAAAAACAACCCTTACATGGTAAACCTTTGATACACCTCAAGATTTTGTAAGCAAGTTCCGAGTGTTTTGGTGAGTACATTGAGACAAATAAATGAGCTATTCCACTAGTCTCTGATACTACCCTACATCCTGGCTTATTCTCTTTGCCCTCAAACTTCTTGTTTGGGTCAACTAAGGTATCTGTTGGTTTACACTCACTCATACATGTCTCTCTAAGAAGGTTTAGGATGTAGTCTTATTGGAACAACACTATTTCATTCTTTGATCTTGCCACCTCCTAAGAAGTATTTCATGTGTCCTAAATTCTTTAACTCAAACTCTCTAGACAAGTTAGTCCTTAACCTGTTTATTTTTCTTTCATCATTCTCTATTAAGATGATTTCGTCCATATAAACAATCAGAATTAATAACCTTCCTTTGGGTAAGTGTTTGATGAACATAGTGTGGTAGCTCTCCTTTGTACATATTGTTGTTTTTGGATAAACTGTGTAAAACGCTCAAATCATGCCATAGGTGATTGTTTTAGACCATGTAAGGACTTTCTCAACATGCATACCTGAGTTCCAAATTTGTCTTCAAAGCTAGAAGGTGGATTCATATATACTTCTTCTTCTAGATTGTCATTCACAAAGGCATTTTTTACATCTAGTTGATGAAGAGGCCAGTCCATGTTGACATCTAATGATAAAAGTATTTTGATGATGTTTAGTTTGACTATTGGAGCAAAAGTCTCTACATAGTCAACGTCATTCGTTCTGTGTGAATCCTTTAGCTACCAATCATATCTTTTGCCTCACTACCTCATTAATATCTTATCAGCCTTATAAGCCATCTATCTTCTTTCCTTTTGGTGCAAGTGTCGTTTTCTCAGCGCCCTCAATTCCTCAAGAATAGCTCATCTCCGTTCTATGACTATCATTGCTTCTTAATATCCCAAGTGTCGTTTTCTTTTACTTACTTGACATATAGTTGGATAAAGGATATTTAACACACTTTCTACTGCTTTTTCTTAGAGCTATAATCAGATCAATGTTTGAAAAAAAGATGTCTTAGAATTGTTACCTGGTTTGTTTGGCTAAGTTGGCTGAGTAGACGTAGGCTCAGGTTCGGACTCAGTAGTAGTTTGAGGGGCTTGAGTCTCATTCCTTGAAACCTGGTTCATCCTCATGTACACACAATGACATCATTTTCCTTTGTGCTCTCAGGTTTAATGTTATGAGTTGGCTTTAAGTCATTCTTCTCTTGATTGTTAGTGTTTATCTCTTCCAGATTTATGTTAATTAGAAACCATGGACTATTACTTTCAGAGTCTTTTAAGTTTGGATTTACATTTATTTCCATCTCTTGAGTATACTTGTAGACTTCACTTAGAATTGTTACCTGGGTTGTTTAGCTGAGTTGTCTGAGTAGACATAGGCTCAAGTTCAGACTCAACAGTGATTTGAGGGCCTTAAGTCTTATTCCTTGAAGCCTGGTTCCTCCTCCTGTACATAATGACATCCTTTTCCTTTGTACTTACTTCAGGTTCAATGTTATGAGTTGGCTTAAAGTCATTCTTCTCTTGATTGTTAGTGTTATGTCTTCTAGATTTGTGTTAATTAGAAACCGTGGACTATTACTTTCAGTGTTTTAAGTTTGGATTTACATTTATTTCCACCTCTTGAGTATACCTGTAGACTTAGGTGTTGTCGTTGAAGACTAGGCTTAAAGTATGGTATTGACTAAAAAAATATAACATCTATAGAGACTATCATTTTCTTGAAAGACACATCATAACATTTATAGCCATGTTTATTAGGAGCATATCCCACAAAGACATGCCTTTGTGCTCCAGGATCCAACTTTCCTATGTGTGAATCATGAACGTGAACAAAGGCATTGCATCCAAACACTTTGAAAGTTATTTCTACAATTTTGTATTAGAAAAAACAGTTTTTCGAACATATTTTATAGTTAAAAACTGGAAAGCATACGGTTTATAGGATAGGTGGCAGTTAGCAAGGCTTCTCTCATAGATATTTAGGAGCAAAATTGGTGAATAGTAGAGTCATAATCACTTCTCCATTTTTCTCTCCCTGCTACACCATTCTCTCTGATGCATCAAGACAAGAACTCTAATGTAACATGCCATTTTCTAGGGAAAAATCTCTAAGGATTGTGTTATAGTATTATCTCTTATTGTCTTCTCTTACAATTTTTATATTTTATTGGAACTAAGTTTCTATCGTTTTATGAAATGTTTTGACCACTTATTTGACTTCAGCATTGTCTTTTAGTGGATATACCTAGGTCAATCGAGTGTGATTATATATAAAGCTAACAAACTATTTTTTCCAAATAGTGTGGAAATTCTAAAAGGTTCCCAAACATCATTGTGTATAAGATAAAAGGTTTTCGAAGCAGTATATTTTTTGAAGGAAAACTTGATATATAATGCTTAATTATTTCACAGATTTCACCCTTGAAAAATAGATGACTTTTTTCTTAAATAAAAATCGTATCAAATGCTTTAAATAAGAGAAACTAGGATAACCTGGTCTTAGATGACAAATCATAACATTATCAGAGTCTAAATTGAGGTTACACAAAGTTTTAAGGTTATTGTGAATAGGACTTCAACAATCTTCAAGTGTATAGTGGCCTCCAACCCCTATAGCACTCCCAACCATCTTCTCCGAGACTATGTCCTAAAAAATCATTGAGAGAAATTAAACATGACACAAGAGTTTAGTGATGATGTAAGTTTACTAACTGACAGAAAGTTACAAGATAGTTTTGGTACATGAAGAACATAATGTAGAGCAATGAAATAAGAAAGCTTGGCTTTTCATTTCTCAGCAATTGTTGAGTATAAACCATCTGCAATTTGAATTTTTTATCCCCTACACATGGATAATATTTAGGAGTAAGATTGGAACAACCTGTTGTGTGATCTGTTTCTCCAGAATCAAGGATCCATAAGTTAGTTATTGGTGTATGAGAGCTAACAAAGGCTTTATCTGAGTATAGAAAAGAGCATAAAAGATCTGAATCGGTTAGATTGACTTGAGAGGACATAAGTATCTTATCCAATTGGTCGAGCTGATCTTTTGTGAAAAGAGATTGTTCTTGAGTGTCCTGCTGACCTTCTCTAGTAGTTTGTGCATAGTAGGATTTGTTGTCCCCTTACCCCTTTTTCTTCCAATTGGCAGGTTTGACTTGGAGTTTCCAATAGATCTCCTTGGTATACCATAGTTTTTTGCAATGATCACACCAAGGTTGCTTCCTCATATCATTCTCTTCTTCTCTTCTAGCAGCTGCAAAGGCTGAACTGTAAGCTACAAGCATTGTCTCAGAACTCATCATCACTCTCCTCCTTACCTCTTCTCTTCTAATTTCTGAAAAGACTTCTCTTAATGTTCGAAGGGGTTTTCTCCCCATAATTCTAGACATTACCTCATCAAAGGATTTGTCCAGGCCTGCTATAAATATATATACTCTATCACTTTCTTCATGCAATTGGTACTATTATTAGGACATTACCGCTTATTATTATAGCACTGGTCTAACTCTTGTCATAATGAGATCATCGTATCATAATATTTTATAACTCATTTTTCTCCTGCTTTGAATGCCATAGTTGGGTTTTTATCTCATAGATTTATGAGAAGTTCTCAAGATCTGAGTAGGTGTCTCTAATTGCATGATAGACATCCTTAGCTGTTGAAAGAATAAGATATAGCTTTTCCACTACGGGTTCCATGTAATTAATCAAATATGATCTGATAAGAGAACTTTTTGATTGCAAGTGGTTGAACCTTGCACCATCATCAACTGGTTTCTTGATTTCATCAGTAAGATAGCATAACTTCTCTCTCCTATCTATTGCAAGCTTAACGGATTGTGCCCACTCAAGGTAATTGTTAACATTTTGCTTGTGGATGGTTAGTTTAAAGGATAGATGACAAGCATCTTCTCTATGAGTAGTGTTTTGAGGTTGTTCATTACCAGTTTTGGAGGTGTTACTTCACCAGAATATGTCTTGGTTGCCATGAAGATGTCATGCTCTGACACTATGTAGTCTTGAAGCACAAAATTGATTCATTTTATTCAAAGGATAATACAGTATTAATAGTATAACTATACCGTATCCAATCTCTATAATTAATGAATTTTGATTTAGTATTTTCTAACTATGGAAATAAAATCAATATACTCTTTCCTGTTTTTCTTACTTTACATAGAATTCTATCTAATCGTTTATACAATCTCTACAATAACTTAGTCATTTTAACAAAGGACAAAAGTAAGAAGAGAGAGGGAGAATGGACGGAAAAAGAGAGAGAGAGAGGTGGAACTGAGGGAGGATGGGGAAGAAGAAGGGAGGATGGAAGACACTGCAGAGATGGAAGGAGGAGAAAGGAAGCAAGCGGTATATAGAGGTGCCAACCGGTAATCACAGGTTAACAGTAGGTAACTTAGCTTTTTGTAAGCATTTCATTGAAGTGTAAAATAAAACTTATAATAAAATTAAGTTTAGATATTTTGTGAAAAAACTAGTAAACATTTGGCTGCAAAATGTAAGTAATACATCTTTAATATGTGACATTTAATAAAACTATTTAGATCTATGCTATGACCATTTTATTTGAAGCGTGATAGTGAATCTCATTCCCGTTGTACTCGGTAGAAAAAAATGGAATGCGTTCCAACAACAAACAATTGACAGGACCAGTAGGCCATGGTTTATAACATCAATATCACTTGTCCCTTTGTGTTGGATGATGAGAGGTGCTAACAAAAGGACCCTTGGAGATTAGCCAGGAACGTCGGCCACCTCTCCCAACCGTTTTGAAGTACATCATCATTCTCAAACAATGATGATGATAAAAATACAACAACATTACCACATTGATTTAGAGTTTTTCGTCTATAACAGGATATGGAGGTTCGGATGTACGCAACCGTACTCATATGTTAGAAACACACATATGTTGTTTACTATGACCCATAATAAAAATGGTTCCAAACCGTGTCGATCAACTGCTACTTAATTTAGTGAGTTATTTTGCTTTATTCCATCATATATCATATTCCAAAGTTAAGGAAGAGTGTGTTGGAAATGAAAATGATGATTATAACAATACATTTAATAAATAAATAAGCAAACACAAAAACCTTTCTTTCTAATGATTCTGTTTAGGAATTTCATTTTTCTCACTAAAAGGACTCTCTATCTCTTGGAATGAAGATATTGTTTGTCTGTCTTTACTGATAGTTTTGATGTCGTTGGAATATTGATGGGTATAATTGTTTTTGTTGTTGTATTATAGTGAAAAATTTCTCACCTTTTGCGTATTCTAATAAAATTTTGACTCATATTTTTTATGTTTTTATGTATTTCTAGCATTTAAAAGAAATAAATTTAGCGTGAAATATGAAAAACTTTTCGAATATATGACAAAATCTACCGTAATAATTTTTGTAATAAAAACCATAGTCCCTTGAGTAACCTTTTTTTATTTATTTCAGACATATAAGAGTGCCATACTTTTTTTATACAATAATTATCTAAGTTTACAATTGATATAAAACAATAACGTTCAACTATAATTTCTATCAAACACTTCTCAATAGTTTGACATTTGAACTTTTTGTGTGAACTTATAACATGCATGCTCTATATGTCCATGAACGTACATCATATCAAACATAAAAACATTACAATAACATTACTCAAAACCTGGAAGATCAGATGTACACAACCATACTCATGTTTTAGAAATACTGAGTTTGTTTCCGATGAATTATAATGAAAATTACGTCAAACTATTGATCAACTGATACTTTACCATATAAGAACCGCAATCAATTTAGTGATATGAATAATCGTTAGAAATAGTAAATTGAATAAATACTCCCGGCATAGAAAGGGCTTGTGTACTCGCTTCTTTTATTCTTTATACTACATATTACTCAGCTAACCATGGCCGGAGCTCCAGAACCGCACCATCCCTCCTATTCCATAAAAGTCGATTCCGATCATAAAGCCATAGAATTCCGACTGTTTTCTATATCTTCACCTCACATGAGAGCTTTTCATTTAGCATGGATCTCTCTATTCGCTTGCTTTTTCTCCACTTTCTCCATCCCCCCACTTCTTCCCATCATAAAAAATGACCTCAACTTCACCGCTTCCGACGTCGGCAACGCCGGCGTAGCATCTTTTATCGGTGCCATTTTCTCCCGCTTCTGCATGGGCCCAGTCTGTGACCTTGTGGGCCCCCGACTCGCCTCCACCACTCTTTCTCTCCTCACCGCCCCTGTCGTCCTGTCCATGTGTTTTATCACTTCCGCAAAGGCATTTATTTTTGTTAGGTTTTTAATTGGTTTCTCGATAGCTAATTTTGTGGCTAATCAGTTTTGGATGAGCTCTATGTTTTCGGGTAATATCGTCGGACTTGCAAACGGCGTTGCTGCCGGTTGGGCTAATGTCGGCTCCGGTATAACTCAACTAGTTATGCCGCTTGTGTATTCCTTTTTCGTCACCGTTTCAAACATGCCGTCTTCTGCGGCGTGGCGGACGGCGTTCGTTATTCCGGCAATAATCCAAGTAGCGACGGCAATTATGGTATTAGTATTTGGACAAGACTTGCCTGATGGAAACTATATCGTTCTAAAAGGAATTCAAAAAGATTCAAAGAAGAGAAATGGTTGGGATGTTCTTTTGAATGGATTGACGAATTACAGAGGATGGATTCTAGGGCTGATTTATGGTTCTTGCTTTGGAGTCGAGCTGACCACTGATAATATCATTGCGCAGTACTTCTTTAACAGGTTTGTTCCGTGACTAAAATTTTGTTTAATTTACATCAGCAACCTTACCCATATTGAGTTAGAACCTCTGATCTATCAATGGGTATAGAAGATCGAATATACACAATTATATACACATAAGTTGTTTTTTGATTACCCATAATGAAAATTGTGTCAAAATGTGTCGATCAACTGCTACTTCACAATAAATAAACATAGTTAATTTAGTGTGTCATTTTGCTTATTCCATTCTATTCTAAAGTCAAGAAAGAGTATATTTTTGAATCCATTATAAATAAAAAGATTTGTTTAGTTTCCATAGAATTTATTTAATGACTCTCATTAGTAGCCCAATTTATTTATTTCTTAAGAACACTATTGAAAGGAATTTTTTTTTTTTAGATTTGTAATGGTAACGAAACTAATATACCCAAAACCGTAGTGCACCACTAATTTCTTGGACAATGTTGTAGAATAGTCTAGCATTATGATTTGACCCGAATTGATTTATTATTTGAGTGTATATAAATTCGTGACATTGACATAGTGTCCTTTTTTTCTAGAAAGAAAGAATATGAAAATCTATTTATATAACGACAATACATACCCAACATATCTCATTAAAAGCTACCGCTATAGTTTGAAGAGGATGAGAAAGAAATAAATAGTGTCTCAATTCTAAAATATAGAGAGTTTGCTTTCAGGGGGATTCCGACTCTGTATATGAAAATATATTTATATTAAACCTAAATTATTATACCACGCACCACGTAAAGTTATGCTTTTTTTTAATGATATGTCATTTCTCAACAGGTTTAACCTGAATATTGAGACGGCGGGAGCCATAGCGGCGAGCTTCGGATTGGCGAATATAGTGTCGAGGCCAGCCGGAGGGATGTTCTCCGACGAGATGGGGAGGAGGTTTGGGATGAGAGGGAGGTTGTGGAGCTTATGGGTGGTGCATACGGTGGCAGGGTTGCTGTGTGTGTTACTAGGACGAGTTAACTCACTTTGGGCGTCCATGGCGGTGATGTGTATGTTTTCATTCTGCGTTCAAGCTGCTTCGGGTCTCACTTTCGGCGTCGTTCCTTTTGTTTCAAACAGGTACCCCTTTTGCACAAGTTTTTTACCATCAATCAATCATTTTCGTTATATCACAAAGATATCAAAAGCTATCATTAAAGTCTAGGGAGAATGAGCGACAGACAAACAATAACTTTATCTCAATGATAGAGCGTTTGTTTCCAGTAAAACCTCTGGTTTTATATGTACGCTTAAATGACACAATAATAGAGATATGATGTGATACTGTGTTAGTTATAGAATTCAGTAAACACAATTAGAAAACTTACGACATTAAAATAGTCATAAACGTGTATATACACATATAATGCAAGACAAAAACAAAAACAAAAATAACAAAATGCAAAGTCAACTTAAAACACAAATAGTATCTAATTTCTAAGTTTTTTACTATTCAACGGTCGAATCAACCAACTGATTACGTATTGTAAGTAGTATGATGACCACTGTAAAATTTGGTGAGTTCTTATATATCGAAAAACATTTCCACGAGTACACTCATACCTACAACAACAACAAACATACTTAATATATCATAATTACTGTAAAAGTTATCGTTAAAGTCTGGAGAATATGACAGACCGACAAACAATACTTCCATCTCAAAGGTAGAGAGTTTGTTATCAGTTTCAATATACCTTTATATATATAAAGATGTCAAATAACAAAATAACATATAAAAACAGTATAAGTTTTAGTAGTCAATTGTGTGTCTTATTAGGTGTATAAATTGAGACACGTAAAAGAAATAGATACTTTTATTCTTCAATTTTCAAAGAAAGTCCAAAGAACGTGTCCTTTTATCATATGTCATTATTAGTTGCGTAGATTGACTGTATCTCTTTATTACATAAAAAAAACGTAATATCAAATTCCGCAGTATTGAATAACGGGAAAAATATATAATTCTTTCTCGCGGGGTTTGATCGATGATTTCATCGGATGACTTTTTTGCCTCTATGAAAGGTGCTGCAAGGGTAGAAATGGAAATAGACACTTCATGTCATATAATTGCAAATTCTAACACAACTGGTCCGATTGCATCGTCCAAATACAAGTGTAACATGTCAAGGTGCCTATCTTTTTCTCACAAAAGGTTAATACCTCTGGTTTTTTAGATTTATACCGTCTTAGTCATAAGAAGTTTCGTAAATGATACAAATCAGAAACCCAGCAGTCTCCTAGGTTGATAAGGCTTTGTCAGAGACCCGTTGTGTCTACTGCAAACCAGACCAGCAACTCTCTAACCCAATTAGGTCATATACAATGACTTCGTCATTACTGACCCAAACAGCAATATTGCATCCATGTTGCGTGTGTTCTGGTTCGAATATGCATCTTTTTGGAGCAATGTCTCAACTTGAATACCAAATGAGATATGCCCTAGAAGGCAAGGTACCTATCTTTTTTTCTTTAGGCAAAGTCCAGAGTAGTCTTCATCTCATTGACTCATTATTCTTCGTCCTACTGATTGGTCATTTAACTATGTATTCTAATTAGTAATTTAACTATGTATTCTCCATCGACTTCACACTTTACCCTAGTTGTGATTATCTTATTCATCAATAATTAACTATTATAATGTCTGTTCTAAAAAATATTATAATGGCTAGTAATTACTCATAAACTTGGTATTTTCTTAAATATATTGCATAACGGTCTAGTACACTGTAATCAAATATACATTTAAAATTTTTTATAAAGAAATAGTCTTTCTTATAATCGTGTCACTTTTGTGTGATACTAAAAATAGGCTCTACGTTAAAGTTTCCTTATATTATTCGTTTGGAGAAGATCTTTTATTGTAATATCTATCACGTCTTATGTCTTAATTATTAGTAAGTAAGATAATCATAAGCATTAAGAGTACATTAAGTGAGATTAAAGTAGTTTATATGACATGATTTCTGCTAGTATTATCGATCCGATTACCTTCAGCGAAAACCAATCATTTCCTCAAAACACATTGATCCAACCTTAAGGATTCATTGGCATCTAATATCCGAGTTGATTGAAAAGGAAAGCCAAACCCTGTGCAGGTACCTTTTTTAAAAGCCGTGGGATAACATATCTAGTATATCTCAATAACACAAAAAGTTATCGTTATGATATGGGGAAGGTAAGGTGATGAAGCCGGATCTTCACCAAGGATCTAAACGACCTCAAATTAGCTCCGTCAGTTAACTTGAAGAGTTGTTAATTGGGATTGAAAGTTTGTAGCTGGAATAGCGCCTAATATCCTGCACAAGAAAGCACAGGTCAGAGGTCCCGGGGGGATGGCCCCGGGAAAAACCCTCCGACGCTCAAGTTAGTTTGAGCCATATCTCACTGAGATTATAATTTAAGAGGTGAGTTAAGAGTTTCTCACAGTATGAGCTGATGAGCAAAGGGTATGGTGCTCGCTTTTAGAGTATGAATGTTTGAATTCTGGATCCAGATCTTGGTCTTGGTTGGCTTGCCTTTATAGACCTTTTTCCCGCTTTAAGCCCCTGATAGTGGATTGTGGAGAGGACACTTGCTTGGGGCAAAAAGCCTAGGACGCTGTAGGTCTGCTGATGTGATCAGTAGTCTGACTGATGTGACTAATAGGCCGGCCTGGTTGATGTAACTAGTAGGCCGACTGTTATGACCTTAGCGTGTTCAGGAAGAATACCCAGTTGTAATTACTATATTCGAATTGCACTTCTGTTGGGTGGTCCCACAAGGTAATATCGTACTTGGTTCCTTGGCTGAAGTGCACAGCTGAACTCTGCCGAAGTGCAAGATCAAGCTTTGCTGAAGTGCATGACTTGGCCTTACTCAGCTGAAGTAGTCTGAAGTACCGCACTGGGATATAAACTGAAGTTGGTGCCGAGGTGTAAACCTTAGCATATTCTTCGATGTTATAAGGGCGTCATGATGCCCTGCTGAGGTGCTACTGAGGCTGAACAGCCATACTTGGGCGCTGAACTGCTGAACTGCAGTACTTTGAATGCAGAACTACTAGAGTCGAACCATTGACTGTTGTTGACTAACAAACGATTTAATTATGGTTTATCATAAGGCATGCAAACAGTACGTTCATCCTAAAAGATCAGTGATTCAAATGTCCCTTTGACATAGTTTAATTGTGAAGAGTCTAAATAATTCCTTTTTAAGCTAGTGGTATATTTTTCTTCTTTGTTTTAATACTTTTTCTTTGTTCCCGTGTGTATGTAGGCCTATTAGAATCTCTTTGTCTTTTGTTGAGCATTAAAATTTAGCAAATGGGTAAAAAGTATTAAGGATCTTAGGAGTTAGGAAATCTATAAATTAGTTGTTTGTTCTTCCATCAGATCTTCACCTGGAGTAAATTTTAAAATTTTTGTGCCTACTATTTTTATGGTGGATTGCTTCCACAAAGGCTGTGAACGAGTGGTGAATAACAAAACACACCCACACATACAAATATATAAACATGTGTGCATACATGTATGCATGTATGTACATGTCTTCATGTTTACACATACGTATACATCTATATATGTATATACGTGTGCATACATATACACATGGACTAATGTTGTATAATTGTTTGATTTTCTCCATCCCTCTATGTAAATAACTCAATGTTTGTTTATAGTCAACAAAATTTCCACCATCAAGAATAACGATGAGCCAAAGAACACCATATATCGATGGATAGTGAGGTTCCACATTAACTATCATAAGGCTTTTCTTGTAGATGGTCAGTCATAAGTTTTTTATCGATTCATTTATTCAACGCATCATTCCATCTCAATTGGAAAAAAGGATAATGTTTCAGGAAGAAATCGAATTATGCTTTTCTCATATCAATGGTTGGGTCTCTTTTCGACTCTGAGTATCCCATTCCAGTTATTGCTTTTCATTCTCTTACTTTGAAAATAGCCGCTTAAGTTAATCCTCCAGCGTCTGTTTCTTACTTATTTATACATGTGTAGGCATAATTAGTCTATGTATACACGTGTATATATATGTGTATGTGTACACATGTATATAGTTACATACATATACATATATACACACACATACATATAAAGCATGTTGAAATAAACACTATCATTCATCATGAAATCATAAAAAAAAATGATAACATGAATAACTTGAACCAAGATGTGAAAGAGAATGTATGTTTCATTCATTTGATGGACTACTTTATTATATTCATGTTATGTTTTTATGATGAAAATTATTCAAATATATAAGGCCTGTTGTAACGTCCAATTAGCATCTTTGACAATTTCCACATGTATCGTATTTAATTACAGGTTGGTTCTAGACACCCCCCCCCCCCCCCCGGTAAATAACATAATACTTATCACGTATTAAAATGGAAAACAACCGAAAGAATTATGGAATCTTAGGGAGTGATGTCATCAACCATCTAGGTGCATCCATATATATAGTCTATAGAGAAGTGGTTAAAGTACTCAGGATATATTCCAGTGGTTCCAGGTAAATGGTTTCGAAAGGAACATCGGAGGTTCGAACTTTGTCGAAGGCAAGAATGTTTGAACTCCCTCCAAGCTAGCAGCATAGTGTAAGAGCACTATTGGCATGTAGAATGACCTGACAGGCCAGCCCGTCGGTTGTTCTTTTGGTGCCAATTGGCTCCTTGTGCTGTCTCTGTGCTATGACAAATTTCTACTAGTGGGCTCTAGAAACCTGATTTACATCCTTACACATGGAACCGAAGGTGGCAGAGACCCTTACTGGTTGGGGTTCAGCCTTAGAGAAGTGGTTCAAAGATAAATAGAAACATCAGTCAAGATCAATCAACTTTGTCTCATGATGCTGTCTTCTCCATCTGAATGTTGTATACAGATCACTGGGAGTCATATCAGGCATGACAGGAAGCGGTGGGACTGTGGGTGCTGTGGTTACACAGCTTCTGCTATTTTCTGGCTCCAAAAACATCTCCATGGAAACGAGCATCTCGCTCATGGGATTTATGATGCTTCTATGTAGCCTCTCTGTCACCCTGATCTATTTTCCACAATGGGGTGGGATCCTCTGCGGACCATCTTCATATACAGCTGCAGCAGATGAAGATTATCACTTGCTAGATTAGTAAGTTTTAAGGTAATTTGTGTATACATGTCAGTAACTTCCGCAAATCAGATGATTGAAAATTCAGTAACAAGAGGGAGGGAATGAACAAAATGTAATCATGCTCTTAACATTTGTTCCACACTGCAAGAGACATGTTGGAGCTAGTAGATAAAATTTAGTTATTAAAAGATAATGGGCCGTTCGTTGGGTTTTCCAACTGTGGACAGACGTTCTTCGGCAGTCTCTCCTCCGCCGAGAAATACTATGCACAAATCTCAATGGACAGGTGAAGGGGAGTCCCCAGAATGCCGCAACTGGAACAACCAAGGTGTATCGATAATAACAACAACGTTATCCATTGTCTTAGATGCTTCTGCCTATGACAGCGTAAAGGGGATCGGGTGCACAGCTTTACCTGTATGTTGTCAACACACATAAGTTGTTTCCGGATGACCTATAATGAAATTGTGTCAAGTTGTGTCGATCGTCTGCTATTTCACGATAGAATAAGCGCAACCAATTTAGTGAGTCATTTTGCTTTATTCAATCATAGTCAAAAGTCAAAGAAGATTGTGTCATTGACTCCATTAGAAATGAAAAAGAAAAATAAAAGCGGAAGATTAACATACAAGTTATACTAAACCAATGAATGCACAACTTCTTAAAGATATGTCCTTTCTGGATTGTTTATTATTGAAGGTTATTGATCATTGTGCATGACAAAGTGTGCAATACAATAACAAAACATATCCAGCATATTCCAACGACATCAAATCGGTAAAGTGTGGGATGGGAAAGACAGACAAACAATATCTCCATCTCAAAGGATATAGAGTTTGAGTTCAACGAGACTCCCGGCTCAAAGTATGCAATGTGTATACTAAATGAGAACTCGAAAAAGCAGTCTAACAACAGATTCAGCTCAATGAACTGACTTTTTGACAGAGAAACACGTATCCAAATGGTAATCTAGTATTGTGCTCTAGGATGCCCATTATGATCATTTCAGGCTAATTATACTTTGATGATGGAGTGGGTTCTCCCCCACCTGTACCAGAGGCACCTTAGCCAGGT
The DNA here is from genome assembly GCA_036186865.1 of Eustoma russellianum. NCBI lineage: Eukaryota > Viridiplantae > Streptophyta > Magnoliopsida > Gentianales > Gentianaceae > Eustoma > Eustoma russellianum. The sequence goes on from AP025045.1 coordinate 40,889,513, forward strand.
GGGATGTAAATCGAGGGATGTGCTCCACCGGCAGCCCTGCAAAGGGAGAGGACACTCGAGACTCAGCCAGTCCAGAGGCAACCCTTGGTATTGCCAGTAATTATACTGGCAAGACCAAGAGTTGTTTCTGACTACACAACTTATTTTATTCCAGACTAGTACAGCAATCATATTTTACTCCACTTGCTACTGTTTGATGCTCAATACATACTGTAGGTATACTCATATTTGAGCTACCATGTGATAATCTTCTGGTTCGAGCCCAATAATAAAACAACACAAGTGATTAGTCTCGAGACATTTACAACAACATCACCCCATTTTGTTATAGAGGCTCCTGTCTATGGTGAAATATGGAGAGTCAGATATACGTAATCATACCCATGTGTAGAAACACACAGAGGTTGTTTTCCGACGACCCATAATGATGCATCAAGCTATATAGATCAACTACTACTTCACAATATAAGAAGCGCAGCCAATTTAGTGAGTCATTTTACTTTATTCTATCATATTCCAAAATCAAAGAAGGGTGCGTCTATAACTCCATTGAAAATGGAAAGAAGTTTGGAGACATTTACATCCATGAAATTGGTATATCACAGTAGAAATTCAATTTATGTCCACACATAGGAAATGACCTAGCAAAGAAAACATCCAGACTAACCTATTCGACATAGAGATGCACAGATGAAGGGCTGGGCTTTGTGGTAAAGAGAATGAGGGCAACTTTAGCAGCAATTACAAACGGACGACACCAGTTCATCAGCACAGTAGTGAAGAGAACAACAATAGGCACAATCAGCTTCCTTAAAATAGACAAAAGCGTAAGGCGACCTTCATCTGAATGAAAGTTATCCAACATGCCCCCCTGATGGCCATCAACTGCAAACTCAACACCTGGATTAACATAAAACATAGAGGCCTTTTGGCCTTAACAGCACCGAAGGAGATATGCAATTGCTGATCAATTGCCATGAACCTAGGACTCACCATTTGAACAATATTTAATTTGTGGCCGAAGAATGACTGGTCCTGTTAGAACTGACAGCCCCCGTGTACCTCTGTTTATGAACCTGCTACCTGACAAAGTACCAACGACAAAACAAAACTTTAAGAAAAAAGATGAGAAAGAAAAGAACTCTTGCATAACCTACAACATGATTTGGGGTCTTACTAGATAGATATTGTTTGCCCGCCGACCTAGTGACAGCTTTTGGTGTCGTCGAGATATACTGGATATGGTTGTTCTTATTGTAACCTATAGAAATCATTCTAGACAATAATAAAGTCAGGCTGACAAACTCCTTAATCGCCAAACAGATCATTACTGTCAGCCATCATTTTCTTTAATCCTTGTCAATTTGCAAATCCAGCTTATGGAATTCAAGCGAATCAATCTCATAAATTGGTAATAATTCTATCTTATGAATATAAAAGGTATATATGCAGCACAATATCAACACACACGTCTATAGCATCAATTACAAATATAGAGTACGAGAGAGGAGAAGAAGAAGAAAGAAATAAAGAAGATAGCTTTAAGTATTGTGTCTTCCTTCTTCAACTCCTCTTCTATTTATAGTTGTGACACCCCTTTATGGATTAGGACGCCTACATGTCACCTTCCATATCATCAATCTCACTGGTCTTCATTTGATTGGAAGACCACCTCACCACCTTGCTTAGTTGACACCTTCAATACATGTGATTGGACCATTTTGAATGTTGAATTTTTCTGCTGGAATCTTCATAAAAGTTTAAGTGGTTATGATGACCACTTCTTCCTCCACCTTTTGTTCAACCTCTTCAACAACTTGGGATAGATAATAGCTGACCAAATCTGCAGGATTTGAGCTTCAAAAACCTAAATATATGCCACCTTGGGTGCCAACTATGCAACTCTTTGCCAACATGTCATCTAGGAGTGTTATGGTTGGTCCATGTGATATAGTCGTGCTCATATGTAAAAAATTTGATTTGTTCACCTCACACATGCATATATGCAATTTTTAATGTTCAAAAATGAATAGAAAATCAAATAATAATGGCTGGATGATAATCATCTGCATAATAAACATCACTATTTGACCTAACTATTTCCCTTTTTCTCTTCTTCAAGTGTGGCTGCTTGTTTCTCAGACTTTTGAACAATATCCATCCGAAAATAGTAAAAGAAAAGTCCCAAAATATGTGTATGATAACACCATGATGATCATATACTGTGACAAAATAAATGTCAAATGTAAAAAACCCGAGAAAACTGAAAAACATAACATATATGGTTAATATAGATATGAAGTCCATGAATCACCAAGAATAATATGAAGATCATGAATATGTATAAGAGACATTCACAGGGAAACCATTTTAGCATTGCACAAAAATGCCATTGAGCACCAAAACGACCAAAATACCCTTGAGCGCCAAATATGTCAAAAAGGGTGTAGGATACTCCAACTTTGTAGTTTCATTCACATGGACATTCTCCATGAAAAACCTCAAACATACTTCGTTGCACTTGTGGTGAGCTGTGATAACTTCATTGGCAAGTTAGTGATATAACACATGCATATACGAACTCATAAAACACATAAAATCCAAGTAATGAAATATGATAAACATATATGGAATGTTTAAAACTCATGACATGCAAAGAAGATAATGTGTATACCAATAATGATTATTAGTTTGTCATATGTTGGAGAAATTTTTCGAAAATCTGTTGACATCGATCGATCTATGTCTCAATTTTAGAGATTGATGTATACATCGATCGGTCGATATACCTTAAGTTGAGAGATACGTGTCTCATAGTGAGGTTTTGTTTTTGATTCTGTGTGACATCGATCGATCGATGCCACTTTTCCATTTGTTTCAACTTTTTGATACTATTATAATATAAAATGATATTCCTTAAGTATTTTAACACTTAATAAAATCATGATTTTCAGAATCATTCAAGCACAACATTCTTAATATTCTCAACAAAATAAATGTATTTTATTCATGTCTTAAATTTACTAGATTAATACTATAAACGTGACATAACCTTATTCAAGTAGAGGATTTGATCACAAATATATGTACTCTTCGTTCAAGTACTCGCACACACGCTTTGTGTTCTGTAGCTTGTTATTTTCTGGTATCTTTAGAGTTCGTCTTTAGCCAACAGCCCCCACTAGTATTTCCTTATTATTTTACCCAACCTCCCATTAGCAATTATGATTGCAACAAGGATCTGGTGCAAACATCAGATTCCATCAATTTTGCGGCTTCCTGATTACTGTTGTATTGCCCATCATCCAATTTTATCTGTTTCTTAGCCGCTCCTGTTCTGTAAAACCCTTTGTCGGATGTGTCTATCGATTTCTCTTGGACAAAATTCCTTTTCTGGGAGATTTTTTTTATCCAAATTGGCTGTTGTACACATAATACAAGAGCATAATTGCCGGCGTTCACCGTTGAAGCACATTCAATCCACAATTTAGCTTAGACGCAGCAGCCATAGTTATTCATCAATAATCGACTCCGTATTTCTTATTGACACAGATAGATAGAGAGGAAATCTGAACCCTAATTCCCAAACAGGTTGACTATTTCTCGCTTTGCTTTATTTTCTTCCATCAAGTCGCTTATTTCGCATGTTTATCTATGGAGTTTCGGCGCTTGAATATTTAGGGATTTGAACATGGTCCAATTTATTCAACCATTATCAGTTGTAAAATTTTTGAAATTATTCCCTGCTTTAGTACTTGGGCTTGTATAGTAGCTGTCTTTCCTTTTTCTCTGTTTTTTTAGATCATTTTTGATTCATCAATTTGTGACCCCCGCGACCGACATTGCATTTGCATTGGAATAAATCACTTGCTTGTACAGCGCTTCGTTTCTTTCTTCTTCCTTTCTTTTGTACCTCACTTTATATTTCTTGCGTCATAGGAGGCATTCTAAGGCCATTTTATTCCATGTGAATAACAGTATCCTTACGTTGATAAATATAGCATCATCCGGTGCCTATATACTGATTTTTGGAAGATATTTATCGGCGGACATAGGTTTCTCCTGTGTATATGTAGGGATTGAGGTTGAAAATCAATGGTAGAGGAGTGTGACCATCACGAAATATTCCGCATTGTGATATACTGAGTATGTTTGGACTTCAAGTTCTGGCATCTTATATGTTGTTCTCTTTACTAGCTGGTTTTGGATAAAGAAGTCTTACACTCTCTCGTTCGGCAACTGCTTGTGGTTTTTGGCATCTGATTGGCACAGATTTTTCCTTGAACAGTAGCAATTGCGGATAAGTCGCCTGAGCTTTGGTCTTCGTATTTAGCTTCCGTTATAAGTCACGTGGCTTATATGCTGTGCAAATGAGTTTCTGTACATTAGTCGTTTACCTTCACCATTCATTTAATATCGAAGTAGTTATTGTAATGAAGCATAGGTTTTTGTATAATGTTAAACATTCATCTCTCCACCTCCCCCCTCCTTTTTTTCCCCTTTTTTTGTTGTTGGGGGGGGGGGGGGTGTTTGTGATTTCGGTTAATCATAACTGAAGTTGTATTTTCATTTCATTTTAAGTGTACTTTTCTTCCCACTATTCCAGGTACTGTCGTTTTTCAATTTCAGCAGTGTGGTCTACCGACCCTAGTTACCTGGTGCATAGAACGCTAGTCTGTAGGAGTAGACTAATGGAGGTAAAGGCTTCGTCCCCAAAGCCTGGCCTTTATCATATGGATAGTGTTAGTGATCCAGAGGATAAAGAAATCAGTGAAGACGATGACGATGATCGCAACCATAAACATCGTAGGCGGGAGGATAACTCACAATCTGTGGAGGGGAATTCCTCAGAGCAAAATTTGACCAGGCCATACAGAAAGCAGAACAAAAGTTTTGGAAATGGATGTCCCTCAATGGAAAGGGGTTTTAATTCAAACGACTCCTGGAGAAACTTTAATGATGCCAGTCAGGAGAAAGATTTCGCCGGAAGGTTTGTTAGGAGGCGCACAAATTTCCCATTATTTTCCAGGGGTGCGCTCGATTCGAACCAAAGAGCCAGGGTAAATCAATCAATGTATGCTGATCCAGGTCCTGGTAAGGGCAGAGGGAGAGATTTGTCTATGTGGGGTCAACATGATCCCAGGTTCAGTCAGCTGGATATTGCTGCTCAACTAGTTCAGCAGGGTTCTATTCCACCAAATTTATTTTCTGGCAGGGGTTTACCGACTGTGCCAAGTACATCTTGGAATACATTCGGGATGATTCCTGGACTACCTACTGGTGGTCTTGATACCCTTCATTCCATTGGATTGCAGGGGTCAATAAGACCACCTATTAATCCATCACATGGGATGGGAATTCCTCGGCAACGATGTAGAGACTTTGAGGAGCTTGGTTTTTGCGTAAGGGGTGACATGTGCCCTATGGAGCATGGTATCAACCGTATAGTCATTGATGATGTTCAGGTATCTTAGTTTTCTGCTCATATACTCTGACAAATACAGCTAGAACCATACTATCTCAGGGGAGTACCTTGCAATTTTTAGTTTATTTACTATGAATTTTTTTAAATGGAGTCTTGTCCTGTACCTTGATCGCTTTGACCAACTTAAGTATCAAAATTTAGGAAACGAGAAAACTGTGTATGTGTATGTGTTTTAAATGATGTAAGTCCTCTGAGTTGCTTTTGTTTCTTCAGTTATTGGATGCACATTGAGATATTATTGTGATTATTATATATAGATACCATGAGTATTAGTATTCTCTTATATGTTTCTTTGTTTAGCTTTTACCTTTTCATTGAAAAATGGGGGAGGAATTATGCAGAATGTCTCTAGTTTCCATAATGGACTTTCGCTGGCAAATTAGAGCAACTGCTTTGTGGCAAGGGATGTCAAGGGGTTGTATGTATAAATAATTTCTGCTTTAAAATTTGCTTTTGATTCAAGTACTTGACCTGCTGGCTGTTTTGATATGTCGCATTATAAATGTCTATGAAGTATTTTGCTGGATGTATGTGTCGTCTAAATGTTCTAATGGTGATTCTAATTTCCAGAGCCTTTCACAGTTCAATCTGCCTGTTTCTCTGCCTGGTGTACATGTTCTGGGCACAACTGCTGGTCAAGGAACTTTACCTGCAAATGTCTCCACCAGTGCATTTATGGGTAACAAAGGTTTACAAATAAAAAATTTCAAGGATGGGATAGCTGATGAAGAAACGGGTCTTAAGAGCTCTTTCATTGGCAGTTCTATGGTTGGTATGGCTGATTTATATGATCCGGATCAGCCTTTATGGACAAATAGTTGTGCTGAAACATCATCTGCTCTTGTGGCCGTCAATGATCCAAATCTCAATGAGATTCATCCTCTGACAACACAGAAAGAGTCCTCCAACCAACATCCTGTTAGCCTTTCAGATCCTCCGCAGGATATTCCTAGGACGAATGCTGAGACTGCTGTAGCATCTCAAAGTTTGTCAGTGTGGGGAAGAATTGGTGGTTCGAAAAGTAAATTGGAAGTGAGACCCAAGAGTGATTCTACTTTGATTTCATCGAGTAATATAAACAATGAAATGAAACAAGGCACTGATTCAATAGAGTTTTCCCAAGGTATTACTCACCAAGGGGAGAAGAATGTTGATATTGTTGGCTCACATTGTCCAGGATTTTCTTCGAAGCCTTTGAGTGATCAGGGGCATGATTTTAGAAGACCATCCCTAAAGGCAGCTCGTACCCTATTTGTCAGTGGCATTCCCCCGAAAGATAATAGAAGGGGGGCTCTTTTTTCACATTTCAAAAAATTTGGAGAGGTTATTGACATATATATCCCATCAAACAGTGAACGAGCCTTTGTTCAATTTCTTAAAAGGGAAGAAGCTGAAGCTGCTTTGAAGGCGCCGGATGCTGTAATGGGAAACCGCTTTATCAAACTAAGATGGGCTAACCGTGACAACATTCCTGATTGTAGAAATGGTGGTCCAAGTAATCCTGCAGATGATACAGGGGGGCTGTCAGTTGCTTTCGGATCGCCCTGGTTGCCTGGTAATTATAAAGGGCATGACGTTGTTCGAACAGCTCCCCTTAGTGTCTCTACGGCCCCTGTTTCCACGTCAGATGTCGCTAAGTTGACAGTTAATAGCCCCAAAGTACCACCTCCTTCACAAAAGAAGCTGGAAAATCTCGAGGTTTTGAAGGAACAGCTTAGGAAGAAGCAGGAAATGCTTGACCAGAAAAGGAACGAGTTTAGGCTACAATTGAGCAAACTCGAGAAACAAGTAATATATCTTTCTGGTTCCACATTTAAAAGCAAAAAAACTTCGATCGCATCGTCTTCATTGTTGTTAGTTTTGGTTTGTGGGAATTGTCTTATTCGCGTTCAATACTTGAATTCTTTAGTTATTGTAATGTTTTACTGGCACAAAATGAAGTGGCAGTCTCTGGGATTACTCTGTTGCTGCACTGTCGTGGCATTCCGGTTGTGTTCTTGAAGCATATAAGAGGACTTCCTTTGATTCTTGTCTTCCTTATTATGAGATTTGCTTTGTAGCAGCTTTGTTATTTGCGGTTGGGTCTAAAGTTTTTCTTTTATTCTATTAGTTGCTGCCCTATGATGGCATTTTGGTTAAGAACCTCATAGTTTAATGAATGACCAGCTATATGGTTATTTGCTTATGCTTCCTACCTTCCAAATATATTTCCTTGTTAATCTTGGACAGCAACCTGAAAATGTTTACTTTTGCAGGCTTCTGGTGTTAAAGATAACAGAGGATTGGATACACCAGCTAAGGGGGATACAAGCCCAGCAGCAGTTGATGTCCCAAAAGTAGAAATTGTTAAATCTGCCAGTGATTCTGGTTTTCTTTCTTCACCACAATTAGAAAGAGTAAATGATAGCGGATCCAGGGAGAATGATGTAACACGTAATTCTAAGCCGTCTTCTAATCTTGCATCGCTCGAGTATCGCAGCTTGAAGCGATCAATTCGTCCATTGGCACCTTCAGGACCACCTTTTGTCAAAAAATACAAGCTTGACAACCGTTCCACTGTTTTCAGGGTTCTTCCACCTCTGCCTACTGATCTTGCAAATGTAATTTCTCTTTTGTCGCTACTCCTTTGCATCTATTGCATTTTCAGAGTACATGTTATTACTATTATTATTAGCTTGCTATTTGTCTGATGTAGTGACTCTCTTTGTTCCAGCTGCTTTTTTTCACTATAGTTATCGCCTTGTCATATTTACAAACGATCTATGCTTTATGTGCCTTCATGGTCATAATGAAGATCTGTCTCTGAAAGTATGAGAAACTTCCTTGGGAAGTGAAAGTAACAAGTAGTATTCTATTTTCCCTCTCTATAATGGTGTGGCATATATATATATATATATATATATATATATATATATATATATATATATATATATATATATTATGTTATGTTTTTTGTGTCTCTTTTCATCTGTTTTCCTTAATAAAGGATCTTGATACGTAGTAATACGAATTTAATTAGCTGCATGATGCCGGTTCTAAAAGAAAGAGGATGTGTTTTTTTTTATTATGTTCTCTCTGTAACTCGAGAGTGCTGTTGGTATGCTAATAACCTGCCTTTTGTGCTAGGTATCTGCTTTGAAGGAGCACTTCTCTTCTTATGGGGAGCTTTCTAATGTGGAGTTGGATACTTTGGTGAACCAAGATAACAAGCCCAAGTCAGAAGTAACAAACGTTACAGCCCATATAGCATATACGACACGCCAGTCTGCTGAGAAGGCATTTTTGAATGGTAAACGCTGGCAAGGCCATCAATTGCAGTTAGTATGGGTGACTGGTGGTAGTGCTAGCAAGGAAACTGCACTTAAGGAAAGACCATCATTGACAATTGAGCAGTCTTTGGATTCTGATACTCAACCAGCTGCAGAAGTTGCAACGGCTGGTATCAAGACCTCAGCTGCTCCAGAAGTTATTAAATCCAAGAACCTTACTGAACAAGAAGAGAACATAGCACAAGGGGACCAGGGAGAAAGTCTGAAGTCAGGTCATGAGGGAAAGTCCCCTTGACTAGGCAGTTTTGTCATATCGATGATAGAAGTTGTACAGCGAGGTAAGTTTTTTTTTTTTTTTTTGTCAAGTTAAAAAAGTATTTTGACAATCTGTGCAATCTGGCCCAATCCTTGTTTTCTTTTGCATTTTTCTTAATATAAGGAGGGTTAGCCTTCTGATCTAAGCACAAAGTTGGTGAGCATTTTTCCTTAATGTAATGATTTTAAGACATTTGTTGGATTCTTAATGATACTAGAGCTTTTTCCCAATCACAGCTGAAGGATCTCTTTTACTTGCCCAAAAAAAAAAAAAAGATCTCTTTTGACAAAGGGATTTTACAAGATTTGTTTGGGGTTAAGGACCCAAGTTTACCGTCTTTCAATTATTACGTTTGGGAGCTTAATTTTTGGCCTTTCTTGCTGTGAAGTGTCCGTCAAAATTTTCCAAAATTCAGCTGTTAGTTTCGTGGCTTTTTTCGGATGTGCTGTTTATCCATGTCTGGCCTGAATGATTGTACGCATTATTGGGCTTGTTAGCCTTTTGATTCTAAGCTGGAATTATTTCAATTAGGTGAGAGCTTATAACACAGGTTCATGCAGTCTCAAATTCCGTTGCACGAGTTTATATAGATTGCAATCTTTTCCCATCAAGGTGAAAGGAATTTGAAATCTGATAATTGTGCAGGCATTCCTATGTACACAAGTATGACTGAAATGCATTTGCTTAAAGAGAGAAACTCTTGTCCTTTACGCTATAGGAATCTATTTTGCAATGCATTTGAAGAATTTTTGCTCGTCTACTCAGAAAATTTGCCTATTGACCGTGTAATTTTACATTAATCACTGGAGAATTTTGTTGGGTGGTAACAAGGATCTTAAACATAATAGCTTCCAATTTGGTTGAGTCCCTGCAAAACAAGCCTCTTGAAATGTTGAGGGAAAAAAGAGGAAGAAATCTTAAGAGCGGGTTGGAGGGATGTTTTGAAAGATGGTAGATATTAGCCACACCATACAAGTCAGGTCAAACAGGTCTAGAATGGACACTATTGTTGGGTAGAGGTACACTCTTCCTTAGCTTTGGTATATAATGAAATAAAGCAACATCACTCACTAAATTGAGCGCGCTTCTTATATTATGAAGTAGTAGTTGATCGACACATCTTGATGCGATTTTCATTATGGGTCATCGGAAAAACACCTCTGTGTCCCATACTGTGCCATAGACGGGAGACTCTAAGACACATCTTGATCGACACCTCTCTATCCCTTGGGATAGAGGTATTGTCTGCCTACACTTACCCTCTCCAGACCCTAACGATTAGCTTTTGCTGTCGTTGGGATATACTGGGTCTGGATGATGATGATTAGGTAGAGGTAGAATCATATTTGCAAGCTTAAGCTGCATCTCCAAAGACATAAAACAGCCCTAAGTAGGAAACTCGCTTCCTCATTCTCCTGTTGATGGGATGCTGACCTCCTGCAGTCTCTCCACTTGCTATGCTTTCACTCCAACTGTAAATTCGTTCTGCCAATCTCCAAAGTCCCAAAACTATGGGATCCTCTCCTCCCTAAGCTTCCTTTTTTTTAGTAGAAGTGGAGGATAACAATTTAGCCAATTGGTCTTCATATCTAATGCATCTTTGAACAATTGCACTCCAATCCAACATTGGCAGCCTTTTAGCATTGGAAAGGCACCCTCAAACACTTGCCACCATATTGAAGTGAGGATATGTATCTGACTCTACAACCAAATACCCAAAAATATGCAGAATGCCAAAGAAGCAGCAGCTTTAAGTTTGGAGCTATGTAAAATTCATATTCCCAGAGAATATTTCTTTTCAACTCACTAGAGTGAACAAATTGAAATGCCATAAAGTTATGTTAGGTTCTGACTGATGCGAGGCCTGAAGATATCAGATACGCCAACTCATTCAGAGATCAAATTTTACTTGACGTAGATCCTATATTATGATTAAAAAAATGCTGATTATCATTATCCTTATCATTGTCCTAAAGAAAATATTCAAAGTAAATGCACGGGACTTGTTTAGCTAAGTTGATTCACAAGTCCTTATGGAAGAAAGAATTGGCCATAAAAGATCTGTTGGATGTTAGAACAGTCACTCATTTTCCAGCAGAAAGACTAGACAGGCTTACAGCTTGGAAGAACTAAAAATGGGAAGATAACATGTGCCCTATTGTTGGAAGGCCATGTAAACTACTCATAAAGGCAAATGCAAAGCCAAAGTAATTGCACTAATATTGCTGCGTGGTGCACATGAACGTTTGGCACTCTTAATTAGTGACAACCTGCACAATCAGGTAAAAAAGTCGTTCCCGGTACACTGTGTTTTGTGCAGGGTTCAGAAAGAGGCTGTATCACTTCGCGATTTGATGTACCCAGCTTTACCATGCACAGATCAGGTAATTGTTTGATATCCTTCAAGCATTGAAAGTACTAAGTTGAAAGATCAGGTAAACCATTACATAAACTAAGCCGCTGATAATAAAATTGACAAACACAATTTATAATCAGAATTACATCAAGAACAAATAGCAACCTTCTGTTGTCATCTTTAACTAAGTCTTTTAAAATTATTTTTATTAGTTATAAAAACACACAACATATTAAATACTAACCATCAATACAACATAAAAGTAAAAGTGAAAATATATGATAGCTTTAATGATTATACAGCATACAAAATGATTTTTTCTTTAAAATGTTAGAGCTTTTTTTGAAGGGATTGAATAGTAAGAACAATATAAATTACGAGTGTTTAATTCAAACGTGAAAATCTATTGAAATCATTAGGAGCTCAATTTCTAATGTTCATATTTATTTAATATTAAAGCTTTAATTCATATCTCCAATGAACACTATCGGAATATATTTGATACTCAATTTAAAATCAAAGCATACATATATAAAGGCATTATTTATAAGAAGATGGATACATGTAATATTTTTTAAGAATGAAAAAGTAAAATCTAATGAAGGTTTTCTTTTCCCAACAACGTTTTTTGTGGTTTTGTGTCGGTATTAGAATCAAATCCATATGACATAGCAAACTCAAAAAATGCCACATCACATTGTTCAACTAGACGGTTAAGCGAACCGAACAGTTCGCGAACTGTTTGAGTTTGGTTCGTATTCGGTTTAAGTTCGTTCGTTAATTTTACTTAAACCAGCCGAATTCGAGTACCTGTTCGGGTTTGTTTGGTTAAACGAGTCGAACTATTCATGAACTTTTCGACTCGTTTAAACAGTTATAGTGTTATCGAGCCGAACTCGAACCAATTTCAAAGCTCATTTAGCTAAACGAACCGAGTCGAACAGTCTGTTTAGCTAAACGAATCCAAATTCAAAAACCTATTATTCGGCTCGGTTTGGTTCGTTAACGTCCCTATATTCAACATGACATAAAGTGGACCCATAAAAAAAGGCAAACAAACGTGTAAAATTAGTCAAAAAAAATCACGTTAACGGATTAATCCAAATTCAAGACGCCAACATGTTATGTTTAGGTTAAGATTTGTCCATTGTGACCCATGAATATGTGTCCGTTTTGTATGTCACTTCTATTTGAGATGGCATAAAGTCCTTTTGTGATTTAAAAAAGCCCTTTTCTAGGGTACCTTTAAGTTTTCTACATATTTTCAAAGTTTTCTTATTTATACGATAAATTTCATATATTGCTTTTTATTTTAATTTTAAGGGAAGATGATGCATTTCTCTTCCTATATCCGAAATCCTATATGTATTTATGTTGTTTATCTTTTTTTTTTTAAAAAAAAACAATTATTGTTTTAGGTATGCAAGATTTGGTGAAAAATATTAACATTAATGCAATAAATAGAAACGAAAAGCAGCGCCACAATCTGACTAGGGTTTGAACTAATATAGCTGTTAGCTACCACAGGTGGAGTTCCTCTCCCAGCCGTCACCGTCTACCATCTCCGTCGAACTTCGCCGGTGAGGCACCACAGCCATGCCGAAGCACTACAGACCTGCGGTAAATTGGTTTTTTTCAATAGTTCTTTGCCTTAAAAGTGAACAAACGTTTGATTTCCATTTTCTGCTTCAACTCTGATGAAGGATTTGTTTCTACTGGTGTTAGGGCAAGAAGAAGGAAGGGAACGCCGCCAAATACATTACAAGATCACAAGCCGTCAAATATCTTCAAACCAGCTTGTCCCTTTTCAGGTCTCTCTCAATGCGTCTCATCACTATGCTGTTTTTTTGGGGGTTGAGGGTGGGGGTGGGGCTGGGTTGTGGTAGGAAGTTAGATATACGTGTATAGCGAAATTAGAAGTTACAACTATAAGTGAAAACAAACAAACAAAAAAGAAGACAGACGACCACATTTGCTAATTTTGACATGTTATTCAAGCAAAGTGATTAAGGTAATTGTTTCAGCCTTTCGAAATCATGAGCATCAATCATTCATATATACATCTGTTCCGCACCAGGGAATTGCATATGTTATTTGTACATTACTAGTTCTGTCCGCCCTCGGTGTAATTCCTTCTTTACGTCCGTTATTTCTGAACCCATCTCTTTCCAAGTAGTTGTGATGTTCAAGTGTTCTAAGCTACTTATCATGGGACACGACATCTTTTTGTCAAAATTGAGTATAAGAGTTTCTTTCTTACACTGTTTAAAGTGGGAATGTTATTTGAGTGTTAGGTTGAAAGCTTCATGTATGCATTAAAGTGGGGATATCAATTGTCTCTGCACTTTTTCCTTCTGAAGTATCTATTGAAATAGAAGATATTATTTGTGATTGTAATAAAGTTCAACTTAGGATTTATCTCTAGCACTATTGGATTATTATTTGCAGGAAACTATGCATCCTTAAAGGCGTTTACCCCCGAGAACCAAAGAAGAAGTTGAAGGGAGGCCATCACACGTATTATCACATGAAAGACATCATGTTCCTTAAACACGAGCCACTTCTTGAAACTCTAAGAGACATGCGTGCATATGAAAAGAAGGTGACAAAAGCCAGGTCAAAGAAAAATCGGGATCTAGCTGAACGATTACTCACCCGCAAGCCTACTTACTCACTTGACAAGCTTGTCCGTGAAAGGTTGACGCAACTGTTTTCTTACTGCTCTGCATTTGTTCATTCCCATGCATGAGGCACCAATGCATTCTCATTACACAACTTTGTTTATCTAAGGGCTACCTTGTGAAATGCAGCATCCCCCTCTACATAACCCAAGGAAGGGTTGGGCTATTATGCCTATTTATGTTTCCTTACCTTATGTATGGGCTTCTTGTACTACTCAAATTCATCCATAAGCTTTGCTCATATGGAGACTGCATTACCTTTTTACTGAATTTTAAATATATATTAATGGTTTTTCTCAGGTACCCAAGGTTCATTGATGCTCTAGGAGATTTGGACGACTGTCTCAGTATGGTTCACTTATTTGCAGCTTTGCCCGCTGTAGAGAGAGAAAAGATTGATGTAAAACGTATTCATCACTGTCGAAGGTTTGATATTTATCGATATTGAAGTTACAAAAGATTTTTCCGTGCGTAGTTTATTTTGAGTTTAATTTCCTCGATGTTCTCTTGGTCTCCTATTTCGGGCTAGGTTGTGTCATGAGTGGCAGGCTTATATTTCTCGCAATCACAAACTTCGAAAAATATTTGTCTCTGTTAAAGGGATATATTACCAGGTATTACATCACTGATGTGAGAAACCTTTACTGGTTGTTCTTGTTCATCTGGACTTCTAAATTTATTGTGAACCACTTCTATAGGCAGATCTTGAGGGCCAGAAGATCACTTGGTTGACTCCGCATGCACTGCAGCAAGTATTGCCTGCCGATGTTGACTACAAAATCATGTTGACCTTCTTGGAGTTTTATGAAGTAAGTTTGCTATGGACTAAATTCTGCGTCTGGATGTTTGTTTGTGTATGAATTTACGTGTGCATGATGGCATGTGTGTATATTTGTTGCCGCATGCTCCATATTTGCAATAGCTGCCGCTAATGATAGCTTTCATGATGTGATATATGTTCTGGCTATGTCAAATGCATTGTGAAACACCTACTAATTGTCTTCAAGGACTCTATGTACAAGATTTTGCGGTGGAGCAAGTGCAAATCCATTAATAGCTGCAGCATCCTGTTAAGTGGCCTAATAGTTATGAAAATCCTTGTTGTTACACTCGTTTGAATAACGTAGAGATGATGAGATTTCTCTTTTCTGTTGTTAACTTGTTGGAAGATTTATTTGATGGACTTTTGTTGGGAAGGGTCTCTCATTCTTTCAGTTTTTTCCCATCTCTATACATAGGAGGCTTTAACTGCAAATAAAGGTTCCTAATCATGGTAATATCATAAGAGTCCTTTAAACTCGAGAGATAGAAGTGTCCTATCTTAATAGTTGCTGGTGCTTAGCTTTTATGTGATTCTGCAGACTTAATTTTATTTTTCCGTCCTCCTTTATTATTCGTTTTTCTTCTTTTTGATTGCAGACCCTCCTTGGCTTTGTTAATTTCAAGCTTTATCACTCAATCAATGTGAAATACCCACCCATTCTTGACCCTCGGCTAGAAGCCTTAGCTGCAGGTATGCATATCTGTTGTAAAATAACATGTGAGTCGAGCTTTTGCAGTGAGTGCCATTATGCTCAACCTGTGTTTGTTAGAGGACTGGTGATTGTACTTCAATTCTCCGGTTTTTGCAGATCTATATGCTTTGTCTAGGTATTTTGATGCCAATTCCAGGGCTTCAAACTTGGGCTCTGCCTCTGCTAGTCTTCCAGCATCCAGTGAAAATGAGGGTGATGATGGGGAGCACACTGTCAAAGAAACTGAACTCAGGCTTGCCCAACTCCAACACCAGCTCACTTCAGATGAACCTGGTGCTTTGATGAATCTTGTTAAGGATGCTGAAGGAGAGAATGAAGAAGATGCTGATACCAAGGAATGCAAAAATCTATTTAGGAATTTGAAATTTTTTTTGAGTCGTGAGGTGAGGATGTCTTCAATGAGCTTTGTGTTTGGTCATTTTCTTTCTACTGCAGAAATAAAGTATTTTTTCAGTTGTTCTGACGTCTAAAATCTAAAGCTTAGGCTCATGAGTCAATTCTGAGTTTATTCATTTAAAAATCTGAAGGAGCACTACCTGGCTGTTAACATCTATTGCAGTGTTGCATTTTTACATTTTTTCCCCACTTTTCTAGATCTGTATCAGAGCTGATGGGTATTAAAGCAAATTTCCTTCTCAAGTGTAACATTTTTACTTTTGTTTTTTTCGAAGCACTGGTATGTTACATCAAGTTTAATGACTGTGTATGCAGGTTCCTCGGGAGTCTTTGCTATTTGTGATCCCAGCTTTTGGTGGTCTGGTTTCTTGGGAGGGAGAAGGCGCTCCGTTCGCGGAATCTGACCAAAGCATTACTCATCAGGTCCGCTGTAGCAGATGCATAGAAGAAATGCCATATTTGTCCTGAACATGGGGCTTGTTTCTTTTTTGACTTCCAAGTTTTACCTAACTTATTCTTATAAAAAGTTGAATGAAGTACATCTTTTCTTTGGGCCATTTATTTTATTCCCTTGGGTTCTTTTTATATGCAAAAGTATGTCTTGCTTGATATTGGTGTGTCATAGCCTTTCCTTTTTGGAGTCAAATCCTTTTGATGAACATATCATATGGGAATGCAGCAGTTTTTCTGTGACACTCGTTTACTTAATTTTCTTGATAGTGGTGTTTGACAATCGTGTTTGAATCGTTTTGGTGTTCAATCAAGACTTTACAAAGCTGCTAGAGTATGAGCACAGACTCATGATTAGCACCATCGTATGAGGCTTATGTATTTGCAGTTATGTAATTTTTGATAAGGCTGTCCATGTGTGTGTTAGTCTTTTATGTGAATTTGCCTAGACTTTCTGTCCACTCTTTTAAGCTTGTCATCTACATGTGCAGATTGTTGACAGGCCAACACAAGGACGCAAGTTTCTTTCTCGTGATTATGTGCAGCCACAGTGGATATATGATTGTGTAAATGCACGTATTATAATACCTACTGAGGAATACATGGTGGGAAGGTATGGATTGTGTTCATGACTGGGTTTAATGTCTATATCTGTCGTCCTAAACCTGCATCTCATCCGGTTATAATTGTTATACTGCAGTTGTACTGGTCGTGAGTTTGATTTACCCGTCAATTGACTTGTTAGTGCTAGTAACTTTTCCCTCTAGGAATATTATAGTACCCAAAACATTCACTTTGTAGACAAGGGAAGTGTCCAGTTTTATGTTGGTTTGACAAGAGAACTGACTGGGATTTCAGAAAGTAAATTATAAGTTTTCTGGCATTTTAGTCATGTATCAAGAATGTGCGACGGGTGAAGTAATTAAGTGATTTTTGTCATCAGAGTTCCTCCGCCGCACTTGTCACCATTTGTTGACAATGAGGCCGAAGGCTATGTTCCTGAATATGCAGAGACCATCAAACGGCTGCAGGCTGCTGCCAGAAAAGAAGTCCTTCCAATGCCTGGTATGGGAATAGAGGAATTCGCTGACCCTCAAAATTTGCTGGTTGAAGGTGTAATTGACCGAGCAGAAGCAGAGAAAAAGAAAAAGGTAATTTCGAAAGCTTGCTCCTGAATTAGATTTTGATAACGATCATTTTCGTCTGCTTGATCTAAGTGGGACCTTGTTTTCATGTTGTGTTGTGAGAGTGGATTCTTTACAATGCTTTTAGAGTGGACCATGGTTTCTTGTTCAATACAATAGATGGACACTGCCAATATATATTCTCTTTGGTGATTGTGCATCTCTGGCACACAGCGGGTGTGCATGTTTGAGAATCGTGATTCATCCTTTGCTACGTACTTGTTTCATTTGAATTGCAGAGGACTGAAAAGCAAATTATGCTAGTAAGTTGCCTCTTCAGTGCCACGCGTCAACCCTTATTCTGAATGATATGCTCTACCTAGAGCAAAGGAAAGAATCTGTCGGACTGTATCATACAAGTCTTCTGTGTTATCATGTTGAAATTTTCGCTTGTGCAGTTGTCTTCACTTCAGAGACAATATCACGAGGAGTTGAAGTTAGAGCTTCAAGACTCTCACATTGCCACCACAAAGGAGGATGTACAGACCAGCTCAAAGATCAATGTTCCTGAAGAAGAATCTGCTTCTGATTTGAAGCAAACCAGGGAGGATTCTGCCAACATGCCCAAGGTTTTAATGTCAAAAAAGAAGAGAAAGCTTCTTGATGCTATGAAGGTGAGTTTATGGAATCTACTATCCTTTTTACCACCTCCATATGCTCCCGTGCCATCTAGCTAGAAACCGGTCGCCTTTAGCGTAAAAGTGACATGTAGTTCGTCTGTATCTCTGTTTATAATGCGATATTTTTGGTGTGCCTTGTATGTATCACAACATCAACATTACCTCCATTGCCTTAGAGGCTCCCGTCTATGGCGGGGTATGTGGGCCGAATGTACGCAACCATACCCATGTGTTAGAAACACGCAAAGGTTGTTTTCCGATTACCCATAATAAAAATTGCGCCAAGATGTGTCGACCAACTGCTACTTCACAATATAAGGCGCACAGCCAATTTAGCGATTCATTTTGCTTTATTTCATCATATTCCAAAGTCAAAATCAAGGAAGAGTGTGTCTTTCACCCCATTGGAAATGGAAAAACTTGTATGTATCACAAATGCGGTATATCTAGATATTCTATTGCACATTTTATGGGTATATTTTCTTCATTTCAGCTTGGACAGGAGCGCAAACGAGCTGCTACAGACAATCTGAAAGAGAGGAGGAAAAAGGTGGAGGCAGCTAAAAGATCAGAATAAGTGAGGAGACTCTCTTGTTAGATTGTTGTCCTCTCTTTTCTGTAGGGGTTTTCCATAGTCATGCTTTCGTTTTCTGGCAATTTTGGGAGAATTTTGCATTTCGTTTTACAGTTAGTGAAGCTTGTATGCTAGTACTTAGAGGCCATAAGAGAAGTATCGTAGCATTGTATTTTGGCACTGCCATGTCTGTTGCACCTCAAATTATATCCATTAATTAAAATAGAATGTCTATCTTGTACTCCTAATAATTTTTGGATGGAGTCTTGCGTTTCTGGTTTAGGATTTGTTAAATCAGTGTGCCTCTTTCTGTGCTTTTAAACATTCTGTCTTTGTGACCAATTAACTAAAGACAATATGTTGCTGGTAGGTGCAAAATGGAGTAATGATTAGGAAATGCACAATAGTAGAGCCAAAATCATGACTTCAATTATATAACACTTGGATGAACTTTTCGTCTATTATTATGATTTTATCATTATTATTATGGTCTACAAAGTTATATTGAGGCCCAGTTTGGTGTACAATCAGAATCAGCTGAAAGTTCAATGCAATGCCCGCTCGGTATAGTTTGGTGGCAAAAGGCGATACCTTGGTCTTGAGGCCTCCTACCATCCCAGTCCTGAGGAACATTGTGTAGGATGCAAATGAGGAGCGCAGCGGTTTCCTATCCCGCTCGGTATAGTTTGGTGTAAGTCTTGATCGTCTGAGGAACATTGTGTAGGATGCAAATCAGGAGCTCAGCGGAATCCTATTCTAGGTATAGTTTGGTGCAAGTCTTGATTGTCATTCTTTTGTGCCGTAAATCAGCTTAGCAGCACAATTGACATCTCTAAGAATATATTCTTGATGTTCATAAACAATTTCTTTATTAATTGCCTTTCTTTTATGACACGGTTTGTAATCATACATTATATAATTCTCAAACCCAAAATTATCGGGTACAAAACGTCAACCGGGGGTTTCAGTACCTTAGGCCTAATAATGCTAGTTGGTAAAATGCATGTCTGAATTGCAGTCTAGAGGTGAGGAATGTCATCTTTATCCTTCTTCTTTGGAGTGAATTTACATTTTAGTCTTAAAAAGAACGTTCTCGGTGTACTAATCTCTCGCGTATGCGCTTAGTCTAGGGAGGGGAGAGATCGATTCGCGATTTGATGTACACGAGTTTACTCTACACTTTTGTGTAATAAACTGTTTCCACGGCTCGAACCCGTGAATTCAAGATCACAAAACAGCAGTGTTACCCGTTGTTATATCAGTTTGAATACTGAACACCAGTTGATGTGTATTAACTGATAGAACAAATATAAGCATAATTCTTCGTTTGACTGAGGGATGTCGGTAAAATTTCATTGTGGGTATTTATTTCATTACGAAACAACACATGGATAATAGGTAAAATCTAATTACGCCATTCTACTTCTTATGTGGAGGCAAAGCAAGCCTCTGATACCAATAATGTCGCTTTTACATCATTTGATAAATTAATCTCGTATAGATGCTACAACCATTAATTTGATTATTCTTTACTCACAACCACAACAACAATCATACACAATATATATCAAGACAACAAAATCTACTGGTATGATATGGGGAAGGTAAGAGTTAGTCAAACAATAACTCCATCCTAAGGAATAGAGAGTTTGATTCCAGTTAGTTGTTTATTCTTTATTTAATTAGACTAATCTATATTTATGAAATTAGCCCCTTAGTATACTCGGCCCTTGGTTAATTTTCTTAGGCTTCATAATAGAGCCTCCTCACCTATAAGTTAAAAAAAACCGTTATCACTCCACTAAACTCCGGTAAACTCCGGCATTTATGCAGAGTTTGGAGAGAGACTGAATTGTGTTGCGATCTGATGTACTCAGTCTTACCTTACATTTGTGTAAGAGATTGTTTCCGCGAGAGGCCGGATTGCTCCGCGATCTGATGTACGCAGTCTTACCTTAAATTTTGTATAAGAGACTGTTTACGCGGCTCGAACTCGTGACCCGAGGGTCACAAAGCAGCAATCTTACCAGTTGCTCTAATAACGGCCCTCACCTCTAAGTTCCAATATTTCTTAATTATATTAATTTTGAAAGGCTAGTATAATAAAAGCAAGAAAGAACTTCGGAAGGAAAGGGAACAATCGTGGGAACAATTTTCATTTCTAATTCATAGTATTTTACTTTTAATACCAAAACATTAAATTGGCTTATAATTGTTTCGGATATATAATAGCTTAACCAATAATAAAGCAAACACTATTTCTTAACTTTGGAATATGATGCAATAAAGCAAAATGACTCATTAAATTGGTTTTGTTTCTTATATTGTGAAGTAGCAGTTGATCGACGCAGCGTAACGCAATTTTCAGTATAAGTCATCGTGAAACAATGTGTACGCGTTTCTAACACATGGATATAGTTGTATATATCCGACCTCATATCCCACATAGACAGAAATTTCTACGTAATGGAGTAATGCTTTTGTTGTATTATATTAACCAATAAAAATAAGTCCAGTCAGCTAAGCATAAACATAGCAGAACTCCATGAGGAAATCAGGAAGTAAAATTTTTGGCGGGAACTATAGCCGTTGGCTGCGCCATCCCACATCTTGGCGCCAAACTCATCACTCGAGTTTTTTCTATTTTTCTATTTTTCTCTTTATAGCGCTCACACAAATCAGATATAAACCATATTCTACACCTAAAAAACATTGAAAATTTTTTCGGCTTGTTGAGTGGCCCTTTTCCTTTTTCCCTCTTTCTTCTCCCTTCCTGTTTTTCTCTTCCAACTGTTTGATCTTTTGCCGCCTCCTTTTACGCTTTCCCCGCGCAATACCAGTGCTTTCATCTTAGAATAAAGCTTAATCTTTGCTCAAAATCTCTCTTTTTACCTCTTGGATTTCTTCAAATATCATTAAAAAAGAGGCATCCTTTTCCTGGCTTTCTCCCCTGCTTTTCCTTCATCAAAATCTTGATTGTTTATCCACTCGGGTACTGTTCTGTTTCTTCCTGCAATTATTGAATTTGGTGGTTATAAAACGATTGATTGTGGCAAGTTTCGAAATGGGATTCTCGAAAAACCATCAGATCGAAGGAGGAAAGGATTTGGAAGATAAGAAATGGGTTATCGGGAGAAAAGGGATAAGGGCTCCTTTAAAATCAGCAGACATTAATACTCAGGAGCAGAACGAGGAGGTTGACAAGGGCCGGTCGACAACTCCGACCGGCAGACATTCAAGAATATCAGACGATTTGAGGTGCCCGCCGGCGCCGAGGAAGCGCCGACCGGTTTCCTCTTGCAATCTTGCCGGTGCTAGAGAATTCTTTAATCCTCCTGAGTTGGAACCATTTTTTGTTCATTATTTTGAGAAGGCAAACTAATTTCGAGTTAGAAGGGTTCAATTGTCATTTACTCCTCCAACTCTTTCCTTCTTTTTCATATCCCCCCCCCCCCCCCCCCCCAAAAAAAATGCCCACCCTCCTTTTAATTGTGCTGATAGTTTAGGCTTTGAATTCAGAGAGTTATTGTACATGCATCATTCTAAGTTATGACTCGTTTTACTTTTAGTTTATTTAGATTGATGATGAATTATTTACTTTAAGATCATGGTTTCGAGACGAAATTCTATTGTACAAATTGTATGGGAAGACTTTGTAAGATCGCAAAGCAATCCGGTCTCTCTCCGTAACCTTGCCCAAACACTAAATCCTAGTGCATTAGAAGCTGAAAACCTTACACAAATACAAAAGCCTACTCCACTGAAAACACTCTTTTATTGCTCAAATTTTTGATGAATGTATTGTAGCAATCTTTTATTGTTTGTCTTTGAAGGTATTGTTCCCATGGAAAAGCGCCTTTGGCTGTCGGTCACCAGAAACTCTTGTACAGTCACCCAATCAAATTAGCAATTTAGCATATCACATAACACTCACTAATGTCTCATAAAATAATTTCGCGTTGTATGTAATTGTTTTTATGCAAGTCTAATTAACATATTGTATTTACATAATAATTTGAATGATGCTTTGCAATAAGATAATGATGTATTTATACGTTATTTTATAAAACGAATGAACTTATTACAATTATTGAATAAATGTTTGTTCAATCATATTACTAACACTGTATAGAACAAGACTGCTTTCTAGAGAGAAAACCAAAAATATGTTGTTTTGATGTAAAATATATATTTTTTTTAAATAATCAGGACGTTTTTGTCGAAAACGTCTAAAACGTTTAAGATTTATTTAAAAAAAAAGGTCTTGGAATTGCATCCAGACACGTTTGACAGTTGTGTCATAAGGATCGGGGACGTATATGAGAGTTGTATCTTGAGCATAAACAGTTTTCGGATGAGATCTGAGTAGGCCTCGTATGAAATAAAATATGAGGTCTCCAATCACGCGATGCCACGTGTACAAAAAGGTCTGCTGTTTAATTTTTTTTAATTTTTTTTTTAAAAAAAAGTCATTTTATACACGTGGCGTCGTGTGATTGGATGCCTCATATTTTGCCTCATATAAGGCCTCTTCTGATCTCATCCGAACAGTTTTGGACAAGGAAGTAACTGTAT
Organism: Eustoma russellianum; assembly: GCA_036186865.1. Classification (NCBI taxonomy): domain Eukaryota; kingdom Viridiplantae; phylum Streptophyta; class Magnoliopsida; order Gentianales; family Gentianaceae; genus Eustoma; species Eustoma russellianum. Next base: position 40,912,954 of record AP025045.1, read on the forward strand.
TAAAACGCATGACGAGGTCGGATTGTCTCGCCAAGGTAAAAGTCGAAATATCCGGGGTCTAAGGCCGTTATCTCCCCGTCAACAGTCCTTGGAAGCCTGAGAAAAGAAAGAGAGCGTTAAGGGCCCCAGGGCGCTGCCCCGGAGAAATCCTCCGACGCTCAAGTCAGTTGTCGGCATTATAGCGTATGGCTTTAACTGAAATATAGGTTTGATGAAACCTGTTTGAGGTCGGCCAAAGTGTAGGCCGAGCTGAGATGAGAGCAGCGGGGTGTTACTGAATTGTGATTTGGACTTGCGATTTTTTCTTTTTTTCTCTTACTATTGAAGAAGCTCTTTTATAGTTGGCGAAGCTGGGAGCTGCGTGTCTCAGATGGATGAGATGACGACGTCTGGCCCGCTTGCATGGCAGCCGTGCAGCTGCTAAGGATTGTTGTGCTGGCACTTTCCCTCCGTATGATTGACATCTGGAAGATTGGATATTGCATGTAGACCACGTAGCACACAGCACTGTGACTGTTGTAACCTGGCCGAGGTCAGTAATCAGACTCGTGGTCTGACCAGATCCGAGGCCGAGATGTGTTCCTTTGGACGGGACGGAACTGTTGAGGGTTTTAGCCAGGAACCAAGGGTTGGTTTCCTTTGGCCGATCTGGATGTATAGCCGACTTCTTCTAGATGTCCGAGATACTGT
>AP025045.1:40913653-41042153 GCA_036186865.1 Eustoma russellianum
CGGCCGATCTGGATGTATAGCCGACTTCTTCTAGATGTCCGAGATACTGAGCTATTATGGCCGAGGTGCCATTTTGAAGGGCAGAAATGCCGAGACCTTGTAATAGTGCTTGGGCTGAGGTTCTGGCCAGGCTATTCCAGTTGAAATAACTGAAGCCGAGATAAGATCCATTGGCCAAGGCATGACCATTGAGCCGAGGTGAAAACCTTTAGGCTGTGGTGAGGCCGTATTGGCCGAGGTGAACCCTTAGGCTGAGGTGGACCCTTGGGCCAAGGTGAAACCTTTAGTTCCAGTAGGGTGCTGACCATGTTGCCGAGATGGTGTGGGGCCTCTGTGGCCGAAACGGAGTATTCGTCCGCATATAACTTGGTCAGTCGTCAGGCCGACCTGCGGCACTTAATCATTTCTATACTCTTCCTCTAACGTTGACTGTCATTGACTAACGGGTGAATTTCTTGGTATCATCATCTGCCCCCCAGATTAGACTGGCCGAGCTGACCTGAGGGCAGGCTGATCTGATGATTTCGTTGTCTTCAGCCGAGGTGTCTCTCTTAAAGCCAATTACTCCATATCTATCAAGCGCGGTGTACGAAGCATCAGTTCGTAGCTGTACTGATTGGATCAGACTGACCAAACAAATGACCTTCTCGGACACGTGTCCATCTCGGATTAGTTTGTCCTGCGCAATTATTATCTTCGCAGATCGAGGTGACGACGGTTCAGCTTTTAATCTCGTCGGTTCAAGATTCGATGCCAATCAGCCTTGATGGTGGCGCGGGAATCGAGGTCAGCCTAACCCGAGGTGACCTTTGAAATGGCTGAGACTTGCCTATAAATAGGGCTTCATTCCTCATTTTTTTCCTTTTGCACTCTTAATTGCTCTCCTCATTCTTGCTCTTCATCGGTGTCAGCTCTTCCGGCGTTTCCCCTTGCTCCGACGTCCTTTTCATCTCGGCGATCTTCTTTCTCTTCCGGCTAATCGCCTGTAAGTCTTCTTTGCTAGCTTTCATGTCTTCGGCTTCTGACTCGCAAAATCGCTCCGAAGGAGCTTCTTATGTTGGAAATGTCGAAACCTTTAGTTCCTCATCGGAGAAGACGATTGTCTCTGAGAACCGTCCTCCAGCTCGGCTTCTGGCTGGTGCTGGTAATGTTGCCGGCCCCAGTAGCCGAGCTCCGCCGAGCAGAGCTATAACAGTAGTCGAGGTTTCGCCGGAGCAAGCTGAAACTATTCCTGCTCCGGAAACTATCACAATTCCCCCAAAATCTAGGGTTTGTCTATAGGGGGTCTCCTTCAGCCGAGGTTCAAGAGTCCTTTTGTACTCTGTCCGAGGTGGACGTGTCTTTATTATGCGGGATGTACGATATTGACGTTGAGCAATTCGATCCCATCCTTCCTTTACCCAATCAAACAGCCTATGACCCTCCTGCGGGATATGAAGCCATCTACGAAGAATATTTCCATTCTGGATTCCGTCTTCCCGTCCCAGTTTCTTTGTTTCGAATTCTTCATTCTTACAACCTTAGGCTTCCCCAAATTAAGCCTAACAGTTTGAAAATTATTCTTTCTTTTCTGCTCTTCCTTAGAGCATCTGAGATCCCCTTCGATCAAAGAATCTTTAGGAGTCTGTTTGCTTGTAGGTCTTCGGAGAGTTGGTATTACTTTACCAAAAGAGTGACTCCTGAAGATTTTAATTACGTTGTACATATTCCTTCCTTCAAGAAGAATTGGAAGGGTAGGTTCTTTTATATTAGGAAGTTAGGGTTACCCCAACTTGATATATGGAAGTCGGGCAGAGCTGACAACATGAAGCCGAGCCCAGAATATTGTGACGAGGCGGACAAGTTGTACTCTCTGCCTGTGGTCATTGACTGGCATAGAGTTAATGAGTCCGTTCTGAAGGCAGCCGATCTGAGTTCTTTAGCCTCTGGTCCTCATTACAAACCTCTTTCTCCAGAAAATTTGGCAGTAGTCCGGGGTATACTCTACTACTTGTGCTTCTTTCTCATCTCTAACTTCCCCCACTTAACCTTGTGCACTTTATGCAGGCTCCATGGCTCCTGGAGGAAAGGATTTTGCGGCAAAGATTGCTAAGGCTGCAGCTCGCAAGAAGGCTCAGGCCGCGAAAGCAAGGGCTGAGGCCGCACAAGAACTGCCCCCAGCCGAAGGCATTGCCGAGGCCGAGGTTAATCAAGCAATCACAATTGCTTCTGAATCCACCACTCCAGGTATCTTGCATTTTGAAGACACATTAAATCGTTTTCTTGAATGGTTTTTAACTTCAGTTACCGTAGCAGGGGCAAGGGCCAAGATCTCGCCAACAGACCCCACTCCTGCTGATCTCGAACGGACCCAGCAATTTGAGGGTTCCTTCTTGGGAAAAAGGCCAAGAGAAGATGCCCCCGTTCCTGAGGCCGAGATGGCACCTGCTCAGGAAAACACTTTAACAGTGGGTGAATTTGATGAGGCTGACACTGTTGCAAACCCGGCTATCGCCAGAAAGATGAATAGCCTAATCTTGCCATTGGACAAGCAACGCTTCTCATCTGCATCTTGGGGCAGCTTGGTCAACACTATTCATATCAATTCTGCCATGGTATGATCTATCTCTTGCTCGTTACTTCTGCTGAAGTTTTACCCTCTCCTTTTTGGTGACTCAGCTGAAGGTGCAACTGTCCGAGCTCATTAGCCGGGGTGAAGAGCTGCAGGATCAGCTGGCAGCTAAAACTCAGGAGTCTGATGTTAATTCCCAGAGCATCGCATTTTTGAAGTCGGAGATCATCAAAATTCGAGGCCAAAAGGAAGAGGCTGAAACCAAATGGGTTACAGCTAACTCCTTGGTGTCCGAGCTGGAAAAGAGGAATGCCGACCTGGAGGCATGCTACAACCAAGTGATGGCTGAGTCTGGGCAGAAAGATGCCGTGATCAAAACCCTGCAAGAGAAACTGGAGCAGCAAGCATCAAACTTTTCTGCTCAACTTGCTGCGGCCAAGTCTGAAGCAGTGGCCGAGTTCAAGAAGTCTGAACTGTTCGAAGAGAATATGGTGCTACTGCAGGGCCCAGTTATGCAGATGGGCCAGACAAAAGCCATTGATGTCTGTGCTGAGGTCTGCCCCCAGCTGAATAAGGATGACCTTCGGCTGGTTGAGCTTTATAACATCAATGCTGAGGCCGAGTTCGAAGCCCAGTTTCAGAAGTTCACTGATGGGGCAGACTTGCGTGATGATGATGAGCAAATCTAAACTTAGATTGTAATAAGTGTACTCTTGTCATCAATGAAAGTTTCTGCCCTCTTAATTTGCAATTCTCGTTTGTTCCCGAGTTTTTTGTATTTTTCAGTATTTTCTAACTTTTTTGTTGCCGAGATCACACGTCGAACTCACTAATCTTGAGCAAATCTCTGCCCGCAGACGTGTAACTTGAGCTTTCTAAGTTTATTATTGCCGAGATTGAATTTTGGGCTTACTAAACCTGCTCAACTTTAATAAAAGATGACAAAATAAAAGTTACCTTGTCTTGCTAAGCTTGAATAAGAGAATCTTGTGTTGCCTTGGCCGAGATCCCATCTAAAGGGATAATTCTGAGCATATCCGTCGTATGCTACCCGAGGTGAGATATAGAGATCTGCCCCGACCTTATCCAGATTTGCCAAGGTCATACAAGTCTCGAGCAAGTTGGTGTCCCGGGCTGGCCGAGATGCAACTTCAACCCTCAAGCGAGATCTTTCCCAAACCTGCTGAGAAGAAATCTTTAACCCTCTGGCGGGCTCTTTCCCCAGAACCTGCTGAGGAGAAATTTAACCCTCTGGCGGGCTCTTTCCCCAGATCTTGCTGAGGAGAAATTTAACCCTCTGGCGGGCTCTTTCCCCAGATCCTGCTGAGAAGAAATCTAACCCTCTGGCGGGCTCTTTCCCCAGATCCTGCTGAGGAGAACTTTTTAACCCTCTGGCGGGCTCTTTCCCCAGATCCTGCTGAGAAGAAATCTAACCCTCTGGCGGGCTCTTTCCCCAGATCCTGCTGAGGAGAAATCTAACCCTCTAGCGGGCTCTTTCCCCAGATCCTGCTGAGAAGAAATTTTTAACCCTCTGGCGGGCTCTTTCCCCAGAACCTGCTGAGAAGAAATCTAACCCTCTGGCGGGCTCTTTCCCCAGAACCTGCTGAGAAGAAATTTTTAACCCTCTGGCGGGCTCTTTCCCCAGAACTTGCTGAGGAGAAAATTTTAATTAACTTCAGTTCCACAAGGCTGTCAATAACACTGAGTTGAATGAACACTTGTTATTGCTGAGAAGTTTCATGCACCAAGAGGTGACTGCTGTACAGGCCAACTATAAGGCCGAGCTGGGGGTTTTCAGATGTATACGAAAATTGATCCCCACTTTGAGCTCAGTTAACAGTCAAGGCAGCCTAACTTGCTGTTTTTTCAACTCAGAGTTTCCACTCGGGTTGATGTCCACCTCAAGGATCTAAATCGGCCCCACTGCGCAAGTTTCATCTCGGATCGTGAAACTGCTGCAGATGGCCGAGCTCAATCTGGCGAGCTATCTCTTTCCCGAGTTGCCTACAATCTTCTGTATCATGTCCTATATCATGATGATATAGGCAGTAGAGTTGAGGATCCCTCTTATGGAGTGGCCCTGCAAGGGGCTTTGGTTCCTTCACCAAACTCTTCTTCCTCATACAGGAAAGGATGCGAGCTTTTGAAGCCAAAAGAGAAGTCTTTTCTCTTCCATGGCCCCACATCCGAACTTTGACAGATGCTCTTTCTCGCCGTGAGGCCTGGATATGTGTTCCAGAACTGGAAGGCCGAGATGAGACCGAAGGGTGCTGTATGGTCTGATAATCAGACCTCCGTGGTGAGTATCCTGCTTCAGATATAATCTTAGCTTGACATTCAGAATGATACCCTGGCCGAGATGGAGAATATTCCAATTGCTGGGCACTAGTACTGCTAGGAGAGGGGTCACTGATACCTTCTGTTAAGGTTTTCCCTCTTATCTCCATTACAGCTTGGAAAGCTGCCGGGTTTTGAGCCACATAATGTATGGCGCTCATATGCTCCTCATACGAGAAAACAATAAGAGTTGAAATCTCCTCCAGCCCTTTGGAATGCTGCTCCACTGAGGGCAGGGAAGACCTTTGATTGTCTTCCTTGCTCATCTTTCTCTCGATAGCTTCCTAAGTCAACTAAGATGAGTTGTTGGAAATGATTTGATATTTCGAGAGCCAAGGGACCCGGAGGTTCAGGCCCTCCTTCTAGCGCCAAAATGACGAGGTCGGATTGTCTCGCCAAGGTAAAAGTCGAAATATCCGGGGTCTAAGGCCGTTATCTCCCCATCAACAGTCCTTGGAAGCCTGAGAAAAGAAAGAGAGCGTTAAGGGCCCCAGGGCGCTGCTCCGGGGAAACCCTCCGACGCTCAAGTCAGTTGTCGGCATTATAGCGTATGGCTTTAACTGAAATATAGGTTTGATGAAACCTGTTTGAGGTCGGCCAAAGTGTAGGCCGAGCTGAGATGAGAGCAGCGGGGTGTTACTGAATTGTGATTTGGACTTGCGATTTTTTCTTTTTTTCTCTTACTATTGAAGAAGCTCTTTTATAGTTGGCGAAGCTGGGAGCTGCGTGTCTCAGATGGATGAGATGACGACGTCTGGCCCGCTTGCATGGCAGCCGTGCAGCTGCTAAGGATTGTTGTGCTGGCACTTTCCCTCCGTATGATTGACATCTGGAAGATTGGATATTGCATGTAGACCACGTAGCACACAGCACTGTGACTGTTGTAACCTGGCCGAGGTCAGTAATCAGACTCGTGGTCTGACCAGATCCGAGGCCGAGATGTGTTCCTTTGGACGGGACGGAACTGTTGAGGGTTTTAGCCAGGAACCAAGGGTTGGTTTCCTTTGGCCGATCTGGATGTATAGCCGACTTCTTCTAGATGTCCGAGATACTGAGCTATTATGGCCGAGGTGCCATTTTGAAGGGCAGAAATGCCGAGACCTTGTAATAGTGCTTGGGCTGAGGTTCTGGCCAGGCTATTCCAGTTGAAATAACTGAAGCCGAGATAAGATCCATTGGCCAAGGCATGACCATTGAGCCGAGGTGAAAACCTTTAGGCTGTGGTGAGGCCGTATTGGCCGAGGTGAACCCTTAGGCTGAGGTGGACCCTTGGGCCAAGGTGGAACCTTTAGTTCCAGTAGGGTGCTGACCATGCTGCCGAGATGGTGTGGGGCCTCTGTGGTCGAAACGGAGTATTCGTCCGCATATAACTTGGTCAGTCGTCAGGCCGACCTGCGGCACTTAATCATTTCTATACTCTTCCTCTAACGTTGACTGTCATTGACTAACGGGTGAATTTCTTGGTATCATCAACGCAAAAAACCGATTGTGACAATTTCGAAAGGTACGTTAGCAGGGGTATTTAATGAACTGAACTGTTCGCAAACAGTTTGAGTTTGATTCATATTTGACAACTTAGAAGGCCTTGTTTGCAGTAGTTACATTGCAATGAGTCTCTGGCAAAGCCTTGACAACTTAGAAGGCTGCTGAGTTCCTGATTTGCATCCTCCACGACCACAAAGGTCATTGGGTCTAGAACAGTAGAGATCCATAGAGTCAGATGTATTGAACTTTTGCTCCCGAAGTGGAGTTCAATATGCATTCACTTTTTGATACAGCCTCCATTTGACATATTTAGCACCAAGATGGAGTTCAATATACATTTACACACTTAAAACTGAGCAAGTATTTCTCTTCAAGCATCCAAGGAAACAAATACCAAGAATGCAGAAAAATCCCCTTCTTTGTGCACAGGGATAAACAAAGGCGATTTGATGATTTTTTTCTGAAAGAACAAGGTCTTAATGAAGACACACTCTAGTTATGGTTATGAGTTAGCCTTTAATAAAGATAAATAAACACTTATAATGAAGGAATACCATTTCAAGGTGGTATATATGTAGTAGTTACTCTCCATTTGTTTGTTTCTAAGGTCTAGTGGCTAACTCTGAGTGAATTAATGTTGGAGACACTCAATGCTGTACCAAGACGCAGTCGTACAACGTGTGCATATGAAACAGCAAAATAAAATAAATCAAACCCGGGGCGAGTCGAGGACTCTGTCCTTAAGACGTATTGCTCCGGTATACTGTGCCCAACCGGTGTGAGCAATCATCTCCCAGGATACAACGGGTACCTGTTCAGTTGAGCGGCACTGCTGAACTTGAACTACTTCGAACCTTCGAATGTCCTGACTTCTCCCGAACGTAATGCAAGCCTCGAATGCTATGAATGCAGAATGCCATGGAATGCTAGAGTAAGGTGTGTGAATAAATGCACCCTTGCCCTCTTTATATAGGGGAGTCGGTTGGAGAACAAGGTACCGAGACCGTTGGATCAAAACCGTAGTTTGATTTAGGCCGTTAGATTAAAACCTCCTATCTAGATTAGGAAGGTTTAATCTCAGCCTTCAGATTAAGGATTGATTCGCAGGTTTAAACCTGGACCGTTAGATGGAAATCACATTCGGTTAAGCGGTTAAGACAGTTTAAATCTTGGCTGTTATATTAAAGCTGCCTTCCCTGCCACCGTTAGATCACAACAGACTAATCTTATTTTAAACCGGAGGATAGCGTTAGTTTCACGTTTGAAACCTAATTGTTCAAACAGAACGATTCTGCCCGCTGTCAAACTTCGATCGAACACATCGATCGATCGAAGTGACATCGATCGATCGATGTCGGACAGAGTACTTCAATCGATCACATTGATCGATCTAAGTGACATCGATCGATCGATGTGATCGATCAATGTCCTCTGATCGTCTTTGATCGATCAATCAATCGATTGAAGCTTCCTGATCAACTTCGATCGATGACATCGATCGAAATGTCCGTCAGAAGCTTTCTACGCCACATGGACACATCCAACGTGGCATTCCTCCATTAGGGCGACACGTCACCCATCCACAACATTTTCCATCCACTTTGAGCATTAATTTCACATTCACATAACATCGTAATTGAGTGATTCCACATCCTAAAATTAACTACTCGTCACGTAGATAATTAAGGATTCATTAGTTTTCGATTATCATTATCGGAAACTCATTAAGCTCAAAGTACGTTGCTCAACCAAGTTTTGCAACATTCATTAATAGGCCAAAGCCCAAATCTTTCAATCTCCAACGATGGAACAAAGCCCAAACCTTTAATTCTCCAACCATTAAAACATTGACTTAAAAGAACTTTGGAATATGACATTTGCTACAACAGTAACCACACGATACATTACATATGGAAAAGGAGTTAAAAAATGGAAAAGGAAAATGGCTTCATAAGATTCACCATATTTTAAGTGGCCAACATGGAAAAAACTAATACTAAACTAGATCAATTAGGTGTAGGATTACATGTCTGGGTTCTGAAAAAAACTTACCAATTTAGTAGGTGCTTAGCTTCTGATTTACATCCTCAATAAAACTATATAAAACTGAAACAATAAGAGATCTGGAGTAATGAATGCGACATTTGTTCATATCCGATCTTCTGGAGCAAAGGCCAATACTCCTGGTCCTGTGGGCTCCAACTGTTCCAGTCTCAGTACCACTGCAAACCGGGCAACAATCCTCTAACCTAATCGGGCCAGATGCAATGGATTCGTCATTACTGGCTAAGACAGCAGTATTGCACCCACGCTGCGCGTGCCATGAATCGAACATTTGTCTTTCTATAGCAATCTCTCAATCCAAGTACCGAATGAACTATGTCCTGCTAGCTTCATATCTGTATCTTATTAATGAACAAATAATTCATACGGAGCAATTACCTTTCAATATCTCATTAATTAACAAATAATTCAAGGAGTAATTACTTTTCAATCGTAAAACAATTCCTGCGTCTGACAAGTTATTGACCATTCGACGAAAACATTCAAGTGTTTTCAAAATTTCATAAAAAACATGACAGAAGGCATAGTGTAACTTTTTGATAACATAAAAATAGGTGGTCAGAAATTCAACAAAAGTCTCTAAAATTATCCCAGAATATAAAGATAATTCAGAAGTTGCTATCACCCTTACAACCTTAACATTGCTATTCACTACTGATTCTTAGGGGCGGCTAAAACCTGGGAGCTTCTCAGTGAAACTGCTAGCCAGTTCTTGCCAACTTCATCGAAGTTGCCTATAAGTCCTAACTACTCAATAAATCATCCATTTTCTTTTCTTTCATAAAGCAAGAATTGCAAGAATCCAACATCCTTTTCTTTTGGGTTTCAAAACAACTAGCAGCTTTTGATACAACAACACATACACATACCCAGTATATCCCAACGAAAGCAAAATCTATCGCTTGAGCCTGGAGTACTTCCATCCCAAAGGACAGAGAGTTTGATTCCAGTGAAACCTCGGCTCTATATATACTTACGTAGATGACATACTAATAGAGATATAATTTGTTAGTGAAAGAATTTAGTAAATACAAATAGAACGCTTCCTATACTAAAATTTAGCTGCAAAGAACAATGAAGCATCAATTATCAACAGAATCCCAAACCAAGTACTTAACATTTTAAGAAACTCTTTATGGGCAGTTCAAGACTGGCACTAATTCTACAATGGTACATATGACATTCATATATATGTTCAAATAAAATTACAGAAACTTCCACATTGTTTATTGCATTTGAAGTATAAACACGTTTCCACCAATAACTAATTGAGCATTCGGGAATTACCACAACCTATACTATGATTAAGAAAATAAAACACATAAAACCATTCTTCTTCATGACATTTTCCCAGAAACACATGAAGCATTAGGCTACAACAATCTCAATAGAATTGTTCAATGCCCATCTTTTAGCAGCAATAGACAGCTTCCCATCTTCGATATTCAACTGTCTCAGATGCCTAAAATTCAGAAGCAACGATTCAATTCCAGAAGCATTGATCCTGGTACAGAACACCAAATCAACTTTCTCTAATTGCTTGCAACTGCTAATCAATGTCGCGATAACCGCATTAGTCAGCTTATTGCATCCCCTCAACTTCAATTGGTGTAAGCCACAACAAGAAACCAACATTGATATGATCTCTTTATCAACCAACATTTCATTGTAAGACAAGTCCAACACCCTCAGCTTCCTTAAATTCTGTCCAATGGCTGTCAACAACCCGCTTTCTCTCTCGATAGCATCGCAATTTATTAAAGCCAAATCCTCAAGCACATCACTCAAAGATCGGATTAATGTCTTTATACCTTCCCCTGTGACAAGACAGCAACTTTGCAACCTTAAACTTGTCAAAGCCCTCAACTTTTCAGACATGGCTATTAAATGATCATCATCTAGAAAAACGTGGGTTTCTCTCTCTTAAAATTTTTCTCTCGCCTCTCTCTACTTTTCACGGAAACTTCCACCTTCTCTCTCCTCAATTATTCTCCTCTGCCACCCTCAACGTTCGAAAAATATTCATCTCCGCCGCTCTTCTCTCCCTTTTCCTCCCATTTCTTCTCATCGGAGTTTACACAGTTTTTGTAAACAAGATCCACAATAACTTCTGAGTTGCTCCTCTTTTGAATCTAAGGCCGTGAAGGCCTTCGGCCTCTGCTAACAGAGGTCGTTTCAACCTAGCTTTCTCCAGAAATAATCAAAAATGGGCATTTTCTTCCTGGATCTGTCCATTTAAACAACATGCAAGCCACAATCCGTGCGAAATCCGCTTGGGCATCCTTGCTTAAGCCGGATTTTTGCCCAGAAGCTACTTCTACTCTATCTACAACTCCAATCGACAATTATAATGGCTCAAAATCTTTTGCCATTGATCCTTCCAGTGTAGCGGAGGACAAAGTGAAATGGTCAACTGCTATTATAGGCCAAGTGATGGGGAATAGTGCTTCCTTCTTCAATATGAAACATTTCGCTGAACAGAGGTGGTCTTCCAAGGGGTTACTAGAGGTCCAAAAAATTGAAGATGGTCTATTTGTCTTCAGATTCCAATCTGAAGGTTCAAAACTGGAGATTCTGGAGCAGTCCCCCCTTCCATTTGGGAACCGGGTACTTTTTCTCTGGCCTTGGACTCTTGATGAACCGATACAAAAGCTTAAGCTAAACAAAGTACCGGTTTGGGTTCAGTTTCCCAAACTAAGGCCTCACTATTTCAACTCTCGTGTTCTTAGTGGCTTAGGCTCTATTATTGGTAAGCCTCTGTTTATGGACAAGTTAACCACACTCCAATCTAGAGTTGCCTATGCAAGGATTTGCATAGAGATAAATGCAGACGTTTCCCCTCCATCGGTTATCAATTACATTGATGAAAATGGGGTGGAACGTTCGCAGCAGGTGCTGTACGAGTGGATACCTCTCCGTTGTGGAACCTGTAAAACATTCGGGCATTCATGTGACACAAGATCCGAAAACGCAGCAAAGAGCAGGCCACAGGTTAATCAGAGGCTTGACAAAGGTAAGAGCAAAATTTTGGATATGGCCACTGAGGGTGAAAATGTTTGGCGTACAGCTGGTCCTAGCCGTCTCCGTCATCAACGGAAACCTGCCGTGGAGGATTCGACCCTTAAACTCACTGAAGAGCAGGCTGCTGTTATGGAAAGGATAGCAGCTCCAGTCCAGGCTGCTGGCGAGAACGAGTCTCCCGTGGCCTCTCCTAAACTCTCAGGTAACTCTGCAAATAAATTTGATGTTCTTCATTCTGTCGCTGAGGATGTTACCGAGGATTGCTCCTCTCCAAAGCTCGTTCACAGTCCTGCCCTTGTAGCCAAACAATGTGAAGGGGAAAAAAGGTCTGATGGTACTCTTCCTGATAGAAATTTGACCTGCTCTGATACTTCATCCTCTGAGGATGACAGCCTTGACACAACAACCCCTCTTAAGTTGGTCATCAATAGTAGCACCAAAGTAAAGTCTAGGATACACAACTCAACTCAAATATCTCCTTCGGCTCATGCTGTTCGGCCTGACCAGGATGAAGTCCAAATGGCTCCCTCTGATCTTAAGGAAAACAGTACTTGTAGGCAAATTAAAGTAAAAAGCACTCTTTCGGACGAAAGTTCTAATGAAGAGGAACCAAATTCAGAGAAGGAAATAGTCCAAGTCAAGCACTCTAGTAGGGGTGCAGTTAGGGGAAGAAATAGGGGTAGAGGAGGTAAGCATCCTAGATGATTAAGTTAGGATGTTGGAATATAAGGGGGCTCAATTCCCCCTTAAAACAAAAAGAAATCAAATCATTTATAGCTAGTAAAGACATTAGTATCATTGGTCTACTTGAGGTTAAAGTTAGACACAACAACCTGGAAAACTTTGCAAAAAGAACCCTTAGGCACTGGGAGGTCTTCCATAATACCCAACCAAACTCGGTGGCTCGAATTTGGTTGGGTATTAACCCAGACTTGTTTCACTCACAGGCCCTCCATTTGGATGATCAATGCATCACCTGTAAGGTTACTGCTAAAACTTCTGACCAAGAATCTTTCATTGTTACTGCTGTTTATGGCTACAACGAACGCAGTAGACGCAGGGACCTCTGGTCTTGTCTAAGGTACCTCAGTGCCATCTATGGTCAGCAACCATGGATTTTAATGGGTGATTTCAATACCATCCTTGATAGTGGTGGAAAGAAGGGTAATAAGAAGTTCGATAAAAACGCAATTAAGGAATTTAAGGAATGTCTGCAAACTATTGATGTAATGTCTATTCCCTCACGTGGTTTTAATTTCACATGGTCTAACAAAAGGGACATTACAAATAGAATCTATACTAAAATAGATCATATGTTTGTCAATGAGGAATGGAATAACATGTTCCCCAACTATCAACTGGATTATGAGGCCCCATTAATCTCGGACCACTCCCCTGGCATCTTATCTATAAAGGTCTCAAAGAACCTGGGCCCTAAACCTTTTAAATTCATTAAAGGTTGGATGATGCACCCGCTCTTCAAGGATACCCTTGTAAGTAGTTGGTCCATCCCTATTCAGGGTAACCCCCAAATCAGACTCTTTAAGAAGTTAAAAAGACTCAAAGAACCACTCAAAAAGTTAAACCAAAAATACTTTGGCAACATATCCACAAAAGTCCAAAACGCTAGACAAACTTTGGAATTGGCTCAACTCAAAGCCATGGAAGATGATAACAACCCCTTTGCAAGTCAACTTGAAAAAAATGCTCTTGAAGAATATGTTAGACTATCCACCTTTGAGGAATCTTTCCTCAAAGAAAAGGCTAGGATTAGATGGATGAAAGATGGGGACAAAAATACTCATTTCTTCCACCGTTCTGTTAAAGCACATACAGCCAGGAATAAAATACTTAGATTACAAGATGACAGTGACAGATGGACTTCTAACTATGAGGAGGTCAAATCCCTGGCGGTCAGTTTCTTTGAAAATTTGTTCAAAGAACCCAATTCAACAAAATCACAAATTGATCACTGGTCTGGTAAAGTTCTCAGTGATGAGTATGCCACCGCTTTGACTTCACAGGTCACATCCAAAGAAATAAAAGACACTCTGTTTTCCATGAAAACAGATAGTGCCCCTGGTCCTGATGGTTTTACTGTCGAATTTTTTAAAGAAAATTGGGACTTGGTTGGTGATGATGTTACCCATGCTGTGTGGTATTTCTTCACTCATGACTATCTTTACTATCCTATAAACACCACGGCTATTTCCCTTATCCCAAAAACTGAAAGTCCAGTCAAAATGAAGGAATTCAGACCAATCTCTTGTTGCAATGTGACTTACAAAATAATCTCCAAAATCCTTGCAAACAGAATCAAACCCATCCTCCCCTCTCTGGTTGATGAAAACCAGTCGGCCTTTGTGCAAGGTCGATGCATCCAGGATAATATCCTGCTCATGCATGACCTTGTAAAGACCTACCAGAAACCTGGGGGCCCTAGTGGGTGTGCCATTAAGGTTGATATCATGAAAGCTTTCGACACTGTCAAATGGGACTACCTACTCTCCATCCTCACCCATATGCATATCCCGGAGAAATTCCGTCATTGGATTTTCCTTTGCATTTCCACTGCCTCTTTCTCCATTAACCTTAATGGTTCCCTCACTGGGAACTTCACATCCACAAGAGGGCTGCGTCAAGGTGATCCCTTGTCCCCTGCCCTTTTCATCCTCACTATGGAAGGATTTACTCAGATTCTCAAAACACATACTCAATGCCAACCCTTCAACTTCCATCCCAAATGTGGGAACTTGGAAATTTCCTCTCTGGCCTTTGCAGATGACCTTTTCATTCTGTCAAAGGCAGATGAGGATTCCATTCGAACAATCAAGGGCACTTTAAACTCTTTTGCTAGTCAATCTGGTCTCACCCCAAATCTTGCAAAGTGCGAAGTCTATTTTTCTGGCACCTCAATCTCACAAATGAACACCCTTGCTTCAATCCTAGGTATCCCTATCGGCTCATTGCCTATTAAATACCTGGGGCTTCCGCTTGTGAACAAAAAACTCTCATACTCTGACTGTACGCCACTCTTAGATAAGCTTAAAGCCAAAACCACCAGCTGGACAGCTTCCAAGCTGTCCTATGGTGGGAGACTCCAATTAATCAACTCTGTGCTGCTGGCTATCGTCCGCTACTGGACGGCTGCTTTCTTCCTCCCTAGGAAGGTCATTAGGGAGATTGAACGGCTCCTTAGGTCTTTTCTTTGGGGTAGCCCGAGGAAAGCCAGAGTTAAATGGCTGGATGTCTGTATGCCAAAAGAAGCTGGTGGTCTTGGTCTTCCAAATCTTGTACAGACAAACAACGCTTTCCTCATGAAGCAGATTTGGTTCATCTGTGAAGGCAAAGAGTCCCTTTGGGTTAAATGGGTTCACTCAGTCATTCTTAAAGGTAAGTCTTTATGGATGGCTGCCCCTAAGCAGCAGGATTCATGGTTGTGGAAGAAACTGATTTCGGTTCGAGACATCTTTGAAAAGCACATTTCCCGTGTTATTGGTAATGGCTCATCCACCTACTTTTGGTATGATCCCTGGCATCCCTGGGGTATACTAATTAAAAACCACCCAAATCTCAGGTCGAAGATTAACATCTGCCTGGATGCAAAGGTCGCGGATGTCATCCAAAACTATTGTTGGCATCTGCCTTTTGGTAGAGGTTGGGACAGTCAGGTTATGGAATTTTTAAATGTTTGCACTAGGATCCCAATTCACCCTTGGAATGATCACTGGGAATGGAAACCCAGTAAACATTTCTCTGTGCACAGTGCCATGTCTGCCTTAACACCCCCCTATATCCCCATACCTTGGACAAAAATTGTCTGGAGTAGGTCCCTTCTTCCTAGATATGCTATCATTCTTTGGTTTGCATTTTGGAAGAGGCTACCTACTCTTCAAAAGCTTGCCCTTTGGGGTATTGTTGACTCAGACCATTGTAAACTGTGTGACAGACACCCGGAAACTCAAGATCATTTGTTTTTCAACTGTCACATCTCAAAGCTGATCTGGAAGACTGTGCTGGAGAAACTAAATTGCACCCGCCTTGTTTTTTCCCTGGACTCGATCCAAGAGTGGCTGCTCGCCAACGTATGGCAATCCAAACTTCAGTGGAACTTAGTTTGTCTAAGCCTCTCTGCCGCTGTTTATGGTATATGGAAAGAACGAAACCAAAGAATTCACACTTCCTTGTGTAGAACCCCCCAGACGATCTCGGGGGATATTCTACATAATGTCCGAATGGCTGCTACTACATGGAGAAATTATCGGAAAACGCAAAACAACTGGCACATTGCGGTAAACTTGGGGCTTCCTATGTCAATTTTCTATACATAACTCTCTTACTCATCTTAATGCTACATCTATGATTATTTGTCCATTTCTTCCTAAATTCTTGTGCTTTGGAGAGAGTTGCTGCATTGTCTTTTGCTTCCTGGGTACTGCTGCTTTTACTTCTCTTGTAGGATCCATCATCGCAGTCATCATCTGGAGTGTTGGTGTTTTGGATCTCTTGGCTTCCCTGGACTCCCATTACGATGGAAGCATTTCGTGCCGCTGCTGGGTTATTGCTGTCTATTTTTTGGACGATTGGAGCTCCCTTTTGCTGCTGGAACTGTCACTGTTGAATTCTTTGGGCTTGGTGTTTCTTATCTCTTTGGTGCTCATCCTTGGAATCGTCGGATACCAGCCTCCCTGCTGTTGTGATACCCATACTTGCTTTCATGTTGTTACTTATTTTGTTTGGGTAGAATGTCAGTTCCCTACTTGCCACTATTGCTGGTTGTTCCCTGTAATTAGAATTGTAGTTAGCTTGTGTTTATTGTGGCCACTGTGGTCCACCTTTTGTTCAAAGGTTGGCACTAGTTATAGCTTGCAAATATACGCCGCCTTTCTTTTGAATAGCCAATCCATTATTTTGGCTATGTCATCATTTTGTAACTAATATTTGTAACTTGCCTTTTGGCCTTTTAATGAAATTTAACTTACAAAAAAAAAAAAAAATGATCATCATCAAGATCAAGAGGGAGTCTGAGATCAAGCTTCTTTAACTGGCATTTACTGTGGACAATGAATTGAAGCAAACCTTGTTTACTGCCACCATCATAAACCAACAGTGAATCTAAAGAAACACAGTTTTCAGCTAATTTTAGTAAGACCCCATCAACTATGGTCCTACTGGTCCTTAATTCCACTTCTTGAAGACCCTTTAAATTTTTAATAAATGCTGAAAAGGAAGAATTATCACCCACACCTTCACAGATTTTTAGCTTCAGTTTTCTGAGCCCTTTGCAGTTCCCCCATAGCCAACTGAGACCGTAATCGCTGACCCGAATACCCGTTATGCTAAGACTCCATAAATGCAACTCAGTTTGCTCATCAACAGGGGAATTGAGTTGGAACGACTGAAATTCTGTTGGATTTCCAGTAAGTAATATTGAAAGATCTTTCAAAGAGTGGAGCCCACCAATCCAGTGCAAATCTAGGGGTCTGGATAAAGCAATTGCAAGAGAAATGAGTAAAGGGCAAGAAGTAGAAAGCAAAAGCAGAGAGGATAGAGAAACAGGGTCAGGCAAGAACCGGAGGTGGCGGAGGTTGGGGCAAGAAAAGGCGATGGAACGGAGGAAGCTGTCGGAGGCGGCGGAGGCGGAGGAGGTGGTGATGCTGAGAGAAAGAGATGAAAGATAAGGGTGGGAGGAAAGGAAAGGAGAAATGTAAAGCACAAAAGCAGGAGAGCTTAAGAGAAGAGAAAGAGATTCAGTGGAGGAGCGGAGCAGGCGGAGCCACCGCCTGGAGACAAGAGAGACGGCGGGATAAGATGACGGTGGCAGGCGGCGGAAGATTTCCTGCAGAAGATCGTTGCAGAGGACGGAATCCATCTTAAAATTGGTCAAAGATTTCTGGATTTTCACTGAATTCTGCTGTGCATTATCAATTCATGGAAAAGGATGAACTTAAACATCGAGCTGAAACAGTGGCTTGCCTCCAAGAAAATTCCGTCCGGGGAGGAGTAGGTAAAGAGAGGAAGGGAAGAAAGGTGATTGACTTTTGATTAATGGCAAAGCATTTCAAAGTGGACTAGTTATGCATATTTTGACATCTAAAGTTGTAAATTTGTATTTATTAAATTTCTAACTAACACAATAACACATCATATCTTTACAGAAATTTTATTGTGGTCATTGATCAACTAGTGTCCCAATAAAATGATGACAAATAAGTTTTATCTACATGCAATCAAGGAGGTGATTAGCCAAAACAAAGGGCCTATAAATTGTCTACGCATTTTATTGGTCAATGACCAACTAATCATACTTGGTCATTGACCATTGTAAAATTTGTGCTGTTATTATGTCATCTATACATGTAGATATAGAGTCATATGTCTTTCTAAAAACAAACTCTTTATACTTTGGGATGAATATATTGTTTGATTGAATTTCACCCTCTCCATACCCGTACGATAGTTTTTAATGTCATTGCAATATACTTGTTCAATTGCCATCAACCTTTCACCTTGTCTAAAAGTAAAAATAAAATGATCAACAACAACAACAACATTACCTCATTGTCTTAGAGCTCACGCTTATGGTGAGGTATGGAGGGTCGGATATACGCAACCATATCTATGTGTTAGAAACACATAGAGATTGTTTTCGGATGACCAAAATGTTAAAAAAGACATTTTAATAGTCAAAACATTTTCATACCAATATTTTAGTGCTTTTTGGAATTTTTTGTTCGATGAAGACAAATGAAGAGGACGACAAGGACACCCAATCCCCTCACCGCAAGGGGATGCGGTAAGGCGTGATCGCGCGACACGTGGCAGCAAGAAGGGGTGATGAGGCTAGATGTAGATGATCTTCATCTAACCTTACCACCCCTCTTGCTGCCACGTGTCGCGTGGTCACAAAAGGGGTAAGGAAAGTAGAGGTGAGGAGATCTCAACCCCCTCCCTGGTGTTGTCAATTATGTGGCTTAAGATAAAACACCATTTTTAGTTTCCTTTTCCTTTGATATTTTATTCTGGCCATCATATAGAAGGAATCTATATGTGCGACCCACATATGTTATCACTGTAGAATGTATACGACCAGGATTAAGGTTTTTTTTATTGACCATGATTATTTGATACCATAAACTTTATTCCTACCGTTTTATGGTACACGCCTGTATAAGTGGCCTCTCCTTTTGTGTCTAAGAATGATAAATTTTAGATAGTCAGACTTATGTATAGAAAAGGCTTATCTATCTCATCTTTTATCACACTAACTAATATAATGTTATGTGTATCATTACGTCACTTATATGTATATAACATTATCTTATCTAATGTAATAGATGATGTGACAGATGGAGAAAAAAATCTATCTTTCTAGTGTTTATATTTTTGTCAACCATTTATTTCTCTATGAATATAATATGAGATGTTAGAACTTATCGCTTTTTAGATGTCAATCTTATATTATAGTATCTTGTGAGACAGAATGCTACGAGTCACTCCTTCCATAGTTGGTCGCCATCATACACATTATTCCATCTCCTCCTCTAGAGGTGGTCTCCCTATGTCATCACTTGTTCAAATATAATGAATAAATATTGACTTTTTAGTACGTAAATCCATATTTATGTTAATAGATATTTTCTGTACTTTTTAACATGGGACGATATGTTATAATCTACCGTCCCTAGAAGTTGCCCCCACTTATAGCATTATATGGGACAAAGTATTGACACTTATGTATTACTTTGGATGAAAAAGGCCAATACTTCATCCGAAATGTTTCATATCATTCTAATTTTAAAGAGATATTATGCGAAATGTAAATCATATATTCAACAGTCTACTATATAAGAGCTGCAATCACTCTAGTGTCTGCAAGAAGTCTAAATCTAAATACATCTTTAACATAAACCGAAAATGACGATAAAATTTGAGTTTCCACTCTGCAATTACCAGATCTCAAACATGCATTTATCGAATGTAATTATAATGTCTAAATACCCACTTAGATACGTCTTGAAATGTCTATCATCTGCTATCCCACAAGTGGTCCATGTCGTAGCACGTTCGTAAGACAAGTGTATTTTGGGCTGAGAGGAGCGTCTTATCAACCTTTGAGTTATGGGCTTTCTTCTTTCTTTCTGTTTTTTGGGAGATATTATGGGCCTTCGTAGAGGTGTTGGTTTCCATGACGAAAGGTTGGCGTCAATGATTAGTTTGTGGGTAAATTGCGGCTAATATCTAAGTGGGTATTTAGATGAGTGTAATATAATGTAATATAATAACGTCACTATTATGATATCTAAATATATGACTTTTTTTAATGTATTTACACACAAATCCCGGTGTATATGATACTATATCACGGTAAAGTCGCTGTATTTACTAAATACAGCTTAAAATTTTGTTTAAAATCCAAACTTCAAATTTTTCTAGATATCTATTGCTGTGAGAAGAAAGACAAAAAAGGGCCATGTTTGAGCTGCTAGGATAGCTGGATAAAGGGAAAGCAATTGCTGAAGGACAGGAACACCAAGAGAAGAATTCGGATTGTGACTAGAGCCTTCTTGTCTTGGTTGTTGATAACTGCTTCTCGACTTTTCTCAACTGTTTCTAGCGCCACTTCTACTTGCCAAAACTGAACAGATTTCTCTTAGTTTTATTTTAGCAACACTGACTGCATCCCAATCTTCATGTGAATCTTCATACAGAAGAAGTATCTCAATGGTCTTCTGTTCTTCACTGATCTAATAATGAGACTGACGTGTCAGGACATGTGTGTGTTCCAGTGTGCAAAAGTAGTTTAGGAGTTGGGGGCAAACCTGCTTTTCCGCAACTCGCCCTCTCTAAACCTACATGACTGGCATTTCTGACATTGATACGCACAGCACGGATGCTTGAAAGATAAACATGGCATTAATGCAATCCTATTGATGACACAAACGTTTTGCCAGTGTGAACCATCTGCAGTTCTCCCTTTCGTGAATGTCTGGGATAGCTTTATGCACGCGTCTGTGTTTCTCCATTTCAGTCTGGTGCCTGGCTTTGCTATCAAGATTTTAGGTGCAATCAGGAACTTGCCCTTGTTGGAAACTTGTAAATTCGAATGCTAACACCACATTGCTCTTACCGGAAGCTGTTCATTTACTGGGTTAGCCGTATCATACAAGTATCCATCTGTGGAGATCTGTGGTCCGAGAATCAAGTCGTTCTCTGAAAAATGCCCGAGTTTGCAAACCTGATTCTTGGTACCACAAATGTCTGGCAAATGAATATCTTGTCTCCCTTTTGCCTGCATCACCGTCACCAGGGCTTCTCCCTTGCGATACTATGAGCCATTATACCTCATTCTTGAACTAGATGACACTATGTCCCGATACTTTCTTTAACTGTTTTTCGTTCACAAAATTTCTGATGTCTGCTGCAACATCCCACTTACCATCAAGTGCACAAATAGATGATAACAGAATGTGATAACCTGCATGACTAGGATCCAACTGAAATAGATTCTTTGCAGCAACTTCTCCAATCTCCGGATTTTGGTGTATCCGTGACGCACCAAGTAAGGCTCCCCACACATGAGCTCCAATTGGGGACCGAATTTGGTTGATGATGCTCATGGCCTGGTCCAACTCTCCTGTGCGACCAAGCAGATCAACCATTATGCTGTAATGTTTTGATTCTGGGGTCAGTTGGTATTCATTTACCATCATGTTGAAAAAATTAATTCCTTCTTCAATCAGACCAGCATAACTGCATGCAGATAATATTGAAAGAAACGTAATGTTGTTTGGGCTGATTGTTGAACTCTGAATCATCTTGTCAAACAAATATAGAGATTCTTTTCCTTGCCCATGAACTGCATAACCTGCAAACATAGAACTCCAAACAACAAGATCTCTATCTTTGATTTCGCCAAAAACCTCGACTGCGTCATCTAAGCTACCGCATTTTGCATATGATTCAATAAGTGATGCCCCAATAAAGGAATTGTCATCAAAGCCACCTTTAATCAGATAACTGTGAAGGCAACAAGCTAGCCATAGAAAGCCAAGTTCTGAACAAGCTGTGAGAATTTTCACCATGAGGACATCATCAGGTCGTGTTTCACTAGAAAGCATGTTGCAAAATATGGCCAATGCTTTGTTTGTCAATCCATTCTGAAGAAACCCACTAATCATGGCAGACCAAGAAATGGCATCTTTCACAGACATCCTTTTGAAAACATCAACAGCCTCATCAGGGGATTTGCAAGCCATGTACATGTCGATCAAAGCAGTAGATAACAAGACATCCACCTCAAACTCTTTCTGCATTACAAATTTATGCATCTTCCTACCCATCTCCAAGTTACCTGAAGCTTCACACGCTTGTAATGTACTAAGTACAATCACTGCATTAGGCTGTATCCCACTTATCATCATCTTGCTTAATAGTTCTAAGGCTCTAGTTGGAGCACCATTGTGAGCATAACAAGAAATCATAGAACCCCATGAAACCATATCCTTCTCTTCCATTTTCATAAACAAACTAGCAGCCAGCTTGAACAAACCTGATTTTGAATATAAATTCAACAGGGCATTCATAAAAGACAAGCCTTTATCAAATTCCCTCCTAATAAAGAATCCATGGACACTTCTCCCTGCTTTTGCATCCAGTAACTGCACACAAGCAGAAACGACGCTGACAAGAGTAATCATGTCTGGAATGAGCCTTCCCATCATTACCATTCTACTGAAACAAACTAATGCTTCTTCAGGCCTATTGTTCTGCTCAAATGCAGTAACCATGGTGGTCCAGAGAACGACATCGGGCTCATTATGCTCCTTATAAACATACTCAGCCTCTTGGAGGTTTCCACATTTTGAATAAAGCTCGATAAGCCCTGATCCAATGAACAAGTTTGAGTTCAAAGATTCGTTCTTTTTCACACTTCCATGAATTGCTCTCCCAAAATTAAGAGCTCTTGATCCAGAACATGCCTTTAACACATAGGTTATAGTGAACGCATCGCAATTTTCAGACGACGTCATAAGGGAGAAGAGATTTAATGCCCCTTTGTAGTTTTTGGCTCTACAGTAGCATTTTAGAATGGAGTTCCACGAGTATGCATTTCGTTGAAGCGTTTCGTCGAATAGTTTGCTTACGTTTTCTGGTGGTAAGTAAGAAGAGTACAAGTTCAGGAGCTCAGGGAAAACAGAGGCGTCTTGGAGGATACAGGTTTTGATGAGAAAAGAGTGCAACTGGGACACGCATTTGCCATTGCTGCAGCCTTCGAAAAGACTAACTAGAGAGTGAAAAGCCGCCATCTACATTTCCTTGTACTAACAATTCCAGATTCTTTTCAGTTGCTTCGATTTGAAGAAGCTCATGATTTCACCCGCTTCGGAATTTTCCTTTGGCAGTATGACAATAGCGAATTTCATGGATAAGGCGTAAGTCCTCCGGATTTTGACATCATCTAGAGGCAAAAACTCGTTTACGGTACAACAGCTCTTTGATATAGCCCGATACAAATCAAAGAAAGGCTCATACGATCAGAATCCCACTATAGAGCTTTGTTTCTGAGTTCGCTTCATTGTTAAGTTACAACGAGGAAGTCTTTGTATCGCTAACTGGAGGCTCTAGGAGTTTAGGCATTGAAGCAAAACTCCATTTTTTGTTTGTATCGGCTTCTGCAAGTAACATATGCAGCCAGTGATCATTTGTCTATAATGAATATAAAGCCAATAACTGTATCAGCTTTGAAATACTGTTATCACTTGTTTCTGTTGAGTGGAAATCAGCAATATAGCAAAACTCACTGAGTGGTCACCTATTAAATGGTAGGCATAATTCAGGTATATACATGTTTTGGCATGGTTGGTTGGCAGAGCCAAATGCAGCTGGAAAACTTTGATCTCATTTCTTATTCCTTGTACTTCCAATGCTCTGTTGATTAGCAAAGAACTTCATTGCATCGCTGTTATGTTGTTAAATTTTTACTGGGATCTAAAGCTACTTTGCACAGAGAAGTTCAAGTTTTATTTTTCATTGAGGTTGCTATATATGTGCTTGTCTCTGTTGGATTAAACACGCTATCTGGACGAAATTCATTTTGTTAAAAGAAAGTGCTCGCATGATCAACACCACAACACATTAACCAACACCATTAACACATTAACCAACACCACATAGGCTCTCGACTATAGCGAGGTATGTAAGGTCGGATGTACGTAATTATACTCACGTGTTAGCAACACACAGATGTTATTTCTCGATGACCGATAATGAATATTGCGTCAAAATGTGTCGATCATGTTAATTAAACACGAGTTTTGATGGAATGTTGTTTGCGTGAATTAATTCATATTACGTGAACTTATAATTAAGTATAAAAAGATGGGATACAATCTAAACATTCGAACTGGTTTAGTAGTAAAGATCATTGCATTTACTTTTTTTTTTTTTTTGGTAAGAATCAGGGTTCTAGTCCTGTGTGTGGATTTTTTTTTATATATAAAAAATGGACACAACATGAATTTACTCAAGTTCATGACTTTATAAATATCGAAAACAAATGAAAGACAAAGATCGCATTCTTCATCATAAAATAAAACATTTTCATTTCTTTTAATACAACAACAAACATACCCAGTATATCCCAACGACAGCAAAAGCTATCACTAGGGTCTGGGGAGGGTAAGCGGCAGACAAACAATACCTCCTTGGGTATCCCAACGACAGCAAAAGTTATCACTAGGGTCTGGAGAGGATAAGCGGCAGACAAACAATACCTCCATCCCAAGGGATTTAGAGTTTACTGAGACCCCATCTCATTTCTTTTAATAACTTCTGAAAATTCCACTTTATAAGTTAAAATTATAATTTCCACCTTCTATAACGTTTTGTTCACAAAATTCTCAATTTTTAACCTTTGAAGTACTGAATTCCAAAATGCTATAAGAGAGATTATACAAGTTGTTGACATTGACCTATAGCATGATATATATACAACATATGTATCAAGTTGATACTAAACTGATAGAATTGTTTGTTTGTTTTGTCACGATATGTGTCCGGTAAAAGCAACCTCATATGTTATGGCTTGTATAAAATTTGTGTAGGTTCTTTTATTTGTTTACTTACAAAATTATCAAAAAGAAATATACTACAATTTTATTTAATATAAAAAAAATACATGATCTCTCTATGCTCACTAAAATGATGTGTAACGTCTTTATGAAACAATGATTAGTTGTTTGAGGATCAATCAAATATATGGAATACGTTGTATATTTCTTTTGACCAGTCATCTTATTTGTATATAAATAAATCTATGATATTATTTTGTCACTATTTGATCTATGGCCGACATATAAAATATGAAGCAACGACATAGATCAAATTTTGTAGTCTAAAATATGAACAACAACATTACTCGGTTTCTGTTTATGGCAGAGTATGGATAGTCAGATGTACGCAGCCATATTCATGCGTTAAAAACACACAGAAATTGTTTCCCGATAAACAATAATAAAAATTGCGTTAAATAATGCCGATCAACTACAAATTTACCATGTAAGAATCGATTTGTTTTATTTCATCATATTCAGAAAGAACCGATCATGGAAAAAATAAAAAGGGAAAGAGGAAGGTTACCTTTCAGCCCAACTGATTGGGGATTATAACGACGGCCGGCACTAAAACCCTCTACGCATCGCCCAGGGCCTAAACCCTCCGACGATCGGAGCATTCCTCGACGGCTACCCACCTGGAAAGTCTCTTCCTTTTCTCCTCCTTTCATCTGCGAAAGATACAAAACTGAAGTCCTTTCTTTGAGTTGGATATCCGATTTTGCATTTCCAATTATTTGTTGGATGATGCTGGCTGCTAGAACTCTTCAGAAGCAATCTCTCAGAGCATTTTCTTCTCTGATCCTCCCCAATGCCTCATGGTATTATTAATCATCTATACGTTTTCCCTACATTTTATATACGAAATTTATCACTTTATATAAATATTAGCATTTTTTCCCAGGCGTGTGATGATCCTGAGAGATGGAGGGACGACGCTGGGAAGGAGCTCCGCTTTGCTGGAGGAGAATTTTCATCGGAGATACGAGCCTTTTAGCTCAATCAGGAAGTGGAATATATTTGAAGGCGCTCGAGGTATGTCCACAAAGAGTATGAGGAGCAAAGTGGAGAGGCGGATGAGAAAGGAGTCTGGAAAAACCTTAAGGGAGTTCAGAAGAGCTAAAAAGTTGCAGAAGAAATTGATGACCGAAGAGGAACGCCTCCTCCACAGTCTCAGAAGAGTATGTCGATTCTCACCTCTGTTAGTTATTCCTTTCCAAATGCTCTAACCGCTCTGCTCATTGATTTTGTATTGCTTACATTAGCAATGTATCATTCATACGCTGCAGTATGATTTTTATGGGATCTTGCATGACAAAGGTTATCTCTTGTATGAGAATTGGATGGCTGATGTTATTTTTCACTTACATTTATACTAATGTAGGCGAAGAAAAAGGTGGCATTGCTTCTGCAGAAATTGAAAAAGTATGAACTTCCGGAGTTACCTTCCCCACGCCATGATCCTGAGCTTCTGACACCAGAGCAGCTACAGGCATTTAAGAAGATTGGTTTCAAAAACAAAAACTATGTACCTGTTGGTATACGTGGAGTATTTGGAGGAGTTGTTCAAAACATGCACATGCACTGGAAGTTCCATGAAACTGTACAAGTCTGCTGTGACAACTTTCCTAGAGAAAAGATTAAGGAAATGGCCTCAATGCTGGCTAGATTAAGTGGTGGAATTGTTGTGAACATACATAATGTGAAGACTATTATAATGTTCCGTGGAAGAAACTATCGTCAACCAAAGAATTTGATACCCATTAACACTCTTACAAAAAGGAAGGTTGGTCTGTTTGAGTCTTAGTTTTATGTCAACGTTTTGCTAATGAAGTACTTTGTTTCTATATGTTCTCAAGTAATAGTAATTAAGTGCACTTAGTTACTGTGGCTTTTAAAACCTAAAGATCCTATCATGCTCTTGGTAACAACCTTTTGGTGTAAAAGTGTTCAAAAATAATTTTTGAGAAAGAATATGAAGTGGAAGTCTGAAGGAGACGGGGAAACTGATATTGTGCTCTTTCTATGGTTAGCTTTGTTAGAAAACTTTTACAGCTTCGTAATTTTTGACACGTGGTTATTGAGATTTCTTTGCTGTTTTACCTAAATTGCAATATGGGCATAACTAGAGGATTTTTTATTTTAGAATTTTGTTGTTAGCCCGTCAATATTTTTGATTTATCTGGCATAGTACAGGAGCATATTTTATCATGCAAATTGCTTAAGGGTTCAAGAACGTAAGCCTTATTGCCTTATGTGGTTCTTAAGAGTATTTTGTTGTTTCCCTCATGAGAAATACTGAAAATCGAGTTTGCTGTTTTTTTCTTCCTTTTAAATCATAAATTTGCATTTTGCTGTTATGCAGGCATTGTTTAAAGCCAGATTTGAACAAGCTCTGGAATCTCAGAAGTTAAACATAAAAAAATATGAACAGGAGCTCCGCAGAAAAGGAGTTAATCCTGATGATCCAGTCGCTATGGCTAGCATTCAGAGAGTAGCTTCAACTTTCTTCAATGCCATTGACAAGAAGGAAGGTAGCCCTTATGTCTTCCAGGGGGACAAAAAGAAAGAGATTCCAGCTGACAGTAGTTTGGAAAATTCACAATTGGCAGAAGACAGTGATCAGGAGGAGCTTGACAAGTTTATAGCTGAGATAGAAAATGCAGCTGATAAAGAATGGGCTGCTGAGGAAGCAGCAGAGAAAGAAGAGCTGGGTAAACTTCGATATTGGGACAGGGAACAGTTTGGTGATAGAGTGCGAAGATCAGAACACAATAGAAGTGAAGATTTTGATAATGGCCGCCGAGGGATGGGAAGGAGTTGGAGCAAGGCACACGACCGGAAGCAAATCGATCTTACCGAAGATGAAGAAGGTGGTAGCTCTGAGGATGATGATGGAACATATTCAAATGGTGATGAGGACGTGAGTGAGTATGAATCTGATGCCATTGACTCTGCAAGTGGTCATGGCAGGATTGGTCGGCCTAAATCAGTTAAATGGAAACGAGGCAAGAGTGAAGGTTTGAATGGTAATAGGACAGATAAATTCCATGTTGTGAGGGATGGAAGAAGTTCTACTGCCAAAAATATATTGAGTGACCTGGAAGATGCCATGTCGGAATCGGATGATGGGGAAAACGTTGGTCTGAGAGAATCTCGATTACCTGGTTATGATTACACTAGCAGTAGTGATGAGGATGAGCGATGAAAGGTATGAAGCGGCCAGGGACAAGAATACTACTGATTTCATGGTTCTTAAAGACAGAGTTGGGCTTACAAGAGGAAGTTGTATTAAGCAGCTTGGAGAAAGAAATCTGCCGATTTTGAAAGTTCTTAACTACAGAGTTGGGCTTATTTAGAACAAGGTGTACAACTAGCGCGAGCTTTCCAATGGTTCAGTCATGGAGTGAGAACTTGTAGCATGTCAATAAGGCAAATCCTTCTAGTGTTTAAAGATCGAGGTAAGACTGGCTCTGCAATAGTAATAGTCATGAAAGTTCAAATCCTGGGGGAAACCAAGATGATTGTGTACATCCGACTTCCCCATACTCTGTCATAAGCGGGAGCCTCTAAGGCAATGGGGTAATGTTGATGTTGTTGATGGTATGCCTATGAAGCAACTCAGGTTTGTGGAGTGGATTCTACTGTTGAAATAATATGAGGACCTATTCTGTTTGACCGCAAAAAGCAAAAAGGAAAGTGGCGGATCATGGACACATGCTGAGGGTAATGAAGCAAAGAATTGCGGGGTCTTGTCCAAAGTGTTGCTATCTTGGCTCAGGAGTGGAAACAGGGGACAACATTGTTCTTGAGCACACTATAAAATTTTTGTTTCACCATTTGAAGCCTGTTTTTCTTCGTTCTCTGAGATTAATTGCCCACCGGAGAAAAGGATAAGTCTGCAGATGTATCCCTATGAACTCTGGATATGCACCGAGCAACCAGTTCTTATTAGTATGAAAATCACTGACCAAAGTCATCTTACCTTATTATAAGTTCATGTACAATTTGCAGCTTTGTCTTTTCCAATTCTCGAGCTGCGAAAACAGCCTCTTGCACAAAAAGTAGGGTAAAGTTGTGCACATCAGATCGCGAATAGATTTGACTCCTCTCTAGACCCTGTGTAAACGTGGGAGCCTAGTGCACCGAGAACGCCTTATAGACTTGCAGATGAAGGTCTGACAATCTGGCATCCGGGAGGGAAAGGGTCTTGGAATTTCTGCAATTGTCTTAAACTGCTGACCACTTAATGGTCCGAAGCCTGCAGTCAAAGGAGAGCAGAAGACAAGGTGGATTATTGAGGTATCCAACACCTTGTGTGTTGCATTAAGTAGATGGATGTAGTGGCATTTCTTTTAGTCATCTTGGGATACATTTACGTAGCTTATTAGTATTAGTCAAATAGAACGGAAAGGCTGCCGAGTGGAGTCTTTCCATAAAGTTGACTGGTATGAAAGACTCAAGAAACCGTCTTGAAGTTGTAATCCACTTTCATAACCTCCAGTCCTCCAGAAAAGGTAGGAGGAAAAATACTGAAGGAAGTGTTTGACCAACCAAGACCTGATTTTTTTTTTGCAGTGTCACATAACTTTCGGAATGTGATAAAATAAAGAAAAGACTCACTAAATTGTCTGTTTTTTTGTAATGTAAAACAGTCGATCGACAGAATACTTGATGTGATTTTCATGATGGGTCATCCGTTCATACGACTTTATATACAAGAATTTTTAAGGGTAATGAAGAAATGTCGTCGTTGTTGTGTATGTCGTTGAAAATCGTTCTCTTGGGGCAGGAAAATTGGTTGGAAATTCAAGTACCTAGTGTGTTGTAAGAAATAGTACTGGTGTCCAGAGTGACATTGGCAATCATTATATACACAAAGAAACATCTCAACTGAACTTATTAAATGAAGTTCGGGTAGAGTTGAAGTTCGGCTAAAGTTATTTTAACTATGTGAATGACTTATTTCTAACATTATGACACTTGGTGGTTACTTGTTGATACTTTACATGCATTATAGCAGGTAGAAGAGCGTACAACATTTGGCAGAATGGATATGCAAATGATTGCATTAGAAAGTATAAAAACATTCTATTCACAGGATTTCAGGAGTACGTTCTTCGTAATTATTGCTAAGCAAATATTCTTAAAGAGACATGTTCTTATTGACTTGATGGTGAGAAGAATTTCTGAGACATCTAATGTTATTTACTTTACATATTAAGATGGTAAATTCAAATATCTAGTAAAATTACAATGAATCATCCGAACGACGAATCTAACTTCGTCAATTATTGTACGAAAAAAGTGACTATAATCACAGTCACACTAAGTCCAACTCTTTCTTTTGTCCAATTTCATAACTTTTGCCTTTTCTTTTTGTAGATTTTAAGAAACATTGTTTGTTTATTACTAAACTAGCATAACAAATTTGTTCTTTTACATTATCTCTACATGGCATGTTATTAGGACTTTAACTCGTTTTTCCTTTTAAGTAGGAAAATAAAAAAGAAAAACTAATGTAGATAACATAAGAAGATAAGTTATAGTAAACATACAATGTATCTGTAAATGTCTAATCCAAAAACACTTGTGGTTGAATGAAATCCGGGGTGTTAAGCGAACCGAACAATTCGTGAACGGTTCGAGTTCGATTTGTATTTGGTTCGAGTTTGTTTGTTAATTTTACTTAAACAAGCCAAATTTGAATACCTATTTAGGTTTGTTTAGTTAAACAAGTCGAACTGTTTGCAAACTGTTCAGCTCGTTTAAACAGTTATAGTGTTATCGAACCAAACTTGAACTAATTTTAAAACTCGTTTAGTTAAACGAACAGAGTTAAATAGTTCGTTTAATAAAACCAATCCGAATTTAAAAATCTAATATTCAGTTCGGCTCGGTTTGTTAACCTGTATCACATATGTTCGTCATGAAATTAGGTTACGATTGCTCTTGTTGCTCTGCTTATTTCATCACTCAGGTCCCCACCGGCCACCGGAGGTGGAAGTGAAGCTTCGCCAAAAGTAATTGCAACCATCAAACATGGCGAAACCAGCGCAGCTAACAAGCAGTGTATCTCTTCTCTTCAATCGACCCAAGCCCACCATTCCTTCCATGTTCTTCAGGCTTGTAGTGCCCGCCAGACCACCATGTCCTCCTTTCTCCAGCCTGAAATGCCTTCCCCTTAAGCTTCAATCCTACTTCTCCACCACCGTAACTCCCTGTCCTCTTCAATACGACATGATTATCTCCCGCCCGGCTAATCAGCCTCCCCCTCGTCGCGGCCGTCGCCGTCGCCGTGCACCCAATTCTACACCGGCCGGAGAATCGGAACCTGATAATAAAGAACTCGACTTTGATGAGTGGGTTGATAGAAAATTGAGCTCCCCTAATGCGTCAACCGCGTCTTCCGAGGTTGGGAGTGAAGTTAAGGAATTGGATAGGTCGAAGAGGAAGTATTACCAGAAGAGGAGGAAAAGAATGTACGGTTCTGATTCGGAGGATGAGATTGATCGACGGGGACAAAGCGACTTGGTTGAATTGAAGCAGGAGGTTGTGGAGCTTCGTACTTTGCATAAGAGAGAAGAAGAGCTGTATTTCTACGATGCCTTTGCCTTTCCTTGGGAGAAAGATAAGCATTATAAAATGGTTTACCAGTTAGAGAAGAAGTATTTTCCTGATCAGTGTTTTGATAAGGCGTTTCTTGAGCCTGGTCAGACTAACGAGAGACAAAAGAAAGGGAAGAAGAGTGAGAAGCCCAGTGATGTATCTAAAGGTCAAGAAAACGAGAATAAAGGTCTAGTCTTTTTTGAGGAAGGAGAAGAAATTCTTGCTGAGAAAGATGGGAATGATGATGTCAAAATCGACATTTCGGAGAAGAAGGTTGAGGAGTTCTTCAAGTGTCTGAAGAAAGTCCCCAACAAGGATGGTGAGGTTGCTAAAACAGAACCATTTCTTTCATCCAGAAGTTTGGGGCTACCACCAAAATGGGATAGCCCTGGGGGCACTGTGCTTCTCGTGAACAAACCCAAAGGTTAGAATATTTGGAATAGATAAGCTATTGGAGTAATGAACTTTCTTCGTAATAATTGATGACTAGATGAGGATGAATACTAGTCTGATAGAATAGTGAAGGCATTCTTGGAGAAATGATATCCAGGATTTAAAACTTACAACTCTCCCTTGAATTTGGGAAAAGCCCAAGAGCTTGATATGTAGTTCTATAGGTAATGTTCCAGAAAATCGTATTTTTTGGTTATTTGGACATATTTAGACAACTTATAACTGGAAGAATATTGGTTTCTTGATTTCTTTTGGAGTTTGTAATTCACCTAATCTGCGAGCTGCAATAGATTATTCTTTATGTGTCTTGCAATTCTCAGAGTGTCTGAATGACGAGTGTAGCACACAGGTTGGACTTCATTTACTGTCTGTGGAAAGCTCCGTCGCTTGGTCAAAGTGAAAAAGGTACTTGTGTTAAAGTGCCATATGTTTCCTAGGTTTATCTTTGAGCTCCCATCCTTATTGTGTTCATTTTTTTTTTGTTTTCTCCTCCAAATTAATGATTACAGGTGGGCCATGCCGGGACTCTTGATCCTATGGCTACTGGGTTATTGATAGTGTGCATTGGGAAAGCTACCAAGGTGGTTGATTGGTAAGCTTTGTAATATTTTGTGGAGAACAGGAATCGGTTAAGTTACAAGTTTCCCCCCCTCACTTTACCATTTTACTGCTTCTTGCATATTCGCAAATCCAATTAATATGGCAAAAAGGGTTGTGCTTCTGAAAGGGATTAGTGCTTGTAGGTATCAGGGGATGACTAAGGGATATAGTGGGATTTTTCGCTTGGGTGAAGCTACCTCAACATGGGATGCAGAATCACAGGTTTGTTGATTGATTTGAAATAATACTATCTTTTCTTGTAAGCACTAAGCACTCCAGAACCAACTACCCCCCCCCCTCTCCTCCTCCTTCTCTTGAGAGGTTCTCTAAGAAAATCTCAAAGGACCAATTAGCAGTAACTAATTCATGCTACTTACAAAAAAAAAAAAAAAATTCATGCTTGAGAGGTGGTAGAGGTCCTGATCACTGCCTGCCTTCCTTTGCTTTTCTTGATTGCCATGAATTTATCATGTCTAGGTTATCCAACGCGAACCTTGGGAACACATCAAGGACGCGGACATAAAGAAAGCAGCCGCGTCATTTTGTGGGGAAATATGGCAAGTTCCTCCAATGTTCTCTGCGATTAAAGTAAGAGTTATTTTTAGTGCACTTTTGGGATGCGAAGAACATTGGCTGTTGATAGGATTCTGGCTTGTTATGTCCATTTTGGCTTCATCTTGAATTTATACAATGCATTCGAATGCATTTGCTTCTTTATTTCATACTTTGGTTTTAGATATGTTTAAATTTTAATTGCCCTGTATGACGATTGTGATAATTGAACTACTCCGCAGTTAAGTTCCTTTAGTTTTTCTTCTTTGTGAGAAGCGATCTTTATCTATTTTTCTGAGTCTAAATATTGGATGTTCGTTAGACATGGAATTGGAACATGGGGTTATACTTGCTGTTTTAGGTGGCTGAAATATACATAAAACAAATATGGTATCATACACTGATCGGAACACTCTCGTCGCCGACCTATGGTGATGGATACGAATGTGCCTTGCAGAGTCATCTTGCTTGCTTGCTCTCAATTATATGAAAAATTTTACTGTGATCAAGCTCCCTCACTTTTATTCATCTGCGCCTATAAATAGGCTTCAGCATTACATCAGATAAAATATTTCAACTGAAAGATAAATCCTAGCTACAGCTAAGTCCATAAAGGTTACTCCTACCTTCTAACTCCTATGGATAACTCTTCCTTCCTAGAGATAATTCCTATCTAATCTGAATTATGCAAAAACATAAAAAATTGCATAAATCATATTAAAACAAATGCTGGATAAAGATCCAGCCTTATCCCTCCTTCTCCTTCTCAGCTCCACCCTCTCCTTAGCCCCCACCTTTAGGCCTCCTTTGACGCCTAATACTATTAGGGACGGATTTGGTAATAACCATGAGATTTTTCTTGAAAGGATTCAGTCGGACTGTTATTAAGCAGATACAGTTTGGTATCAATCAGATGTTTTCACTGTTTCGTCTGTATAGCAAGCAGCATTTATCTCTGATATCATCCTTGGCGAAACATGGTTCATTAACCTAATCCTGTGTTCTTAACCTCATGCTAGGTAGGTGGTGAGAGGCTGTATGAAAAAGCAAGAAGAGGAGAAAGCATTGACCTTTCACCAAGACGAATTTCAATATTCCAGTTTGAAGTGGAGAGAAGCATGGAGGACAGGTTACTAGTTGGCTGGTGTTTTGCATGTGATATTTTGCTGCATGAATCTTTCTTTAATTTCTCACCTATAATAAATGCTCCCTTACCCGACTTTGGTGTAACTTTGGAGCATTCAACATCCATCAAACCGCAGATCCTAAGGATCGGTGATTTTCCCCTGCGTGGCAACTTGTTGTTAAGAGAGAGCTTCACTGAGTATTTTTATGGTGCAGACAAAACGTGGTTTTTAGAGTAATATGCTCAAAAGGAACATATATTCGGTCTCTTTGCGCAGACTTTGGGAAGGCTTTGGGCAGGTACGACATTGACATTGTTTAACTGGATCTATTTCTCTTGAGGATGCTGGATTATGATGTTTCTGTCGAAAGAAAGAACCCCTAGCTACAAGGTTGAGTTTTTTTTCTTGAGCAGTTTTGCTTATGTTGTTTGTTTGATATGAATTGCAGCTGTGCTCATCTGGCAGCTTTGCGTAGAGATTCAATAGGTAAGCCTTTCTAAAGTGAACTCTTACTTTTACTTTTCATGTGTTGTAGCAAACACTGTTGTTGTTTTGGATATCATGTGAAGGAATCCCCACTGTCAACGTTTGCTGTTGGTTAGTTAGTTTTAGTTGTAATAATCTGTGCTGTTTGAGTGTGTTTAGCTCAGCTTTAAGCCTGATTGTACCACTTTCCCCCTAATACAGGTGATTATGCAGCTGATGATGCCTGGGAATTTCAAGAATTAGAAGCAGCAATGGCCAAAGAATACATGTAGTCTTGATTCCTTTCATAGTGTAGGATCTCGCTCTATGATTGTCGTTATATGCTAACCATCTTTTGAAATTCATCCCAAAAGATCTTCGATTTATCGATATTTTTAGTTGCAATGTCGCAACCCGAATACCAACTGAGTTATGCTATATTTACTAGCGACCCTTGCATCATAGGAAAGGTAGCTACGTAGTACACATCCTTTATCATGAAATTCCCACCGAAGGGAAGTAGAATTAAGTGGATCAATTCCCTTTGCCAGAAAATAGGCTATCTTTGAGAAGTCTTGCTATATTTTATATCATTAAATCTTTTCTTTTTAGCACTTTAGCTGACTTGATGTTTTCGTATAAAACAGTGTAAATTCAAACTTAAACCCTCATTAACGAGACCAACGATGAAATGAGAGCGGGATTGAGCATGCATTTATTCTGAGGTTAACATCAAGACTTGGACTCGTTACTAGTTATTTGTTACATCAACATCATTACTCTATTATCTTAGTCGCAGATTGTTTTTGGATGACCCATAATGAAAATTACGTCAAGCTGTGTCGATCAACTGCTGATTCACAATATAAGGAGCGCAGCTAATTTAACGAGTCATTTTCTTTATTATATCATATCTTAAAGTCAAGGAAGAGTGTGTAGTTGACTCAACGGGAAATAAAAACATCAGTAGTTATTTATTACCTAATGAAAATTCATACCATTTGGCTTGAAACTGTTTGACAAAGAGCCATGTTATCGAGTAGTGAACCTTAAATAATCTACAAAGTGATAATGACCTTAATTTATGCACGTCTCAAAACCTGAAATTTTTGTTGCAACATAAGAACCCAAAGTTTTTGGCTTCTTTTTTCCATAACATTACTAGCATAGTGTTTGATGGCTACATTTATGGAACATCTCATACTCTATATATATTTTAACCCAACCAATCATGTAACACTACATATATTGAATTGGGTTACGTTTTCATTTTTAGATCAAGTGATAAAAAAATTGACACAAGGGTCAGAATAAATGTTTTAAATAAGAAGAAAAATATCAAATAATAAGAGTAGAATACCGAAATACTTCATAACAAAAGATACTTTGATGAAAATCCAAAAAAAAATATTAGTTTTCTCCTTGGGTCACATCTTATGTAATACAGTTCTTAAGCTAAGACGAATAATTTCTGTAATGGAATCTGAAGTTCGACGACTTTACTTTCTGGGACCTCCTCGGGTCACATCTTATGTGCCTTTCACAAGAAGTTCAGATAGAAAGATATACAGACAGGAGACAGGAGAAAGGAGAAAGAAAATAAAAGGAAAGAATAAATACTTATTAGTTTCTTTGCTAAATGGAATTACTAAACCCAAGTGGGTTATCAGCCAATTACTTCAGTTGCAGTTATTTTAACCGAAATGTTTACGTACATCCGAATTCCCATACTCCGTCATAGACAAGAGCCTCTAAGCTAATAAAGGTAATATTGTTGTTATTGCCGACCATATAATTAATTTTTGCCTCTCTTAAAACTTTCATCTGCAAGTGCACGAATATGTATGTGTATGATTGGTCTTGCAAGCTATTCAATAAATGCAAGTATGCGACCAGTTCTTTCTAATACTTCGTTATAAGCCAAAAGTTGTCGCTCTAGTCTCTGATGCGTTTCATAAATGCAAATGTAGTCATTTTACAATTGTACAGACCAACATGGCATATATCTAAAGACACCAATACATACCAAGACACGAAGCTTTACAAAGGCTCTTCCCATCCTGGGATGAACGATTTACCATAACACTCACTGCACGTGAAACATTCTTCTATCCTCCAAACGATTTAACTCGAATCATGCACAGAAAAGGTATAAAACTAAGTCTGGTTGAACCTGATCCGTTGAGCTCTCGGTATTCGACTTTTGCATCCTAGGAAAGGTAGACATCCTTTATCATGAAAATTTTCCACCTAATGAGCAGTAGAATTAGGTGGATCAATTCCCTTTGCCAGAAAATAGGCTCTCTCTGCTGCAATCATGCGATCTTGAAACAGACCCCATTCTTTCCTACACCTCTCCCTCACCTACCGACAATGATAAAGCATGTTAGATCCTTTCAAAGATATAAGAGACAATCAACAGAGGAATTGTTGGCTTCAGATTTAGATTTTAGCTATTAGGACAAAAAGCACATACCCCTTCCCATGGGGCCTTTCCATCCTCCGACTCGCCCTGTTAGATGACACAAAAAGATCATCCAATTAATACCATCATCGTTATACTTCAAAGGTGCTGTTAATTCCGTGACTTACCTGGCTCCCGAGCGAAGGAACTGTCTGATGTTCTATCCACTGGGCATCTACTACACCTATCTTCTCATGAGCAGGCTGCTTCCACATAAAAAGGGGGTATATTCACATTTAAAACCAGCTAGGCAAGCATATGTCAATCTCGCCAAGAATGTAACAAGATAAATTACTTACCTCTACGCATTTTCTAAGAGCAAAATCAAGGCCCCACCCATGGACCAAATCGTTCTGCAAACATGGCAACACTTGAATCATTTTGCAATATTTTTTTTGGTTGTTGCCAGTTGAATTGGCAACGACCTATCAAGTTAAGAGCCTCAAGGAACACGTCATAAAGTGGAGAATCACACATACCTGGATCATATGCCACACGCAACGCCATGCCTCACGAGAAAAAACAGGTGCCATTATCTCAACAAAACTGCAAGTATCGATTGAAATCAAAATGAATTTCTCAATAGGTGGAGACTGATATAGAATCTACTCATCAAAGATAAATCTCTCTCCCCATACGCAGCACATGGAGGCAGATGTGGATCACTGCACCAGCCTGGCCTTTCCTCAGTTTCCCTAAATGGAAAAAAAAAGAGGGTAAATCAAGAGAAATGCACAGGTTCATTGACAGAGACAACAAAGATAGCTGATGAGAAATCCTCGAGATCCGTACTTGTGCACCTCTGTATCATCTTTTTTCCTCGTCATCTGCCATGTGAAGCCACTTTTTGGAGCCAATCCAGGCTGTGATATATCAAGCCCATGCTTCTTCACCAATTGTATATATCTGCGATTACGTGACCCGTTTTAATGAATCAACAAAAGAGATGTGTGTTCATTTTAGTTACAAGCTGTAACTGGACATACCCCTCAAAGTCAAAGTTCTCCACCCCAAGATCCTCATCCCATATAAATATGTAGTCATAGGATGCTACAATATCAGGATGAAGAAAGCGTTTCGCATACCACCTAGCAAAGAGGGAAGTAAAACAAAAAAAATTTCAACATAGTCCTAGGTAGGATTGTTTCAGAGCTTAACAAAAAGAAATGTGTGCAAAACCAAGGGAAAGCTTACCATTTCGTCTGTTTTCGGACATTTACATGTATAGCCCGCTTGGACCACTCAAATTCATCCCACTCACTAGTTCGACCATCATAGTGGAATAGCAGAATGGTGAAGTTCTCTGACAGCTGCAAAGGATCATCAAACCCTCAGATGCACATCTTTGTAAGATTAACAAACAAAGAAAGATTTATCAGAATATAAGGCAGCAAACAATAAGAAGATAAGATCATTGTGTTGGTTGTTCTTGGTTTTCATAGGAAAAGGGCAATGGAAAAAGTTCTTCAACCTTTTTCGCTGCAGCATTTATATTCTCCTTCTGGTCATAACCAACAGTGAATGTAACGAGATACCTTGGTTTTAAAATCAGATCCTGCAATTGTAGACAGGGACCAAAGTCAAGGTATCGAACATATGCAACACAATGAGTGACTAGAAAATCAGGGGTATGTTTGCCAATATACAAAAAGACAAGTCAAGAATTGATACAAACTATTTGATGCATGTCTAGGAAGACACACCACTCCAAGGTCTCTTGAAAACAATAATACACAGAAACGACACAAGACACACAGCTGAAAAATTGAAAATAAAAGACGAAAGGACCTTGGTAGACCCTGTGTAAAAACACAGCTACACATCGTTAGAACCCCTTACTTGACTGATATTGAGCAGTCTTTTGTTCGCTCAATCTCTTTAGATTCAGGAACTTTGATAGACCCTTGAGAAAGTATCTTGAACACGCCTATGTTATAATTCAGATCACAATACTTGTTCAAAGTATTGATTGAATTCAAAAGAAAGAAGCTTGAATAAACAAGTCTTTAGTGAGCAAGTGTCTATTTCATGAAATTTTATTGATGCAAGAATCTTGTGTTACAAAGAGGGAACACACCTATTTATAGGACTAACGGATGGTCAAGAAGCCCTAATAATCCTAACTTGCTCCTCAAGACAAAACTCTAATTTTGTTCTATAAACTTAACAAATATGCTTATTAAAATTACGTAGTTTTGACTCAAATTGGAAGTAGAATTCTCATTCCATGGGCACTACTTATGACTCCAAATAATAAATTAAGTTAACTTCAAGAGCATCTTGGAAAATTTTCCCACCATCCATCCCATGCTCTTTGATTGTTCTTCGGGTGTATTGGATCGCCATTGAATCACATGGCATTTTTTGCTTTCTTGGACCTCATCACTATTGTAATCCTATGACTTCAGAGATACGAGTAAGGACAGAGTTCATCCCTCTCCTCTGTGGCAATAAAGTGTTACACATGTTACTTTGATACAGAGTGCGAGCAATCAAATGTCTTGTCACCAGCCTGCAAATTACTCATACCAGCCAGTGCTAAAGAATATTATGTGACTGACACTTCCCAAGGGCTGTGATACAACCGCAGGGAAAATGTGACAAACTACTGGTTCTGTGAATTCTCATTCTCCACAAGCAAGGACTTTTATTATTGCTCCTGGAGACAATTACAGAGCCAACGAATCATCATCTTCATAATGGCTTTGCTTTTGGAATCTATGTATTAGTTTTACACCTCATAACAATAGCATATGCAACTTATAATGACAAATAATAGTATTACAGGGTCATCAAAGGAAGAAAATCATAGCAGGAAAAGCCCTCTAGTTATGAGAAGGTAAAAAGTTGCATACCTCACTGGGTTGGCCCCACAATCTCCGGAGATACAAATCAGATTCTGCTATAACAATACCAGGTGGAAGTCTCTCAGCACCTCGAGGATTTGTTCCAGCCCAGATCTGCATAAGTACCAACTCAGGACCAAAAAAACAAAGAAAAAAGAAAAGAGAGATGCAGAAGAGACATGTATGCTACTCCTTCGCCAAAAAAAAAAAAAAAAGGGTTTTCCTCTTTCATTTTATTGATGGATCAAAAACATCGTCATATTTCACTAGAAGTCCTGATATTGTCCAGTGAAACTGAAACAACGAAAAATTATACGCTCCAACAACCATTTCAATGGTAACGACGAGTTTCTTCCTGTCAATTATATGTGTTTCGGAAAAGTAACAACACTTTCCTCCACTGTGTATAAAGTAAACTGTAAAAATATTTTTGCGACAGTGGTGTACCTCTTTTCATTTATTATTATTTCGAAAGATCAAGGGATCGCTAAACAATATGAAATAAAAGTCACAACGCATGGCATTTTTCTACCAAAACAAACTTCAAAGTAACGGTGCCACATCCCTAATGTGATTAACAAAAAATCTGCATTTTCCACCCAATTATTTCCCTGCACATTATGCTGCCACTTTTGACTTCTTTGTTCCATCTAAGATATTATATTTCTAAAATGACTCGATCATCTCGATTTTTGATGGCTCAAAACATAGGTCCGATCTGCTGACAATAATATAGTCTTAAACAAATATCAAATGAAAAAACATAGGGATTCTAACCGCAACACTCAAGATTTTTTCCAATATGTGGGATCGCCTAATCGGATTCTAATCCTGAAGAATAAATGTTTGCGCACAAATGAATGTTTGTTCTAAAATACTGTAAGATCCGCATCGCAACAAACAACGGTTGTCATCCTAAATATACCAGTTCAACAAACCGCAACATGATGAAGATCCGGTAATGCCAGAATGTGTAATCTATATGCCCCATATGAAAGTACGCAGATAGAAAACGCAGCATCATGTAAAATAAGGGAGGTAGGTAAAGCTCATCAACAAAGGCAGTAACTAAAATGAACATATAGGAAAGACCTTCGCGCCATCTAGTTTGTGTGGATT
The DNA here is from genome assembly GCA_036186865.1 of Eustoma russellianum. Taxonomy (NCBI): domain Eukaryota; kingdom Viridiplantae; phylum Streptophyta; class Magnoliopsida; order Gentianales; family Gentianaceae; genus Eustoma; species Eustoma russellianum. The sequence goes on from AP025045.1 coordinate 40,954,462, forward strand.
GCCTCTGTTACCCTTAAGGGATGACCATACATTCAACAGTGCTTGCGTCGAGATCCCGGAGTACTTGTCCTCAATGTACGTGAGATCAATTGATGGGATAAGTTTTGATGGAATATTCATCTGCAAAATTAAGCACAGAAACGGAAACCTTAAACAAGTTTGTGAAATCCACAAGGTTACTTCAGCAATAGAACACAAAGAAACATCCACATGATCACACATTGATTTTTTTTCCGGTAGTCACATGATCATACGTACATACAAAACAAACCCGCTACACAAAAAAATATGCCCACCTTAGTCCAAGATAGAGTTGGAAAAGATACACCCAAGAAGAATCCAAAAACTATTCCCACAAAGGTCGTAACAAACAGCCTCATCCTTTCGTTAGGCCTTCTTCCATGCACGCTGTAATCACAAAAAGCATACATGGTCTATATTAACAAGCTGGTAGTCAATGTGACTTGGAAAAAATGAAAAATAGGTTTGATGACTGCTGTCCTTTTCCCTTGGCATTTCTACAATTCAAATTGATAAACAACACTTCTTGTAGATAAACATGAGGGATCCAAAACCTGCGCCTAGGAGTCCCCAGAGTTGCCATTGCTATGGGACTAGAGGTGTTAACATATGCAAACAAACAACCAGCACTTCATCTCATGGTTTCAACCCGCGGCCAGCAGAGAAAAGCGTGTGCTATCGGCTGAAAACACAAACACGGGAAAGCGTGGTAAAATACACATCTGCTATTTCACTGGAACTTGACAAATAGTTAATAAGCCGTAAATCGCCTTAATCACAGTGCCCTAATGATTTTTCTGTTTCCTCCTCGGGATCTCGCAAAAAGTGAGCAAACTCAAAACTGTGATAGCTAAAAATTAACAAAAGCAGCGTTTGAATACATTAAACTCAACTAAACAATGGCATAAAAGAAGGCTCCACATCAAAATTAGAGTCATCTGATTGAAATACAACGCATCAGCACTTACATGTACACCGGCGGCTCAAAGTCAAATTGAGCAAGCACCTACCGGAAAAAACCCTAGAACCTCAAAAGAAAAGTAAACCGAGTGGAGACTGGGCGGGAAGTTGCAACAATTAGCCGGAGAATCTGAAACTCCGGAAAATCTGGTTTGACTAAAACCGCTGGAGTAGACTAATTTCGTCCAAGAAATTTCGGTTCAAATTTTAACTCTTCCAGTACAGTAATCTTAGAACTAGACGTTCAAACGAGAGAAGAGAACAAAATTGGAGGAAGAAACCAAAGAAGAAGAACAAATTTGCAGCGCAAATGAGATGGAGATTCCGAAGAAAAAAGAACATTCGTGTCGATTGTGATTTGGGTTGTTATTAATACATGATGATGATGAACTAATAAATATTCAAACCACCAGCCTCATTCGCATGTTTCTGATTGAAATGTATTACTACTGTTTTTTTTTGGTAAGAATATTCAAATTACTTTTTTTCTTTTTAATTAGACAGATATGTAAGTTGCAACAGTTGTTCTGTCCGTCACATGGTCCCTCCAGCATGATGTCAAAATGCATTAAGTTGTTGGCAAAAGTCCCCCACCTCCCAGGTCCAAGGAGTTACGTGGAGGATTTAAATCAGGAATCTAACGGTTTTTATTGGATGAAATCTTACACAGTTACTAAAACAATGTACCCCACAAAGTATCATGAGTTTATTTCCGAGACCATGCCCCAAGAGTTTCGGAGCTACATTTTGTTAGTGATTTCTATGTATTTAGCATAACTATTTATTAGTCCTATAACTTTTCTCCGCCCTTCCATTTCTTAGTCGTGTATTTGGATATTCAAAATAATGTTCATTTTTTTTATAATAAACTTATTAAATTACATTTAATTTCAAATTATGTATGTAAATAATTAGTAAAGAAAATTCATGAATTATAATTATCCAAGGAATCAAAGGATAAAACTGAAGATTAGACATGCTTAATGACCATCCAATGCACCGAATGATGTTTCATTAAAAATTTAGACAATGTTGATTTAAGAACAATTATGTGACATGTGAAAGTGGAAAAATAATTACAGAAATTACTCTCCGCGTTATGTTATGAAAGTTATTTATTCTCATTCTCTAATTCAGGAGGATGCAGAGTAATTTCTAACTAGAAAAGATCAAACATCTGTCCTATAATAATCAATATATAATATTCGAGAAATTTGCATGACAAGCGTGTTTGTATGTTTTTTTTTTGTTGACGATAGTGTATTAGTCGCATAAAGTAGACATACCTTAAATATAAGACTAAAGCAATGGAGGGATGCTTTAGAGAGAAAAGACTTAAGAATTAGTCGGTATAAGACCGGGTATATGCACTGCGACTTCAGCGGCGCAGACAACAATGAGAATAGTCAGTTCACCACCGAGGGTCAAATAATACCATAGGTAATTAAGTTCGTGTATCTAGGATCATTTGTACATCAGGATGAGAATACAGATAGTGATGTAGCACACCGAATTCATGCATGCTGGTGTAGGTGGAGGGCGGCTTCAAGGGTGCTGCGTGACAAGAATTTTCTAACTAAATTAAAGAAAAAGTTTTATAGAGTGGCAGTGCGGCCGACAATGTCATATGTAACAGACTGCTGGGCCATCAAGAGGACACAATCGCAGAAGATGGAAGTGGCAGAGATGAGGTGTTAAAGTCGATGTGTGGACAGACAAGGCTAGACCGAATCAGAAATGAGGTACGTAAGAAAAGGTTAGGGGTGGCTAGTATAGCAGATACGATAAGGGAAGGGAGAGATAAATGGTTTGAGCATGTCAAGAGGAGACAGACGACGACGTCTTTCAGAGCAGTTGAAATCCTCATTGTACAGGGAAAAAAGAGTAAAGATAGGCCTAAACTGACTTGGAATGAGCGGATTAGACATGACCTACTCGATTTGCACCTATCTGAGGACATGGTCCATGATAGGAGTTCATGAAGACATATGATTAAGGCTAACGAGGTTTAGGCATGATATAGGGTCACATTATAGTATATTTAGAGACTTATATACTTTATACACTTTAGGTTGACTTTGCATTTTTGTTTTTGTTTTTGTCTTTGTCTTTCATTGTTTCTGCATATGCACATTTACATCTATTTTAATATCGGAATCTTTCTATTTGATTTACTAAATTTCTTCACAAACACACTAGCACACTATATCACTATTAGTGTATCATTTATGCAGGTACATATAGAGCCGGAGTTTCACTGGAAGCAAACTCTCTATCATTTGGTATGGAGGTATTGTTTGTCTGCCTCTCAACCTCCCTAAACCTCAGCGATAGGTTTTGATGTCATTGGAATATACTCGATATGTGTTATTGTTGTTGAAGCGTGTTTGTATGATATGTTTATATATAAATACTAGTATGGGAGGAGCCGTGCGACACACAGACGGAGGCCCTGGGATTTTTGAAATTAGAGAATGTTGAACAAGTTTTGTTAATGTTAGAGAACAGTTTTGCTGCCTTGCACATGGCAATGCTTTGCTTGAAACTTGAAAGAAATAACATGGCTTTTACCAATTCTCTGCAAGGGGCAAAATTTGATCTCAAACTGCCTCAGAGAAGATGATGGTTGCTGAAGGCAATACAGAAACAGCAGGCGACGCTGGAAAATGCTCAATGTAAGAGAGAAGACAGATCTTCAACCACAGTTAGTCTTCATCTGTGCCAAAGTATCGGTCTCCAAATTCCCCCATACCAGGTATCACTCGTAGATCGTTGTTTAGTGAAATATCAATCTCTGATGTCACGATCTTTAGCCTTGGGAAATTTTTGCAGACCGCATGTATCCCTTCAGGAGCCTGCATTGCTTCATTGATTTAAAACGAGAAAGATTGGCCATGGCGAGCAATTTCAGGAGATTCAACAAGTTAAAACTCACTGCTATAAGGTTTAAAAAGATAATGTTAGATTCTGGCACTCCCTTGCTTAGCAGAACGGATATAGCTTTCACTGCCGAGTTCCCTAATGAATTGTCCTTGGTCACAGCCAGCCAGATATACTGAAAATTGCTCTCAGTTAAGGGTATTTTTATTGCTTACCTGAAGCAAGAACTGGATCAAGCAATAACACTTGACGGCTGGCAATGTCTGCGGGTAACTTCTCATAGATCAACTGCAGCAAGATGAGAGAAATGAGAAAAATAGACACATGGGGGTGTAGAGTGTAGGAAGCAGGAAGGGTTGTTGCATTCAATAAACCTCTCTGCCTTTTTTACCCTCTCTGTGGATAAGAATTTTCCCGATTTTGATTCCTTTACAGCAGGCTCTTAGAGCATTCTCCATGCTTTCCCCACTGAAAGCAGACAAACTCAGGTATGAGCATTACGAGAATCTATCATCTGAAAAGCTCACATACTTGGGAATGCACATAAAGAAAAGGCACCAAGAGTACCTTCTGATGACCGACACCCCACACAGCCTTTTACAAAAGTCCACTCCAGTATATACAGAGCCTGCATTTGATTAAACAAACAGAAGAATTATCCTATCAACTTGAATCTCAGTGTTATGCAGCCTCAAAGATCTATGGATATCTGTTTCTGACAGTAGGAGTTGATGTCAACAGCTATCAATTATCATGGACGATCAGCTGATACAAAGACCCTATGTGTTACAAAATTCTTCATTCGAAAAGCTTTTGCAGAACCCAGTATCCATGATTTATACCTCCTTTCTTTCTTTGGTGAATATTTCTACCTCTTGATAATAATATTAATAGATCTATATACTTGAAGCTCAGTGAACTCTTAACAGTGTCCCCTTATTTTATCCATTCTCTCGAGCACCCAGATTTGGATTCTGAGGTAGTGGGCTTTGCTTGTTTAGATGGCAGGGTAACATAGCCAACTTTTCAACAGGAAAGGAGAAGATACTGCAAGCTACGAGACACAGTCTAGAGGCCTAATTCTTCTGTGCTACTAAGCAAACGAAAGAATGTTCTGCAGTCATCTGAAAGGAAGTAAAAAAGGCGTTCCTAGTGCACTAGGCTACCACGTTTGCGCAAGGAACGGGAGGAGCCGGATCGCTTCGCGATATAATATATGCAGCCTTATCCTGTATTTTTTTTTATGCAAGAGGCACCTGTGACTTCAAGGTCACAAAGCAGCAACCTTACTGGTTGCTCCAAGGCTCGCCCTCACTCATCTGAAAGGAAGTATAGCCAAGAAAAAGATTGATTGACCATGTCCATGAGAGAGCCCCAGAAGATTTACCAGTGGGTGTGATGATCTGTTTCTCGAAAAAGGGAAGATGACCTAAACCATGCTCGACCACCTAAGACATAATCAAAGCAACACATTTTAGCTTCTTAGGCTAAGGTATCTCCGCAAATTTCATGTCATAGTTTTTCAGTACAAGCATTTCCATTAAATTCCATACCAAGCGAATAAGTCGGTCCGCGTAGAAAATAAGATCATGCTTTTTGGTCTCAACATCACGTATTAGAGTATGCATCCCACGAATCTGAATAGCAGCATGAAGAGTTCAATAAGAGTACAGAACCATGAAAATCATTCTAATTTAAAGAAGGGGATACCTGAAATGTCGAGTAGATCACAGACACATTTGGATATATCTTACAGAGATCGTGCTGGCCAAGCTTTGTATGTATATTTTGAACTATCAAATCAATTGCAACATCATTTTCTGCCCCACGAGGGATTATAACATCAGCATATTTCATTGATGGGAGTATAAATTCCTCAAAACTTGGCTTCACAAACTTAGTGTACTGCAAAACAGATTTCTATTAACTTGCAATCTCACATTATACAGCATCAGAACGAACACGCATAGTGCTGAAGCAGGTGCAAACTACAGAGGAAATTCTTCATACAGCAATCGTGAAATAAATACCGAATGGATACATTACAAAGGGTGGATGCTTGTATGCATAAACTCTTTACGTATGATGAAAAATATAATGTTATATGCATTGGCAAAGTTCTAAATGAGAAGCACTACAACAAAGCTATACTGACTTGGTCTAGCACATTCTGAACGTTTCTGCCCCTCTCAATTGTATCGCGTCGCAACCTCCTCGCAAGCCTCAAATCAGAATCTGTGCTGAGAAATATTAGAATACGGTTATCTGAAGATAAATAAGATAGACATCTTTCACGCTAACTATTGATACTGTGGAAACTAAGTCCCACCCGAGCTGAGCTGATATTAGGCCAGTAAACCTGATCTGGACAACCAACGTGCTGGAAGACTAACTGTCAGTTGAGCTAAGCTGACTGACAGAAGTGAAAAATAAAGGTAGTCGTGCTGAGCTAAAGAGGTAATGAGGCGAAGCACGGAACAAAGACAAGATCAAATATGGACGTGCTAAGCTGAAGAAGATCTTAGGTGAAGCACGGAACTAAGTTATGCCCGAAGACAATGTAAAGAAGTGCTGAGCTAAGGTTACAAAGTGAATCACAAGCTAAGAAGGCCGACCTACCATACTTAGTAAATATCACTTAGAATTATTTCTGTACATAGATGAGCTGCTTTGGTAACTAGCCGTTACCACAGCCGTTAGAATTTATACTAGATTGACAGTGACCGCTGAAGAAGTGGTCAAATAGCCGTTATAAATATTTTTTCCACCCTATAAAAGGGAAACAACCTTGTAAATTAACCTTCAATTTGAATGAATTTCTAATTCCTTCCATCTCGACTGATACAAAGATTTGAAACTGACATTGATCAGAAGAATGTTCAAGAGACATTACCTGTATCAACAAATATCTTCATATTCATAAGCTCACGCACACGGTGATCCTGAAGAACTAAGATTCCCTCTAAAATGATAACATCTGAGGGATTAACCTGCATATCTTGAGCAACTCAATGCAGTTCTCTTTAAACTTGGTTTAACGACTCTCTGAAACTTTATCATGCTGTGAAAAGTATAACAAACAAAAGAGATTGCTACAACTTAATAAGAACTGGTTTATACCATCCTTTCTGGTTCAGTGCTTTTGTGTCTTATATAATCATAAGCTGGGATGCAGACTTGTTGCCCACGTTTTATTGTCTCCAGACAAGTAAGCATGTGCTCTGTGTTGAAAGCATCTGAGACACATATCCTTGCAAACGTCAATGGCTTTTGCCAAAAATTCAGAAGCAATTCCTCACTTGAAAACAATTGGTCAGAAATGCCTAATCAAATACTTACCCGGGTGGTCAAAGTTGTATTCATGGACATTCTGTAATTGTTCATCGCTTAGAGAGTAGTAAAAAGAATCCTGGAACATCATATTTAGCTCAATGAAGAAACTTTTCTTTGCATTATAGAACACAACACAACACAACATTACCCCATTGCCTTGAGGCTCCCGCCTATGGCAGGGTAGGGGGTCGGATGTACGCAACCATACCCATGTGTTAGAAACACACGGATGTTGTTTCCAATGACCCATAATGATGCGTCAAGCTGTGTCGAACAATTGCTACTTCACAATATAAGAAACGCAGCTAATTTTAGTGAGTCATTTTGCATTAATACAAGTAAAACGAGCACTATTACATATAACGATGTACATAACATAGCAGTAAAGTTCAGGTGGGGAAGGATCAAGAAATGTACTTGATGAATAAGAACAACACGTTGATCACGAAGCTGTGAAATGATCATATTGCACACGGATGTTTTGCCAGATGCAGTCCCACCAGCGACACCTTCAATTTCAATCAAGCCACACTAATCTCCCTCATATTTGCATTTGCAATATTTTGTAGACTTGTACACATCACAGCAAATTGACGATACATAAACAAATAAATGCAGAAAGCTGAAAGAGAGCATACCAATGATGAAAGGAAACTTCAGGGGCGCTTGTTCTGAAACACCATTGGGTTCCAAGGAAACGTGGTTGTCATTGGCCTTACTCGAAACAGCCGCCATTTCGGGATTTACGAGTTTTTGCTATAGTGATGGTTGAATTCCACTTTTGGCCAACAGCACTCATACATCACTGCAATGATAACATCGTTCTCTTCACTTCCAAGTTCATGCATCGTGCGAATATGGACATCGAGAATTTTGGGAACAGTTAAGCTTAATTGTGACAAGTAAAGATAAACCACATAAAAGGTTCATTAGTATCATAGCAACTGGTGCTGTTTTCCTACACAAACTATTCGTTCAAGCCACGTACACAGTCTCTTGCACAAATTGTAAGGTAAGGCTGCATATATCAGATTGCGAAGCGATCTGACCTTTTCCTGTATCCTACACAAACTATTCGAGCCACATAAACAGTGTTTTGCACAAAGTGTATGGTAAGTCTGTATATATCATATTGCGAAGGGATCCAACCCCTTCCTGGATCCTACACAAACGCGGCTATCCAACCCCTTCCTGGATCCTACACAAACGCAGAAGCATAATGTACCGGAAATGTCATTTTTTTAGTATCATACACAAGAATTTATGTATAAAATTTTAAGTTATAAGCATGGCTATGAACATGCTAGGTTTAGGTGGGACGCATGAGAGTGGTACCTGAATGTATGAAATCATGGGTGATGGTCCTGGAAATCTTTGATACATAAAGACGTTAGAAGATGCATAAATCCATGTCAAGAAAGAAAGGGCAGAAAGTTGGAGTTTTTGTTTTCCTATTTCTTGGATAATAAACTTGGAGTAATGGAGTTGGGTGCGGTGGTCAGTTGCGTTTTGTCTGGGAGGGTGGTGAATCCGAATTAGCGGGGAATGCACCCATGTGTCTGTAAGTTCCTAAATTTCTTCCTTCTCTGCAGATGTACTGTTATTTATAGTAGTCCTCCCCTTTTTTTTTGGTTTACATTTCCAATCAAACAAAGTAAACAATATTCTTTGATTTTAGAAGATGATAGAATAAAATAAAATGATTCACTAAATTAGTTGCATTTCTTATATTATTATATAGCAGTTGATCGATACAGATTGATGCAATCTTCATTATAGGTCATCGGGAAACAACCTCTGTGTTTTTAATACATTTGTATAATTGCATACATCCGACTCTCATATTTCGTCGTAGTCAGAAGTCTCTAAGACAATAGAGTAATGTTGTTGTTGTGTAGTATTATTTTTTCTTTTTATCAAGCTTATTTATATTTAATGGGGTTTACAAAGTCAAATTGCCTATTTTTACACACAACTTTATCTTCAATAAATATAACTGCATATGTTGTTTTCGGAACTTACTATTAGGACACAAATGTTTTCATCATAAGGCTTCGGGTTTAAGAACCTGAATTATTTCTTAATGATATATATTTGCATATAAGCTAATTATATCATACGGCCTCCATTAATTTTGTATAAAGATATATATATATCTATTGTATATAAGCCGAGAAACGCAGATACATATAGAGCCGCAAGTGTCACTGAAATCAAACTTTATATTCTTTGAGATGGAGGTATAGTTTGCATGTCCCTCAGATCGTAAGGATATATTTTGATATCGTCGGAATATATTGGGTATGTGTGGTGTATATAAGCCGAGAAAAACAACCATCCGGTTTAACGGTTCGGGTAACCCATATTCTAATACTTCATAGTTCCCTTCAGCAGTATCAGCAATGTGGGCGCGCCGCCTGCTACTGAAAGTGATAATAGCGGTGGTTCGAAAAGACTGAAAGAATCACACAAAACAACTGGTACTTGCCACTGGAAACGGACGGAAAGAAGGTGGAACAGGAGTAACCACCCATAGATCTTGTACCTTCTTGCAGGTATGGTGAAATGCATCTACTTTTACCTATTAATTACCTAATCGACCCGGAAGGGAAACGAACCGCGTTTTGGAACTCTGGTGAGGCTGGTCTGGTTAGGTAATTGATGACTGCTTCTTTGCTTTTTGCAGTATCGAAGAGAATGAAGGTCAAGATTCTGCGTATCCTTTGTAAATTACGAGTAGACACATACTGGTCCAGAATTTTGTTATAATGCACTATATATTGTAGAAGACATGGGTGTTGGGTGTTCAACGAGCTGTCTATGCCCCCCCCCCCCCCAAAAAAAAAAATCAAAAATAATTTGTTTAACATCTCATTTTTGCTTATGATTAGAATTGCGATGTCTTGCTTCAATTTTTAAAATTCTGCTTCAAGATGATTTTTGAACTTTTCTGGTGCACTGTAAAAGGTACTTTGGAGCATTTATATTATGTTACATTTACAAACAGCTAGCATATCAAATATATTCTAGAAAATAATATGGTAACTGATCTGAAAAATTCCATTTTATGGCACCATTTAACTGATTTAGAATTTTCTTTTTCGTTATTAACTTTTTCTTGATGTTGAAAGCTTCCTAGAAACTGAAATGTTGGATTAACAATATCACAATTCTTTCTGACATATGTTTTGGCTATATCTTTTGTTGCCTGCTTTGAGTGCTTTCAGTTTTTCACCTTTTCTTTCACAATGAGTTTATGCTTAACTTATCTTGTGAATTACTAATAATCTGCAGAGTAAGTTACTGTTCTCTCCTACCTTAATTTTTATATGTTCTAGGACGTCAAATTGTGTAGAAGTTGATCTGTCATTTGCTGCATTTAATACAGGTGGCATGCTGTTGGATCATGGACATGGGATGCACAGGATGAAACTTGTGGCATTTGTAGGATGGCCTTTGATGGTTGTTGTCCTGATTGTAAGCTTCCTGGAGATGACTGCCCTCTAGGTAAGGCCCGAATATTCCATTGTCTAGAGTTCTGATTTTTTGTTAATGATGACTCCCATGCAAATGATTTATGGCGTTCAATTCTGTTAGTAAATTTTCTCCCAGCTCCCAACCAGTTGTTTTGGCCTCTCCTTCTCTTCTTTTAGTTTGAATTCCAGACCAGCTGACATTTCAGGTGTATATGGCACATAGTCCTTTCTTGCATATAGGGAACAATATGTGGAAGAGAATACCCTGGTATCAACCAAAATCCTGCCATTTTGTCTTTGCGAGGATTTTGATTATGAGTCTTCATTTTCTTGACTACTGCACAATAATATCCTTGGAATTTATAAATTCATTTCTATGTGTTTTGTTTGTAATAATATGGTACTTTTCATACTCGTGTTTTTTTTTACGTTAAAGAGTTTCTCAGAGAATTCATGAAGAAATGGATTGCTCCTTACTTTAAATTCTATGGTTGTCCAGCACCAACTGCTAACCTGTTGCTACTTGTTCCCAATGAACGATGAACTAATGAGAATAGGAATGAATGATATATATGAACTCATATTTGATCATGTGATCCACATAAAATTGACTCCCGTGCTCTTTGGTTGGTTACTTCTTATTGGACAAAGATCAACTATTAGGATGATGAATAGCTGGTTCTGGGTGATTACTGAATTACTCTTTGTTGATTGCTTGAATCTACCTCCTCTATCTTCCTTTGATTCTACCTGTGTTTCTACCCGTGTTTCATCTTTCAAAGGCGCTGAGCAGCAAAATGAAAAAAAAAAGAAATTTTCTCCGGACTTCTCCCTAGATTGTTGGATCAAATTTAGAGAATAACATGCATTCCCAAAGGAAAGCAGTCTCACACTTACTAATGTAAGTAAAAAAACTGGACTTCTCAATTTTTTCAATAATGAAAAAAATACGAAAAGAATGGCACTTTTGCAAAGTGGTATTTTTGTGCACCAGCACCACTTGGCTGATTCTCTAATTTATTTTTTCGTTCTACCTGCCCCCTCTTCCTTGCCAAAGAACTTCAGCAGGTAAGGTGTCCAACCCCCCCCCCCCCCCCCCCACCATAGCGTGATTAGCTTCATCACTACTCAACAACTATGAGTTATTTCCTGTCATTGATCATGATTCAATGAGCCTTGGTTGAGTTTCATATTTCAGTCTCAAATTCCCATTTGTGGAAGTTTTATGTGATTAAAGGAGTAGTCTTTTGATATAAGAACCATGAAATTCTCTCTTTAGTCTCACTGAAATAGATATAGATACTGCTTTGCATTTGTTTATTTCTTTTATCATAATTTATGGAAAGAGGTTTCGAATTTCTTGATATTCAGCTAGGTTTGATCATTTATAAGTGATCGCCTGCACATCTTTGTAGTAGTAGTTTCTTGTGTAAAATTTTGAATTTCAACTTCTGATTTGAAGTTTTTTCTGTTCTTTATTTATATTAGTAAATGCGTCCTTTTACTGCGCAAATTGCATAATGATGGTGCGTATGCCTACATACATCCTTAATTTTTTTCCTACTTGAGTGTTACATTGTCTTTGGGAGGTATGTAAACCGGATGTTATCGTGTTCATCAGGAAACTATCCACAATACCATATTTTGTGGAGGTAATTACCCAAAATTTTTAAAGGCTATGAAAAATTGAGTAAAAGCAAAGCAGTCAAAATCCCAAGTTGACTGATAAATTGGGTGATAGGTGGCAAAGATTCAAAATCTGTAGTAGCCCACTTTTAGAACAGAATTCCAGGGAGGTATAGTTGGATGAAGTCCTTGCTCGTCTGGTTTCGCTAGAAATAGACAAACATGATTTTAAGCGACAGTAGGCATCATAGAGTATTCACATAAACGTGGACTTTTATTAGTGATTGTTGTCTTAATGCAGTTTGGGGAGCTTGCAACCATGCATTTCATCTTCACTGCATCTTGAAGTGGGTCAACTCGCAGACTACTCAGACTGCTCAAGCGCACTGTCCAATGTGTAGGAGGGAGTGGCAGTTCAAAGGATAGATCACAGCCTAGTTCTGCAGTGTTATTCCACAGGGCTGGAGCACTGGTCAGGGGCAGAGCTCTTGGTTTTTGTATGTTCTCGGAGATTTGAACAATGAAAATAGATTCTCGAATGCCTGACTGAATCTATCGTTTCTCATGTGCAACTGTGGGTTTGGCATTAACCAGGTGCCATTAGTACTCGATGCCGGAAATGACACTTAAGTTGATTGTATCTTAACTGTCCTCACTAGTGCATATCTCTATTATTGTGTTATCTATACAGGTATATATAGAGTCGGAGGTCTCATTAGAATCAAACTCTCTGATCTCTAGCTATAGAGGTATTGTTTGTCTGTCTCTCACTCTCCTCAAACTCTAGCGATAGCTTTTGCTGTTGTTGGGATATATTGGGTGTGATTGTTGTTGTATCTTAACTGCCTTGAATCTAATCTAGTTCTGTGTCTCATAATATAAGATGAAAATCAACTTGCCCCATTAGAAAATTCAAAAATATCATGACACCATTTGGCAGGTGTTGTTCTTGAATCTTGAGCCTAAGAAAGCACATATACTCAACATTAAATTTGGTAAAGCACCAAGCTTTTCTGTTTTAGCAGACAGCAGGACTCACTTACTTTCTGTATTTCTTATAATTCAATATAATATCAATATTACCCTCATTGCTTTAGAGGCTTCTGTCTATGACGGGGTATGAGAGGTGGGATTACGCAATCATGCTATGTGTTAGTTGTTTTTCGATAATCCATAATGAAAATTGCCGATTATGGAAATCCATAATGAAATTGCCGATAATCCATAATGAAAATTGCGTCAAGCTATGTTAATCAACTATTACTTTACAATATAAGAAGCGTAATCAATTTAGTGGGTTGTTTTATTCTATCATATTCCGCAATTGATTCGTTTTATTCTATCATATTCCACAATCAAAAGACGTCAATCTACTCCCAATTTCAAACCAGTTTTATGGACTAGATCACTAGATCTAAGTTTCATGGGACCACCTGTGATTCATTTCAGAAGAAAGGGGGATCTATATATTTGGGCATTAGCACCCGAAGCAACTGAAACTTTTTAGCGGACAAGAGAGTTCCAGTTAAGAACCTCCTGTATGAGAAAAAAAGAAAAAGGGGTGGGAGGGGGGGGGGGGGGGGTTGGTCTCGGAGAAAAAAGGGAGCGAATCTAAACAAGGACAAGAAATTTCCATTCAATCTTACCATTTCCCTCCTCTACTAATAAAAGTTTGACAAACATTCTTGGGCTTGACCCCTGGGAAATACATGACATGACTACACCATGAACGCAGAATAACCTTCAATATGGTTAATATGATTACATTTCTTGAACATTCAAGGCATTTCAAGAGAATAAGTATAAAGAAGAATTTGAGGAAATATGACTGTCAAAGACCCGTGACAGATTTTATGGTCTTCCGTACGTATATCTGTATTCTATTAAAATACATACCCCATTGGTTTAGTGCCTATAGGGGAATGATATGAATTCTTCTAATTTTCTTATACACTGGCCAGAGGCTCTACCTCAAGGAGCAAACCTCTCTTGAATTCCAGGAAGGGATACGATAAGGGAGTTTCATCTGACCTTATTCTCCACCTGAAGAAGAAAGATGCAAAATCATATAATGTGAATCATAGAACTAATAAAGAAAGAAACTAGCCTTATCTTAAATTTTAAATGATATTGAGTAGTGTTATACCTATATCTCAGCACAAGGTGGTGGAGGAAGAAAGCAGTTTCAACTCTAGCAATTTCACCCCCTGGACAAAGCCTTGATCCCCCACCAAAGGGTGTCACTTTTCTGCTCGTTGCTTCATCCTATTCAATTCATATCCACGTATTGGTACGATCGTAATAGAAAAAACCTTAGCATTTATCGCTAGGGTATGGGAAGGGTGAGAGGCGAGTAAACAATGTCATTTTAACATGATATGATCTTATTAAAATAGTATGTAGCTAACAATTACTATATACATAGACACTTACATCCCATCTCGAAGGATTAAATTCGGAGGGATTCTCATGGAGAGATGGATCTAAATGGGTAGCTGTAAAGATCGGAAGCACTTGCCACCCTGAAGGAATCAGAAAATCTGCGTACCAATATAAAACAAACGTGTTCTTACGTCGTTAATCATGCATGACATACAAGCTATATGGTGTTCAAGAAACTTATATAAGTGATTATAACCTTTATATTTGACGTCCTTGATAGCTTTTCTATGCACGAATTTGACCAGATTTCCGCACCTCATAGTTTCATTTATAACCTGAAAATTGTATATAGTCCAATCCATTAGTCTATTCGAAAGATAAATGTGGAACTATAAAAATCATAAAATCATTGCACGTACTTTGTTAGTGAACTCCATTTGATTGTAGTCTTCCAGATTCAAGGGCTTCCCTTCCTTTTTCTTTCGCAGCAGTAGGTGCTCTTCCTGGTTTTGAATAATTGGTTCAGTTCCTCTCATTTATAATTCAGACAAGAAAGAAGTAGCACAGTCTTGAAGCAACTGATAAGGTTGCTGTTTTATAACTTTGAGGTCACGGGTTTGAACTGCGGAAACAACCTCTTGCACAAAGTGTAAAGTAAGACTGTGTACATCAGATCGCAAAGCGATCTGACCCCTGTACAAACACAGGAACCTAGTGCAACGGGATTATGATGATTGAATAGTCTAGTCAGCTTTTACTTGGGTACCTTGAGTAGTTGGAGAGAGGTGGGAGATTGAGCAAGGAAGTAGACCACAAGTGCAATTAGTCCAGAGGTGGTTTCATAACCAGCTAGCAAAAGATCCAGCACAATGCTAACTCTCTCTTCATCATTTAGCTGCCCTTTCTCCATGATCTCTTCTAGAAAGTCTCTGTTGGGAGTCCCCTTGATACTCTTTTTCCTTTCATTTAGAATCCCTCTTAGAGTGGACGATATCCTTCTTCTTGCCTAACACAAGACATGCACAGATGAACATCCACAGTCATATGTTAATTCACTTCAACCTAGCCTAGAAAGGACAAAATGTCTCTCACGTTACATATTTTGGTTAAAATAAGTAACCTATGATTCAAACAACAACGACAACATTGCTCTATTAACTTAGAAGTTCTCGCCTGTGGCATGGTATGTAAGGTTGGATGTATGCAACCATATACATGTGTGAGAAAGACACAAAGGTTACTTCACGATGACCCATAATGAAAATTGCGTCAAGTGTCAATCAACTGCTACTTTAAAATATAAGAAGCGTATACAATTTAGTGAGTCATTTTGCTTTATTCCATCACATTCCAAAGTCAAGGAAGAATGTGTCCTTTACCCCATTGAAAATAAAAACCTAACCTAAGGTTCATACAGTCACATTAATCTTATATGAGTAGACACGTAACTTGATATCACGCAAAATTCTCATCATTTTATCTTTTCTTCCCTTCCTAATGTTATAATGTTTAATTTGCAGTTTTATCCTTTTGATGGGCCTGTAATATGTGATTAAACACATAAATTTCTTATTGTCTTTACTTTGCACATGTCAGACTGTTAGTCTAAACAAAGACAAAGGTCCTAAAGGGAATTTTCAAGACTTGCATGTACGTTAAAAAAAACAAAAAACAAAAGCATCCATGAAGCCGTTTGGTTGTGAGAATATATATATATATATAGTCTGTTCAGTTAGGACAAGATACACCCGATTAAAGATTTGACATTGAAATACAGGGAATACCTTCACAGCCTTGGCGTATGGACTCCCAGGAAGATAGACTGGGAGAGAAACGAACCCTTTCATGAAAGTGAGGAAGTCTTCCAGCAATTCTGATGATTCCTTTTCTCCACGTTCCATGTCTAGCAGATTCTTTAACATCAGATAAAATGTGAGCTGCATCAAACATCAGGCACACTATATTAGAATACATAAACATATTTAGAATGTCATAACATGACGAGTATTTAAACAACAACAACAACATTACCCCATTCGCCTATGACGGAGTATGAGGGTTTGGATGTACGCAACCAAACACATGTGTTATAAACACAGAGAGGTGGTTTCCCGATGACTCATAATGATGCGTCAAAGTTATACCTGTTTGGCTTCTTTAAAGAAGTGAATCTGTGGGGCGTCTTTCCAAGAATCCATCATGGAGATAGACAAGTCCTCAATGTAGAAAAGGAAATCAGGCCTTGATTTAGAGGCGTTGATGAAGTTGAGTGCTACGCGTCTTAGCCTTTTGTGAAGGTCACCGGAGACTAGCATGAGACAGAGTCTGCCAAGAATGTCCTTAACTGGTTTAGGGTAGCTGCTTTCGAACAGCCTGCCCTCATTCTGAAGGACAAAGATATTCAACTCCAAGTCGCAGGAGACTATGGTTGGAGTCCCAAATACATGGGTTTTGAACACTCTCCCATACCTGCATTTACCCCCATCATGAACAACAGAATGATTATACTGGTCAAAACTCGTTTACGTATTATTATTGTTAGAAAACGTGTATGATATGGTACCAAAAACAGAATTATCAACAAAAATAGAAAGCAAAAACACAACAAACGTTACTGTCCTTAAAGCTAAAATGCCTCCACCACAAACGAGGTGAATTACGCGGCACAAGCCTTCCAAGATATAACAGCTTCTTCATTTCGTTCGCTCTATGAGAGGAAGATGAACTTGCACAAGAAAAGTGTTTGATAGTAGAGGAAGAAGAAGAGGGTGCAGGAGGAGAAACAATGCTGAAATTTCAGAATTTTGCAAAAATGTAGTATGTTGTTCAAGATAACAAGGCCTCCTATATATAGGCCTTGAGTTGTGTTAAAAACAACTAGAAAAACTCATTTCACCAGTTTAGAACTCCTCCTAGTCAGTTGCAATGCCGTTCATATGTGAAGGTAGATGAACCTTGGATCAAAAGATGCAATTCAAAATGAAAAGTTCTGACTGTTGGCACATCGATCGATCGATGTCACTTCTACCGATCGATGTGATCGATCTATGTCGGACATAAACTTCCAACTTTGCATCTTGCCAACCTAAATCGATCCATGTATCGATTTATGTCACATCGATCGATCTATGTGATCGATCTATGCTGGACAGAGAGTTCCAATTTTGCATCCTCACCACATCGATCGATTGATGTCACCGATCTATGTCAAACAGAACACTCAACTTCATTTCAGCTTTCACTTGGTTCGATCCTACTCATACATGGATCAATCCAAGTGATTTCTTTTAAGTTTAAAGTGTTCAAATTATCTTTCAATCTCCCAAACAGCATCTTACATGTTTGTATATAAGTTTGGAGCACATTTTAAAGTATTTTGACATACTTTTCCAACAATTATAACATCTATTTGATAATGTATCTTACATATAGTTGGAATGTACTATGTTTAGATGTAAAATGTGATGTTGTACCTTACCGCTTAAATCGCACCTCTACATTGATACAACTACTACAACATTACCCCATTGACTCAGACGCTCCCGTCTATGGTGGGTATGGAAGGTCGGATGTACGCAACACTACCCATATGTTAGAAACACACAGAAGTTGTTTCTCGATGACCCATAATGAGCGTCAAGCTGTGTCGATCAACTGTTACTTCACAATATAAGAAGCACATCAAATTTAGTGTGTAATTTTGCTTTATTATATCATATTTCAAAGTCAAAGAAGATTGTATCATTTACTCGATTGGTACAACTACAACAAGTTTATTATAAGTGCGGTCCTTTTGGAAGAACAAGCTCCATTCCTTCAACAGGCATCGTATAGTAAATATTATGTACATTAGTCAAGTATTATGTAGCGATCTTTAAATATAGTCATTTAACTAAAATATGGTATTATGTAGATTCATGAATAATTATGTTGGTTTCAGTAGTTTTTGTCGGTATACAACAACTAACATTTTTGTCTATATATATATATATATATAGACACACGAAAAGGACTGTTTCATTCTTTTTGGTTGTAGTCTCATGTTGCAATAAATTAGCTTTGGACTGCCACATATACTTCTTCAGGTGTAATCTTATTAAATTCGTCAACTCAAATATTTAAATAAGGCCGAGATATTTGGCTGAACATTTTCATTTATTTGAAGGACGAATTCATTCAATCAACTATTTAAGTCAGATTTGGAGTCTTTTCTGAAAGGAATAAATGCTTCCGTTACCCTTAATTATTTAATCAAATATGATGGAATAAAGCAAAATGACTCATTAAATTATCCGCGAATAGTAATTGATTGACATAACTTGATGCAATTTTTATTATGGGTTGAAAAACAATCTCGATGTGTTTCTAACACATGGGTATAGTTGCATACATGCGACCTTCCCATACCCTGCCATAGACGGGGGCTTCTAATACAATGAGATAATGTTATTGTTGCTACCATACTAGGTAGGATGATATTGTATATATTACAATAATATAATAGGTAAGACCATACTAATATATATTACATGATCTTAACTGGTATATTAAAAAATATAGTATAATATCGGATTGAAAATCTCTACCCGTTTTATTGTGGCCCAATGAGATATATATAAAAACATCACATTTTAGGATAATTGTTGTCAAACTATGAGAACGTAGGACGGTTGAACGAACCGAATAGTTCGTAAACTGCTCGAGTTAAGTTCGTGTTCGTTCGGTAATTATTTGTTAATGAACCGAATTTAGACAAATATTCGGGTTCGTTTAGTTAAACAAGCCGAACTGTTTGTGAACTCTTCGGCTTGTTTAAACAGTTATAAGGTTATCAAGCTAAACTCGAACCAATTTTAAAGTTTGTTTAGCTAAACGAACCGAGCCGAACAATTCGTTTAGCTAAACGAATTCGAATTTGAAAACCTAGTATTCGGTTCGGCTCGGTTCGTTAACACCCTATGGGTAGGCCTCCTATGAATCCTGAAAACTGGGACTCAAATTTATTTACTTATTTAAAAGATTTGTGTGGACATTGAAGTATTATTGAATGTCATATAGAAGACCAAAGATTGAAGAACTGATCATGTGGGGCTGGATATGATCATGTGGGATCGGGATATAGTAATCAACCGTTACTAAATAGTAATAATCACACATAAACCTCCACAACCAAATGATTATGTGGGACCGAATAGCAACCAACCATTAATGATCAGACATAAAACTAGAGAACCTAATGACAATCTAAGACTTGATATGATCATGCAGGACTTGATATGATCATGCAGGACTTGATCATGGTGATCACACATTTACCTAGAGAAGGAAACACAAGACTTTGCATCATCGTCCTGATCATATTTGAGATTATATATGCTTAGATATTTGACATTAAGAGTAATTACCTTCTTAGACATTGAGTTTCTGACTCGATGAGCTAACCAATATGCTTCATCATAAATTTTTTGTTGATTTTTTTGCTAAGATTGAGATGAGAAAAATTAAATAGGCGTAAAAGAAAAATTGAATATGACGTTCGTCCGTGGGACATTCCTACAAATGTATTAGGGACAAAAAAATCTTTTATGCCATTTTCTGTCACAACTTTTATTGTACTCGATAAAATCATGTCACGTATATCAATTAGGAATAACTAAATACACATGACATCTTTTTTACTTTATTGAATGAAGTAGAAAATGTGATAGAAAATGGATTAGAAGATATTCTCCCTCTCAAAAGAGTCATGGTACAGTCGATAACAACGTAAATACAACAACAACATTAACCCATTGTCTTACAGGCTCCAGGGTATGAGAGGTCGGATGTACGCAACAATATTAGAAACAAAAAAGGTTGTTTCCCGATAATGATGCGTCAAACTATGTCGATCAACTGCTACTTCACAATATAAAAAACACAGTTAATTCAGTGCGTCAAGCTATGTCATCACAACATAAATAAAAAGAGAAAAGGCACATGATTTTTACAGGAATGTGAATCTTGATTACCTGGAACGATGTTCTTGCAAGAAGTTGCCAATGGAGTTGGATTTATGGGGACGTAAAAAACCCAGGGTCTCTCCAAGCAAAGGCCATCCCATTCTTCCTGGAGGAACATCTGCAGGAATTTTTGGGAAAATGCCAATCCTTGAAACAAAAGATTTCAAAGCAGCAATTCCAATCAACACACAAATTCCAACTAGTGCAGGCAAAAGATTGATCGTGATGGTCGAAAACATTGTGATTGGAATTTCAAATTTTGTTTAGGAGGGTCCAAAGTCTACTCGTTTTCTTTCGTCCTTTTTTTGTCAAATAAGTTTAAACAAGCGTTGCAACTACCCAATTCAGTTGGTATTTATAGCATAATCACACTGATAATTGGGATTCCAGATCACTTATTAACTTGGATACCAAACTAAGACATCTAAGTGATAAGCCATATAGTCTTATTTAATAATATAAGTGTTGGAGAATTAAAGGTTTGGGCCTTGGCCCATCGTTGGAGATTGGAAGATTTGGGCTTTGGTCCATTAATGAATGTTGCAAAACTTGGTTGAGCAACGTACTTTGAGCTTAATGAGTTTCCGATAATGAAATCGAAAACTAATGAATCCTTAATTATCTACGTAACGAGTAGTTAATGTTAGGATGTGGAATCACTCAATTATGGTATTGTGTGAATGTGAAATTAATGCTCAAAGTGGATGGAAAATGTTGTGGATGGGTGACGTGTCACCCGTATGGAGGAATGCCGCCTTGGATGTGTCCATATGGCGTGGAAAGTTTCTGACGGCATAGATCGATGACTTCGATCGATCGATGTCTACATCGATCGATCGATGTCATCGATCGAAGATGGTCAGAAAGCCTTGGAACATTCTGTCCGACATCGATCGATAACATCGATCGATCGATGTATCGATCGAAGCTGGACAGAAAGGTTCGTGATGTTTCTGTCTTACATCGAACGATTACATCAATCGATCGATGTTGACTTCGATCGATTGATATATCGATCGAAGTTGGACAGAAATGAGAGGAACGATTCTGACGTACATCGATCGATACATCGATCGATCGATGTTATCGATCGATGTCGAACAGCGTGCAGAATCTCTTCAGTTTGAGTGGTTATGTTTCAAATCTGAAACTAACACTATCCTCCTGTTTAAAATAAGATCAACCTGTTTTGATCTAACGGTGGTGGGGAGGCAGCTTCGATCTAACGGTCGAGATTTAAACTGTCTTAACCGCTTAACCGAATATGGTTTCCATCTAACGGTCCAGGTTTAAACCTGCGAATCAATCTTTAATCTAAAGGCTGAGATTAAATCTTCCTAATCTAGATAGGAGATTTTAATCTAACGGCCTAAATCAAACTGCGGTTTTGATCCAACGGTCATGGTACCTTGTTCTCCAACCGACTCCCCTATATAAAGAGGGCAAAGGGTTGCATTCATTCATAACATTTTTCCAAGCTTTCATAGCATACTAAGTTCGTAGCATCCGAGTCTTGCATATCGTCCGGGAGAAGTCAGGACATTCGAAGGTTCGAAGTAGTTCGAGTTCAGCAGTGCCGCTCAACTGAACAGGTACCCGTTGTATCCTGGGAGACGATTGCTCACACCGGTAGGGCACAGTATACCGGAGCAATACGTCTTAAGGACACAGTCCTCGACTCGCCCCGGGTTTGATTTATTTTATTTTGCTGTTTCATATGCACACATTATACGACTGCGTCTTGGCACAGGATTGATTGTTTCCAACAATCTTAAGACGTATTTCAATTCAATTAATTTCTGTACTGTTTTAATTCACGCAAAAGCAGTTTCGTACTGATTTGCAGTCTACTTCTACTCCTTTCTAAAATCTGATTCTGTTCTGATCTATTCGTTTTGATCAACTGAACAGTAATCTGATGGAGAACGCAAGCTCAGGCTCGGTTCATGGTGCACACATTCAGAGTTCTGCTCCAATGGCACCAACTGCTGGGGTGCCAAGACATGCTCCTCCTGCACAGGGTCCTGCAGTGGCCGAAGTGGAGAAACCGGAGAAGTTCAGTGGGAGCTTCTTCAAGCGCTGGCAGCAGAAGATGCTGTTCTTCTTGACTGCTGTGGGATTGGCAAACTTTTTGACTGAGGACCCGCCTATGGTGGATCCGTTGGAGGACCAAGCCCAGAATATGCAAAACCAACATTTTGTTGAAGGTTGGAACTTCAACAATTATGTTTGTTTGAGCCATATTCTGAGTTGTTTGGACAACTCCTTGTATGGTTTGTACTGTACGTACAAGACCGTAAAGTCTTTGTGGCAGGCTTTGGAAAAGAAATACCGTACGGAAGATGCCGGCACTAAGAAATTTATTGTCGGCAAATTCCTGGATTTCAAAATGTCTGATTCTCACACTGTTGTTTCTCAAGTTGAGGAACTTCAGACGTTGGTTGCCGAGATGGAAGAGGAGGGCATGTTGCTCAGTGAATCTTTCGTCGTGGCAGCAGTGATTGAGAAGCTACCTATTTCGTGGAGGGAATTCAGAAGCTATCTCAAACACAAGAGAAAGGAGATGACATTGGAAGATCTGATTGTTCGACTCCGCATTGAGGAGGACAATCGTAGATATGAAAGAACGCCACAATCTAGCTCTGGTCAGGCTAAGGCCCATGTTGCAGAGGCCAAGAAAAAGAAAGGCCAACTCGGGGTGAACAAGAAAGGCAAGCAGATAGCCAAGAAGTTCACCGGAAAATGCTACAACTGTGGCATTTAAGGGCATGTCAGCAATGAGTGCAGAAAGCCCAAGAAGAAGCAATCCAAGGCAAAGGCAAAACATAGTCGATGGATTGGATGATCTGAATCTCTGTGCGGTGGTCTCAGAGTGCAATGCTGTGGGGAACGTATGCGAGTGGTGGCTTGATACTGGCGCCACTAGACATGTTTGCTCCAGCAGGAAGATGTTCACGGAATACCAACCCGGGAACAATGAACAACTTTACATGGGAAACTCGGCCTCCTCAAATATTGAAGGCGAGGGCAAAGTTGTTTTGAAGCTCACATCAGGGAAGCATCTGACTCTGCAGAATGTGCTGCACGTCTCTGATATTCGGAAGAATTTAGTATCTGGATCTCTTCTAGTCATGCATGGTTTTAGACTAATGTTAGAGTCCAATAAAGTTGTTCTTTCAAAAAATGGCATGTATTTGGGGAAGGGGTACTTGTCAAATAGGATGTTTAAATTGAATGTCATCACTATTGTACCCAAAAGAGATTTGCCCGCAGAGGCTAATAAAGTTGCTTCCTCGTCTGCTTACATGCTTGAGTCTTCTTGTTTATGGCATTTTCGTTTGGGACATGTGAATTACAAGTCAATACAACGAATGAGTAATCTTGACTTATTGCCCAAACTGGACTTTAATAATAAAGGAAAATGTCAAATATGTGTTGAAGAGAAAATGGCAAAGGCGCCATTTCTTTCAATAGAAAGGAACACTGAACCTTTGGATCTAATTCATACCGATGTGTGTGATTTAAAGTTTGTGCAAACAAGAGGTGGTAAAAAGTATTTTGTAACTTTTATCGACGATTGCACACGATACTGTTATGTATATTTGCTAAGTAGCAAAGATGAGGCCCTTGATGCTTTCAAAGATTATAAAAATGAAGCTGAGAATCAACTTAGCAAACGAATTAAAGCAATTCGTAGTGATAGAGGTGGCGAATATGATACACCGTTTAATGAATACTGTTCCGAACATGGCATTATTCATCAAACGACTGCACCATATTCACCTCAATCGAATGGTATTGCTGAACGCAAGAACCGTACTCTTAAAGTGATGATGAATGCTATGTTGATAAGTTCGGGTTTACATCGGAACTTGTGGGGGGAAGCAGTTCTCTCAGCCAACGTCATTTTAAATAGAATTCCATCTAAGAAGATGGATGTAACCCCTTTCGAGCTTTGGAAAGGCCACAAGCCTAGTTACAAATACTTGAAAGTGTGGGGGTGTCTGGCGAAGGTTGCTGTACCTAAGCCTAGACAGGTGAAAATTAGGCCTAAAACGGTTGATTGCATATTCATCGGTTATGCAACTAACAGTAGTGCATATCGGTTCTTGGTGCACAAGTCGGATATTCCTGACGTACATGAAAACGTTGTCATGGAGTCAAGGAATGCAGTGTTCTTTGAAGATGTCTTTCCGAGGAAAGACAAAATTCAAGAAGAAACAAGATGTGGTAAGCGATTGCGTGAGGCGACTCCTCAAGGAGATGAGGAGCTTCGTCAAAGCAAGCGTGCCAGAATGCCAACTTCGTTTGGACCGGATTTTTTAACCTATATGGTAGAAAATGAGCCGAGGAACTTTTCCGAGGCTATGTCAACTCCAGAAGCTCCATTCTGGAAAGAGGCAGTTGACAGTGAGATAGACTCAATTCTTCAAAATCACACTTGGGAGTTGGTTGATCTTCCACTTGGAAGTAAACCACTTGGTTGCAAGTGGGTTTTCAAGAAGAAATTGAAAGAGGATGGGTCTATTGATAAGTATAAAGCCAGGTTGGTAGCTAAAGGTTATCGACAAAAGGAAGGCTTTGACTTTTTTGACACCTACTCACCAGTGACTAGGATCACTTCTCTAAGGGTGCTAGTTGCAATTGCTGCAGTCTATAACTTGGAAATCCATCAGATGGATGTAAAGACCGCGTTTCTGAATGGTGAGTTGGATGAAGAAATCTATATGGAACAACCCGAAGGGTTTGTGGTTCCAGGACAAGAGTCTAAGGTTTGTAGACTCGTTAATCCTTGTATGGACTTAAACAAGCGCCTAAACAGTGGCACTTGAAGTTTGATCAAGCTATGTTAGCTAATGGTTTCAAGATCAATGAGTGTGACAAGTGTGTCTACTTTAAGAGCACACAGAATGCTTATGTGATAGTGTGTCTCTATGTAGATGACATGCTAATCATGGGAAGTACTCGGGACATAATCTTAAACACAAAGAAGATGTTGACGAGAAACTTCGATATGAAGGATATGGGAGTTGCTAATGTTATTATAGGAATTAAGATTTCTAGGATGACTGAAGGACTCAGTTTGTCACAAACTCACTACATTGAATCTGTTTTGAAACGGTTCAATATGGATGATGTGAAACCGGTAAAGACCCCGCTTGACTTAAGTATACACTTAAGAAAGAATCGAGGCAAACCTGTAACCCAGTTGAAATACTCTCACGTAATCGGGAGTCTGATGTACATAACGAATTGTACAAGACCAGACTTAGCTTGTTCGGTAAACAAGTTGAGCAGGTTTACCAGTAATCCAAGTGATGATAATTGGAAAGCTCTTAACAGAGTGATGAGGTATCTGAAATACACAATGAATCTTGGATTACATTACACGAGATATCCAGCAAAATTAAAGGGATACTGCGATGCAAATTGGATATCAGATAGTAAGGACTCGAAGTCCACCAGTGTATACTTGTTCACGGTTGGTGGTGCTGCTGTGTCGTGGAAATCCACGAAACAAACCTGTATAGCTCGGTCCACTATGGAAGCTGAGTTCATAGCGTTGGACAAAGCTGGGGAAGAGGCTGAGTGGATTCGGAATTTCCTGGAAGATATTCCGTGCTGGCCTAAGCCGATCGCTCCTATTAGCATACACTGTGATAGTCAGTCAGCTATAGGACGTGCTCAAAGCAGCATCTATAATGGTAAGTCACGACACATACGTCGGAGACATAACTCCATTAAACAGTTGATCTCTAATGGCGTGATTTCCGTTGATTATGTGAAATCAATAGAGAATCTTGCGGATCCGCTTACAAAAGGTTTGCCTAGAGATCAGATGTCAAGATTGACAAACGGAATGGGACTGAAGCCCATAATGCATGAATATTTGTAATGGTAACCCAACCTTGTTGACCGGAGATCCCAGAATCTTGGTTCAATGGGACAACTAAGTTATGAAGATTCAGTTAGCACTTACTCATTCCGTCTGACAAAAGTGCTGTCTGCAGAGATTTTAGGGTAAGCTAAGGCTTTTAATGATGTCCTATATCTTGATACGTCAAGTGGAGTATGACAGAATACTCTTGATAGGAATCACCTATGTAAGTGTGAAGTGGGGCCGCTTCTATGAGAAACTCTAGGAGGCAAGATTTCTCTAAAACACTTTCTGAAACCAGGTTGTTCATGGCCAAAACGAACACAACCATGAGAACCAAAAGGGAGTTAAAGGAAATATTGTGTGAGTATCATTGTCTTGGTTCACAACAAAGGCTGACTAGTTCAAGACATCAAGTCACTATTTAGCCGAGTGAATCCGATGGTATATCACTATGAAAGGTTCAAAGCCAGAAGCTACCTCTTCTGATGCAATATTTTTTTGTGACTTCTCCTTAGAGTCTGCATATGCATTTGCATTAATTTCCATTCATGTGGGGGATTGTTGGAGAATTAAAGGTTTGGGCTTTGGCCCATCGTTGGAGATTGGAAGATTTGGGCTTTGGCCCATTAATGAATGTTGCAAAACTTGATTGAGCAACGTACTTTGAGCTTAATGAGTTTCCGATAATGAAATCGAAAACTAATGAATCCTTAATTATCTACGTAACGAGTAGTTAATGTTAGGATGTGGAATCACTCAATTATGGTATTGTGTGAATGTGAAATTAATGCTCAAAGTGGATAGAAAATGTTGTGGATGGGTGACGTGTCACCCGTATGGAGGAATGCCGCCTTGGATGTGTCCATATGGCGTGGAAAGTTTCTGACGGCATATATCGATGACTTCGATCGATCGATGTCTACATCGATCGATCGATGTCATCGATCGAAGATGGTCAGAAAGCCTTGGAACATTCTGTCCGACATCGATCGATAACATCGATCGATCGATGTCACTTCGATCGATCGATGTATCGATCGAAGCTGGACAGAAAGGTTCGTGATGTTTCTGTCTTACATCGAACGATTACATCAATCGATTGATGTTGACTTCGATCGATCGATATATCGATCGAAGTTGGACAGAAATGAGAGGAACGATTCTGACGTACATCGATCGATGTTATCGATCGATGTCGAACAACGTGCAGAATCTCTTCAGTTTGAGTGGTTATGTTTCAAATCTGAAACTAACACTATCCTCCTGTTTAAAATAAGATCAACCTGTTTTGATCTAACGGTGGTGGGGAGGCAGCTTCGATCTAACGGCCGAGATTTAAACTGTCTTAACCGCTTAACCGAATGTGATTTCCATCTAACGGTCCAGGTTTAAACCTGCGAATCAATCTTTAATCTAAAGGCTGAGATTAAATCTTCCTAATCTAGATAGGAGGTTTTAATCTAACGGCCTAAATCAAACTGCGGTTTTGATCCAACGGTCACGGTACCTTGTTCTCCAACCGACTCCCCTATATAAAGAGGGCAAAGGGTTGCATTCATTCATAACATTTTTCCAAGCTTTCATAGCATACTAAGTTCGCAGCATCCGAGTCTTGCATATCGTCCGGGAGAAGTCAGGACATTCGAAGGTTCGAAGTAGTTCGAGTTCAGCAGTGCCGCTCAACTGAACAGGTACCCGTTGTATCCTGGGAGACGATTGCTCACACCGGTTGGGCACAGTATACCGGAGCAATACGTCTTAAGGACACAGTCTTCGACTCGCCCCGGGTTTGATTTATTTTATTTTGCTGTTTCATATGCACACATTGTACAACTGCGTCTTGGTACAGGATTGATTGTTTCTAACAATAAGTAGGCCCTACATACAATACACTTTTAGATGAGTATTTTTTTATATATAAAACTACGTATCTTATCACGCAAGCCCCTATTTTAGCACCAAAATTTGGTAGGTGATTTCAACCCGATAAAATCTGAGATCACCTACCAAACTTTAGTGTGTAAGACACCCAAGTGGTAAACTATATATTCTTATTTAATGATATAAGTGGACTCTACATACAATACACTTTCATGTGCATATTATCATTTTTTTGGGATAAAACTACATGCTTATCACTTGGCCACCTCGCTTTATCACCCATGTTTGGTAGATGATCATAACCCCCAACCCGCGATAAGAGTTGAGATCACCTGTCAAACTTGGATGCCAAAATAAGGTACCCAAGTGATAAACTATATACTCTTATTTAATAATATATGTGGACCCTGTATACAATACACTTTTAGGCGGGTATTTTTCTCATAGCACTACATAGTTCATCACTTAAAAAACCCCACTTTAGCATCCAAGTTTGTTGGGTGATCCCAATCTGATAAGAAATGTGCCCAAATATCTCAGCCTACGCCTTCAGTTCTCCTCTAACAAACCCCAAATTCCAAGCACTGATCACATGGCCTCCTCCTCCTTCGGCGACCACCATCACCAGCTAAACCTATTTCCCCTCCACCCAGAAGAAAGGAACAATCAAGATGAGAAAATGGCGTACCTGCTCTCCACCTCAGACGGCGGCGACACCACTCTCACCGGCTTATTAACGGAATCATCTTCTGCAGACATTAAAAAGACCGATGATCATGAGCTGTCACCATCTGATTCAGTGACATATATACCACGTGGACATGAAATTGAGGCGGTGAACCTTGTGCGGACGGCGTTTAGGAGCAAAGAGAGGGACCGGAGTGAAGAGAGGTATGTGAGGTACTCGGAGGTGGTGAAGAGGAGAGATGAGGAGGTTACTAGCTGTGCCGGCGGTGATTTAGTACATGGGAGAAATCAGGTTTTGAAGCCGGGGAGGTGGTTGTTGAAACTGGATTACAGGAGATAATGAGTGCTTGGCCCGACAAAAGCCCTCTTTATATTCAGTCGGAATTTGCTCAAATGGTGCCTGACATTAACGATGATTTCTTCTCCGATGATATATCCAGCGTAAGATACCTTTTGCTCTGTCCTAAGCAACAAATTTTTTTGTGACGGACAATGATTATGTCATAGTAGTTACCCATCAAACTTATTTGAAAATAATAATATAAGTATAATTTATGTTTTTACCTGATCATCACTTGTTTATTATTTTATTGTTCAATAAATGTATAATATTTACTTATTTAGATCAACTGGAAATGTTGATGTTTTGTGACATTGAGTTAACGAGTTCGGCATGCATAAACAACATCTTATTCCGAATTCTGCGGGAAACTACAAAAACTAAAACGTCTTTTTATCTACTTAATTGATCACGATCAAGCTTGACGTTCTAAATTATTGCTGGATTTTCTTGCATCCACATACCCTTTTTCTTATAAACCAGTAGTGTACAGATATATCTTCTTTTGTTCTTGACAAATTTTAAAATGTCTGAAAAATAACTTTCAAATTTTTTTTTTTACTAAAAAGAGAGAAACTGATTGAAATCGGACCCTGACAGTCATATCACATTTGTATTGACCACGACCATATGATATCAACTACAAGTCTAATTATTAGACTTATGGATAGATGATCAGAAAGTTATTGTTTATTTAACATTAGAACAAACCTGTGTAATGGTTTTAATGGTTATGGGGCCAAGGGGAAGGGGTGGAAGTCGTATCCCGCCGGTTGGGAAAGCTGAAGTTAACGGTGGATCTCTTCACTAAAGACGGTGACGTCGCAACTGTACGACACATGAAAGCAAAAGGATGTGAAGCAGAGTGAAAGATGACCAGCGGAACAGAAGAATATAAGGCTGAACGAAAGCTTAGTGAAAGATGATCATCAAAAGAATATGAGGTTGAATGAGAATACTATTAGTAAGTTGAACCATAGAAGGTTAGTGTAGCGCCCCGCTCCCGAGCCCTAACATCGGGAACAGTGCACCCACCGTATCTCACTAAGGAGAATACAAAGCGTCGAATCAATCTCTTACTTGTCAAAGATGACGTAGAAATTTTTTTCGCGGAAACGTAAACCATATCAATATTAAACTCCAATAACCGTCACTACATTACTAAATAAAAATTCTGGAAATAAAATAGTAAAGTAGTATGTGGAAAATCCTCAAAATATAAATAAGAACAAAACAGCTGCAGAGTCCCCTCATATCCTAGCCGCAGCTCTCAACCAGCCCACTCTGCTATGTCCGTCCCGTCCTCAATGAAGATGTGTTCGTAGTCCTCATCCGGCTCACCTGGGAAGTAGGGGTGAGTGACAGAAATCACCCAGTAGATGCCCGCCTCAAACAAATACAAAACGTACATACCGAAATGATATAACCACATATCACATAAACATGATATAACACATAGCACATAACATGATATAACACATAGCACATAAATATAAGGTAACATGCATAAGATAAAGTAAATGCGGTAAGTAAAGCACTCCACATAAAAATGCGCAAGTACGTGATGCATGCTCAATTAACGTGTCACACGCAACAAGAATCATGTCATGCAATATGCCCTAGACCTATATGCAATGCATGATCCTGGGATTGACTGGATGCCTGTAGCCCGTGCACTGCAATCCACCCTTGCGGATGCCTGTGGCCCGTACACCACGATCCACCCCAACCGATGCCCGTGACCCGTGCACCACGATCCACCATAACCAAGTATCTATGTCCCGTACACCATGATCCATCATAATCACATACTCATGGCCCGTACACCATGGTTCACCTCAC
This sequence comes from Eustoma russellianum, assembly GCA_036186865.1. NCBI lineage: Eukaryota > Viridiplantae > Streptophyta > Magnoliopsida > Gentianales > Gentianaceae > Eustoma > Eustoma russellianum. Next base: position 40,985,773 of record AP025045.1, read on the forward strand.
TCGAGCGTCTGAGACCCGTACATCTCAGCCCACTCCCAATGCAATGCACGTGCCATGAATGCAATAACAAAATCGCCTGGGGCCCGTACGCCCATCCTCACCAACTCCGGCACTCAATACTAGTCGTTTGGGGCCCGTACGCCCATCCTTACCGTCTCCGGCACTCAATAGTTGGTTTTATAAAATTTACGAATATTGGAGAGTGGTTATTTAGCATTCCCTTTATTTTTCCTTAGCTTGTATTAATTTTCTATAATTTTCTACTAATTTTCCCTTATTTAATTCTATTTATTACTAATTATTTTTAATTACTTACATTTATCAAAATTCAGAATTTAAGTGAAAATAATTTACTTTTGACTTTTTATATTTTCTAGAATTTATTTGGAATTTTCGGATATTTAATTGTATTTTTCTGGAATTTAAAATGATTTATTTACTAATTTCTAAATTTATAGAATTATTAAAATTCTCAAAATTCCTTTTTTTTCCCTTTTCTTTCTGGCGGGCCGGGTATAACCGTTTGCTCCAGCCCGGCCCGCGTTCACCTGCTCCAGCCCGACCCGCGTTCGCTGCCCCCCCTTTTTCTTTTATTTATTTTTTATTTTTTTTATTTTTTTATTTTTTTTATGGAAGTAGTGGGCCGGCCTGCCTTCAGGTCCGGTCCGCTGGCCATCCGGCCCGTTAGCAGGCCGCCCTCTTTTTTTTTATAATATATGCAATTGGGCCTGGTCCTGCAGCCGCGGCCCGTTAAGGTTTCGGCCCGGTCCGCTGCGCCAACAGGCCAGCCCGGTCCGCGGTTTCTTTCCCTTTTTTTTGTTTTCTCCCAGCCGGCGCGTGCAGCTCACGCCCGGCGCGTGAGGCCCACTCTCGGCCGCCTACGGCGGCGCGTGAAGCCCACGCGCGACCCTCCCGGCGGCGTTTTCGTTCCCCGATTCAATTTTTCTCTATTTCCAGGCTATATGAAATTATTCCAAGGCCAAAACGAAATTTTAAACATTCCTAACTATGTAAAACCCTAATCTTTTGAGTTGATTCAAAGGTATTTATGCCCTAATCCAATCGTACCATCAAATTCATATTCATACGAGTACATGGCAGCAAAATAGACAAATACCTCATGCTTTTCCAAATATAAACGAATACAAATCAATATTTTAACAATTAAAATAAAAGAAAAACAAAGAATCACATAAAATATATCATCGAAGCATGCATGGATCGTACTCACTTGAGGGGGAAGAGGCACCTACCTTAAACTCGTAGATTAATGGTGAAATCAAAAACATGTGGTGATGCTTGGCTAGCCCTTCTCCTCCTCTCCTTTTCTTTTTCTTCTTTTTCTTTTTCTTCTTTTTTTTTCTTTTCCTCCCCTTGGTTTGCTACTGCCGTTTGTTCTTTGTTGTTGTTGTTTTGTTTTTTGTTTTTTTTGTTTAAGGGGGGGGGGGGGAATCGGCTGGGTTTATTAGGGGGAGGGTTGGCTGAATTTTTGGGGTTAAGGGGGGGGGGGGGGAAAAGGAGATTAAGGTTAGTTTAGGATTATGATTTAGATAGGATTTTCTTTCTTAAGTTCAAACCAAATCTAATCCTAATTTATTTAATCTATATCTATCATCATCTTTTTTTTATTTATCTCTTTTTTTTTCCGGTTATAACAGTTAGCATCGACGGTGGGGCATCACAGGAATAATAGGGTCCAAGGGGGTCAGGGCAATAGATGCACTTTTTTGCTTTTCAAGGTTTGGTGGGTGATAACGCGGGGCCGACTTTATTGCTTCATTTGGTGGTGGTTGCTCAAATATATGTTATGTGGTGATGAATTGCAATCTACTTTATATCACCTTAAATGCTCAAATTTACTGGATCACCTAGGTAGTGTAACTATACTACTGCCCTTATTTATGTTTATTTTCTTTACTAGGCGGACCATGAGTTTCAAATAAAGACGGAGGTGCCAATATGGGGAGGAGCAAGAGAATAAGAAGATGGGGAACAGTGGAGGTGTAAAGTGGGAGGGCAAAGAGAGGCAAGCGTATTGAGATATAAGGAGAAGAGGCGGAACATACTTTTTGCCAAAACCATTAGATATCAAGTTAGGAAACTTAATGCCCACAAACGCCCTCTTATCAAGGTACTATTCTTTCTCTATGTTAGCTACGGATTTAATTGAGTTCATAGATTCGAAGCGCGGAAACAGACTCTTTCACAAAGTGTAAGGTAAGACTGCATACATTAGATCGCGAAACGATTCGGTGTTACAGCCGTGTTTAATGAAAGAAAAAAACAAAACAAAATATAAATTTTATATGTATGTGTGTAACCCGTGGAGATGAAAAAAAAACCCTCTTAAATCCTATTAATTCTCACTACCCTTATTATCTTCCATAACCCCCCAACCATTACACCCATTAACCCATTATCTTCCCTTAACTCCTCTACTTAAACACTACATTTCCTTTCCCATTCTTTTTCATTCGTCTGTCACCCAAAAGAAAAGAGAGAAGAATGCTGAGAGTAGAAAGAATAGAGAGGAGAGAAAGAGAAGGAAAAAAATATAGAAGAAGAAGGTTTTGTTAAATCTAACCCCGATTTCAACTATGGTATATTATAATCCAAACAATGTAAGTACCCTACCTGTACTCGTTATGTATTTGCAAAATTTATATGTATGTTTTGTATAAAACCCATGGATCATGCATGATGTATGAGTTTTCATGTATCTGTGTATGCTCGACAGTGGTTTATATGTATGGTATGTAAATTTGAATCAACTTGACTTGTTGGATAAATCATTCAGCTTCTTGTTTCTTTATTTATGTAGAATCCACCTATAACGAGTTATCTTTTATTACAGTGATTGAATAAAGTTGGCAGAAGCAAAATCTAGCTACAACTCGTTTTATTAAAGCTTAAGGTATTTATAGTTAGTGTTAAAGAGACAAATGTTGAATGGTAAAGGGCCACGGCCTGTGAGTGTGTGCGAGGGTTATTTTGTGTTTTGTGTGTGTGTATATATATATATATATATGTGTACATTATAGATTTATATGTGCCCATGTAGAATTGTTTGAAATTATTGCGTGGACCGAATTATATAAGCTTACTGTGATTTGCATAATTTGTGGTGGTAATGACTGAATAGGCCACTGTTTTAGGGTTGATAATTTATGTATATGAATATGTTGGCCAAGTGCAAAAAAAAGGGGGGTCTAGAAATTGTGAAACTGATATATGTCATGCCGTGAATAATAAGTGGCCATGTGTATTTTAAAATTTTAAAGTGGCTGCTGTACTTAAGGATATGTAAAATTGTGCATTCATATTTTATAATATAAAGTATATATATGTGTGTATGTGTGCGCAGCGTATATATATAGATATGGGTTTTGGGTAAAACTGTCATACGGCTGGAAAATATTAGATTTTGTGAAAATTTGGAATTTCGGCCAGCAGGATATTTTGGAACCTGCTGGACCTTATTACTTCTTAATATTGTATAAATATCTTGTGTGAATGTTAGTTAATATGCGTGAACAGTGTTTTTTTGGGCTGCACTGGCCGAATGGCCTTTTGTTAAAAAAATATTATATTTCTTTTACAAGGCTAAAGTAATAAGGAACATATGGTATATATGTAAATATATATATTATGCTGAGAAAGTGAACGTTTGGAATTGATAAATTGCTTTTATAGTGAAATGTCTATTTATTATGTTAACTATGGAATTAAAATTAAATATTTAGTATATAAAATGGTCGGAAAATTGTAATGAAAGAATAATAGTAATTCAAAGGATAAGGAATTTGTGGTGTAAAGGTGAAGTGAAGAGACAATTTAATAAGCAAATAATTAACTTACAGGTTCAAATTTTGAAGATTTCAGAGGATAAGTTGGACATTTAGAAGCAGAGACTTTTATGGTAATATTCTTCACGATCGAACATAGAATAAGAAAGCTAAGTGACTGATTCGAGGTAAGTGGTCTATCTGTACTTGTTATGTTGTCATGCATCAGAGGTAAGTGGTTTATTTGTGCTCGTTATGTTGTCATGCATCAGAAGTAAGTGGTCTATTTGTGCTTATTATGTTTATCAAGCATCTGTGTGTTGTTCGTTGCATATATGTAACTGAATTTTCTCTATGTGTGAGTTGTATGTATATGTGAGATAGGCATGTATAAATGAACTGGGTGTGTGTATGGTTGTACGATCTCAATGCGTATTGCATGTGTATATGGATGTGTGGGGGTAGACATGCAAGTATATATGCACGTGTATGGGCGCGGGTATATATAGGAGCATGTATGCGCCGGATTGGGGATTATGTGTGTGTAGCATTCATGGCACGTGCATTAGCATTGCATCCCTTCGGAGCGCTGACTCCACGTTACGGAGCGTGTGTTCGCTGACTCCACGTTACGGAGCGCGTGTTCGCTGACTCCACGTTACGGAACGTGTGACCCTATGAGGCGTGTGGTCCTATGGGACGTGTGGCCCTATGAGGCATGTGGTCCTACGGGGCGTGTGGTTCTACGGGACGTGTGGCCCGACGAGGCGTGTGGTAGGATCACCTCGAGGTTCATGCATTGCATGGTAGAGATATGAGCATCGTGCGTGGCATGACTTTTGTTGCGTGTGACACGTAGAGAAGGCATGCATCATGGAGTTGCGCATTATTATGTGGAGTGACTTACTTTCCGCAGTTTATTTACTCGATTGACATGTACGTTGATTTGTAAATGTTATCTGTAATTGTCTCTGCATGTATGATTTTCATAATGGGTATAGATAGGTTGCTTACTGAGCCCGTTGATTTGGCTCACACCACCACTCACCAGTTTTGCAGGTGGGAGAAGTTGGGTATGCTTACACAGGAGTTAGTATACCGTGAAGATCGAGACGGGAGATTTCGAGACTAAGGATCTTCAGATGAGACTTTTGAGGGTTGGTTGAGACAGTTGTTTCGATATTCGAGATTTATGTATTTTTGAGATTAGTGTTCACATACATTTGACTATTGTATTGATTTAGAAATTCTTAGACATAGTATTAATAGTGAAGATTATTTTATCGAGGATTCTTAGTAATGACTTCCGCTGACATCGATTTACATTATTGTGATGACGCGTAATTGAAGTGTATCGACGCCTTGTATTCTCCTGAGTGAGATACGGCGGGTGCACTGTTCCCAATGCTAGGGCTCGGGAGCGGGGCGCTACATTCGGCCCCTCCCAGATCCTATGCAAACGCGGGAGCCGAACGCTTTTTTAATGTCTATTTTATCAATAAAACTACGATACTATATGTGTGTATATGCATAAAAAGAGAATGTTGCCATTACTTTTGATAAACTCATAAAGGTCAAAAAGGCGGTTCCCGGTGCATTAGGCTCATGCGTATCTGCAGGCCTACACTTTATGCAAGAGGCTGTTTCCGCGGCTCGAACCCGTGACCTCAAAGTTACAAAACAGCAACCATATCAGTTGCTTCAAGGCTCACCGCCCTCAGTATTATAAGGGTCTTATGTTTTATCTTTTATATTCCCTCTGACCAGCCAAAATTGCTGCATGATTTTTAGGGTCGATTCGTGAAGAGGAACTGAAGCATGACAGCCTCCAGAGCCACAGTTGGTTTTGAGTATTCTTTCCCCATTTCCCACTCTCTCTTTCTTTTGTAGAGGCCCAACCAATTAGTCAGCCCGACCAAATAACAAGAAAACCAATAACAAAGTACTAGTACTATAATACTGTCTTCTTGAATTCTTGGTGCAAATCCAATGCGAGTAGCAACTAAACTATACTCTGGATACATGTCTCCTTGGCTTCTAGTTGTATATTCAGGTGTTTTAACCTCGCCTTTGGTAATGTTTTCTATCCCGTCTTCCACAAAAAGAATTGGGGAAAAAAGCTGGGATAAAAAGTGAGATACAAAGCTCTTGTGAAGTGGACAACCATTTGTGTACATCAAGAAGTGCTATGTTTTTGTGGTGTTTCTTGATTGTTGATGTCCCTTTGATTTCATTCACCTTATTTAAGAAGGTAATACTCTTTATACTAGAATGGTTAAAGGTTAAGTACGATGAAAGACGGCGAGTGTGTATTACAGACACTAAATCTTCTCTTAATTTAGTTCGAAGTTGACAAATGTTTTATCATCCGTGACAATAGTTAGAGCGTTTCCGGTATAATTTGACGCACTTTTAAATTGCCAGAAAAGATTTTTGTACAGTTCGTGATTCAGATTCTTGTAATCTCTTTGAGAGAGAGGTAAATTTTTCAACTTCAATAGGGAAACAATATATTTCTAATTGACTGTAAAGCTGAAGAGAGAATCCTGGATAATTTTGACCTTTGATTAAATGCTTTCAATGGTTTGTCTATGAATTCCTTCATTAGTACAATATCACACCATACTTCTATTATTGTGTCATCACTACTAGTACATATAGAACTGGAGGTCTCACTAGAATCAAACTCTCTATCTTTTAGGATGGAAGTATTGTTTGCTTGTCTCTCACCCTCCTCAGACCCTAACGGTAGCTTTTGCTGTCGTTGGAATATACTGGATATGGTTGTTCTAATGGTCTGTCCATGGGTGTCAAATATTCGACAAGCAAACAAACTATGGGAATGCATTAAAAGGCATGCTGAAATGTTTCTCCATGGGGAAGAGGGGCTCCATATCCTAAATTGTTTTGTCTACAGTTCTGAAGGCCAGAACGTCGCATATGGCGGAGCAGCCATTTCTCCAAGAAGCAACAATGGGGAAATAACAAAGATACAACAACACAGATTTCATCACATTAGAATAAGCTTCCTATTCCTTCTTCCTGGAGTCCTTCAGCTGGCCTCTCTTCCTAATCTTAAGGCAGAACTGCAGGCGCCAAGCATCCACGATGGACTCAGGCAAGCATTTCGCGAAAGCCCACACGAGAGAATGAGGCCAGTAAGGTGTGCACAGAGGTTCATACCCAATGGAGTGCAGAGCTGCACGAGCGTAGCCATCAGCTGATGGAACTATAAAGGAGGACCTTCTGATGGATGACATCTTAGTTGCCACGTACAATGGTACCTGAGGTGATAAATAAACAAAATTGAAGGACGAGAAGTGTTGTATCTTTGGAAGACCTAAACAGTTAGTCCATGCAAACAGTTGGAGATGACTAATTCAATAGAAGAACCACATGAATAACAAAAGGAAGCAGGAATGCTTCACAATGCAATGCAAACAAGCCAAAACGGGATGTGGTTGGGTGGTCTCTTGGTGTTGATGCTAAGAAGATCTTTTATAAAAGCCAAAGAAGCATTCTGATGCAGAATCAACATACATTGAGGATACTCCAGATTTTGACAGCATCACAACATTTCACATGTAAGACTTATTCAATATGGAGGACATTTGAGAACACGCATTAGCCAAGATACATGTGTATACTCAAGAGCTACAGACTTTGGAAAAGGAAGACACAAACAAGGGATGGTTTATGAACAAGTTCAAAGGTATACCTGACATTGCACGTCTATCCCGCTCTTTTTGTACTCCACATAGAGGCTTCTAGAGAACTGATCAACGTATCTGCACGCAAGCACATCAATCTAATTAAAGATGCTAAGACAAAAAGAGGTGAAAGCAGACCAGTAGTTTTACACACAGCATATACTTGCAACTGATGGAAATCCCACAAAGTAGAGCAGCAAGTTTGATGCCAGCACTAGTACTATAGAGTTTCTAACACATGGGTATGGTTGTGTACATCCGAACCCCCTTCTATACCTTACCATAGACAGGAGCCTGTAAGATAATAGGGTAATGTTTTTGTTGTTATTCTTTTGACCACTCAGTCCTTTCCCCCTAGCTAGTATTGTATGTATATATAGTAAGCCTCATCTCAGAATGCCTAGGTATTTTCACAAGACTTTCCTCTTTTCAACCTTGCAATTCACTTTTATTTTCAATATGAAGTCTATGCCAGCCTAAGATGCTTCATATCTAGCCTAAAAGCAAGAAGTTGTGTTTGTGGTTTGAAATTTACTGGGCTATTAATTGTGCATGCTAACACAAGATCTACAATGTGGAAAACCTGATACTTCTAGCAAAAGAAGAAAAATGACATTTTCACTTATGTTACATTCAAAGTATAAGCAATTTATAATCTAGATTAAACAAATAAAGGTACCAGAGGTAATAAGAATAGCAAAGAAAGCTTACGCTTTGGAAGCAGCATAAACTGCATAAAGAGGATCACAAGGGATGACAGTAGCAGCCCCAGAGCCAATATTAACAATGGCCCCTTTTCTTCTCTTGAGCATTCCATTCAACACAGCTTGAGTCACCTTTGTAGTTGCTGCCACATTAACCTTTATCAAATCATCCAATAATTTCTGATCCACCTCATGGAAAAACCTCGCATAAGGATAAGATATTCCAACGTTGTTAACCAAAACACCAACATCAATCTCTTGAATAGCTTCCTTAATCCTTTCAATCCCTTCATCCAAATCAGCAGCAAAGTCAACGATCACAGTCTTGATCTGGGTCTGGCCGTACTTGGCTTTAACGGCGTTAGAAACATCGTTAAGTTTGTCAAGATTCCGACCGACAAGGATTAGATTCAGGCCTTTACGGGCCAGCTGGAAAGCAAAAGACTTTCCAATGCCATCTGTAGATCCTGTTACAAGAGCCCAGGAGCCATATTTTTTCTTCAGATCTTTTGGGGGCCTGAGGAATGTGACGTAAACCCATTTGAATATTGAAATGAAGAATTTGAGTAGCTTCAGAGAACCTAGAGCAAGTGGAAGAAGCAGCCATAGGGGCTGAGATTTCAATTGCTCAAACACACAAAGCTCCATTTTTTTTTTTTTGCAAGATGGGATGACGGAATCTATGAACTACAAAGCTAAAACGTAGGGATTTCTGTTAAATTGAGTGCATGTGAGCGGAGACAGAAGATTCAAGAACAGATGTATCAGAATCCGAGCTGATGGGATAAGCAGACCAAAAGTGGATTAATGATAATAGTAGTTAGTTAAGCATTTAGTCGAAATTAATGTGCCCAACATGCTTTGTTAATCCTGGTTGTCACATATCTCTTCATTGTCTCCATCAGATTCACGAGACGTAACAGTTGATTCAGTTCATTTAATGATTGGAGTCAATCTTCAACCCACTTTTATGAAATTTTCATGACGACAGCTTTCAATTATAATTATCCTATGATTAATTAGAGACATATATATATAATAAGCAGACCTCTTAAATTTCATATTATTCTAAAAATGACATTAATATTCTCTTATTTGTGCCAATTTCGTATATGCTATAAAATAAGGAGTAAAAGACAAGTAATACCGACTTAGTCGAGAAGTTCATGCTATGTATAGATTTGGCGAAAAGTCTTATTTTGGCCTAATATACGGATACACGCTATTACCCCATCCAAGAGAGATTATATATATATATATATATATATATATATATATATATATATATATATATATATGCCGATTCGTGAATCGACTTATAGAGATTCTTAGCAATATATGTAACACAGAAGTAAAAGAAAGAATTGTTCAATGCTTTATTAACATAGGAGAAAATTCTCCATTAAACCTTACGTTCCTATTACAACAAGTATATATACACAAGGAAGAATAAACCAACGGCTATATGATAATGACAGCTCTACACTCCAACAGTAACAATACATTAACCAACTGTTATTTTCTACACTCCCCCTCAAGCTTGGTGTATACATTAATACAACCAAGCTTGCCTAGTAATTTTTGAAACACCCCTGGTGCCACAGATTTAGTGAGAACATCAGCAATCTGTTCTGAAGATGGAATATGTTGAATACATAGTGATTGATCCTCAAGCTTCTCCTTTATAAAATGTCTATCAATCTCCACATGCTTGGATTTGTCATGATGTATAGGATTCTCAGCCATATGTATTGCTGAAATGTTATCACACAATGCAATAATCTGGGATGTCATAAAATTTTGGTGTAAATCTTTTAGAACCCGTAGGATCCAAAGGCCTTCACAAAGGCCAAGTGCCAAGGCCCTTAATTCAGCTTCAGCACTACTCCTAGCAACAACATGTTGCTTCTTACTCCTCCATGTAACAAGATTGCCCCACACAAACGTGCTGTAGCCAGAGGTAGACCTCATATCTTTCTTAGACCCCCCCAATCAGCATCGGTGTAAACTTTAACAGTCCTGTCCTCATTTTTCTTGAAGTACAGCCCTTGGCCAGGAGCTCCCTTTAGGTACCTCAAGATTCTCATTACAGCTTGAAGATGTAAATTAGTAGGAGCATGCATAAATTGGCTCACATAACTTACTGAATAACAAATATCAGGACGTGTGTGAGAGAGATAAATAAGTTTACCAACTAATTTTTGATAAGAGTGAATATCAGTTAATATGTCCCCTTGTTTAACATCACTGGATGCACCAGGTATCAGTGGGGTGGATGCGGGTTTGCATCCCAGCATCCCAGTTTCTTGGAGTAAGTCCAAGATATACTTCCTTTGTGAGATACACATCCCAGCTTTATTTCTACCCACTTCCATTCCAAGGAAGTAGCGTAGAGTACCAAGATCCTTCACCTCAAAAACAGTAGATAGATATGCTTTGACTTTATTCATGCTAGTAATACAATTACCAGTTAATATTATATCGTCTACGTAAACAATAAGAATGGTAACAGTATAACCAGATTTTAGTACAAACAAAGTGTGATCACTTTGTCCTTGTTTAAAACCATAAGTTAATAAAACCTTTGTGAACTTGGAGAACCAAGCCCGTGGTGATTGTTTCAAGCCATAAATTGCTTTCTTAAGCCTACAAACCTTACCTTTTGTGTGATCAGTATCAAACCCAGATGGAATAGCCATGAAAACCTGTTCCTTTAGCTCCCCATTAAGGAATGCGTTCTTGATATCCAGCTGAAACAACTGCCAATCCAGATTAATAGCCACAGAAAAAATGATTCTAACAGTATTTAACTTTGCAACGGGTGCAAAAGTTTCTAAGTAATCAATACCATAGGATTGTGAGAAACCTTTAGCCACCAATCTAGCCTTATACCTATTGAGAGTGCCATCAGAGTTATATTTCAGAGAAAACATCCATTTACACCCAACGGGTTTAATCCCAGTTGGTTCTGGAACCAACTCCCATGTGTTGTTCTTGATAAGTGCACTCATTTCATCATCTACTGCTTGCTTCCACTCTTTATGACACAACGCTTCAGTAATGGTATAGGGTATAAAGTGGTCATCTAGACCCACATTGAGGAGTTTAAACTCAGTACCCAGTCTTGCATAAGACACAACATTACTCAAAGGATGGACAGTAGAACAAACTTTAGTTGAAAGTAAATGATAATCTCTGAGTTTTGGAATTGAGTATTTTGTACATTGTCTAGTACCTTTTCTTAATGCAATGGGTAGTTCAGGTTCATCACTAGGAACATGTACTACTGGTGACTCACCCGTAGGTGCTGCACATACCTGATGGTTTCGCCTGGTGTACACATGAGAAATGGGTAGCTGTTCTCTTCCTTCCCTGAACTGCTGTTCTTCTGGTCCAGGAACTGTGTTACTAACCTCAGTAGGATTTGATGGCAGATTGCCATTCCCAGTATTACACCTGTCTTCAGAAGCAGTGGATCCTATAGTAGTAATATCAATAATACTCCAATAATTGTCTTGCTCAGATTCTTGAGAACTGGTTTGCATACAAATGTTATAGAAAGGGGTGCTTTCATCAAAACATACATTAAGGGTAGTGTAAATTTTCCTAGACACAGGGCAAAAACACTTGTAACCCTTTTGTGTGCTAGAATATCCAATGAACATACATTTAAGGGATCTTTTATCCAGTTTTCCTCTGCTATATGCCTGAAGGTAAACATATACGACACACCCAAATGTCCTGAAGCCTAAGTCAGATAGTAGTAAACAGTGGGGGTATGCACTAAGAAGTTTCTGCCTAGGACTAATATAGTTCAACACTCTTGATGGGGTTCTATTGATGAGATAAGTAGCAGTCAAAACAGCCTCACCCCACAAATGTTTGGGAACATGCATAGAAACATAAGTGATCTAGCAACCCCTAGTAAATGTCTATGTTTCCTCTCAGCCACCCCATTTTGCTGTGGGGTATAGACATTAGAGGTTTGGTGGTGAATACCTTTTTCAGTTAAAAACATCTTTATGTCTTTGTCTAAGTACTCACTCCCATTGTCTGATCTGAGGGTTTTGATAACCACGTTAAACTGATTTTGTATGAGACTTACAAAAGTCTTAAAAACAGCACATAATTCAGATTTATGCTTCATAAGATAGGTCCAAGTGACACGTGTGTGATCATCTACAAAAATAACGAACCATCTACTACCAAAGACATTTAGAACCTTGGAAGGTCCCCGAATGTCAGAATGAATCAGATTAAAGGGCCTACTTTCTTTATATGTTTTTGCTGGATAAGACACTCTGGCTTGCTTTGCATACATACAAGTATCACACTTAAGATCACCAAGATGAATACCATTAAACAAGTCAGGCTTAATTCTCCTGAGATACATAAAGTTTGGATGTCCCAAACGCTTGTGCCAAAGCAGAATAAGGTTCATTCTAGGCATAAGATTATCAATTCTAGGAACAGTAGAAGACCTGTTCAGATAAGAATAGACCCTAGAATAACCTTCAAAAGAGGCTCTAAAACCTGGTTTCAGAGTATCCAAAAGAAACAATCCATGCTGAAGATCAGCACTGCCAATCTTCTCCTTCACAACCATCTCCCTCAAGATTTTCTCCTGGAAACAGGAGGAAACAGGCAGAAAATAGCACTTAGTTTGTGAAAAAACAGCAATGCACTTGTTATCACTCATAAGCTTTCTTACAGACAACAAATTACAGTCTAGACTTGGAACATAAAGAACATGCTTTAAGGTTAAAGTTTCAGATATATGTATATCCCCTTGACCCATTATACTAACATAATGACCATTAGCAACTTTAACTTTCCTTGAATCAGAGGCAGGTATAAATGAGTTCAGCAAAACCTTATTGAAAGTCATGTGATGGGTTGCAGCAGAATCTACAACCCAAGAGTCAGACTTACCACCTTTACCTGTGCAGGCCATAGTAGCCCTGATCTGGTCATTGCTAACCTGAGCCCTCTGACTCTCCAGCACTCTGAGCACTGCACTTAACTGGGCTGGAGTGAATATTAACTCCTGAGACTCAGCCTGAGATGATTCAGCAACTGCTGCTTTTGGAGAAGACTTCCAATAATCACCCTCAGTCCTCCAAGACCCACTTGCATCAGAACGTCCAGAAGAATTCTGTCTTGACTTATTGTTTTGACGATTATTCCAGAATGGTGGTGGTTTAACCTTAGATCCAGGACATCTATAGCATTCTTCAACAACATGTCCTACCCTATGACAAAATTTGCAGTACTTCTTAAGATACTCACTATTTCCAGCTTTCTTTGACACAAAAGACACACTCTTGTTCTTATCAGTATTACTCGTCTGAGATACAAGTGCTGAAGACTCAGTAACACTAGAATGATTAGATCCCATCATAACCTTCAACCTACTCTCTTCCTGTCTAACTTCAGAAAACACAACATTTATAGGGGGTAATGGTTTTGTACCTAGAATGCGACTCCTAACAGGGTCAAAGTCCTTGTGTAGGCCTGAAAGGAAGCCAAACACCCTTTTTGTGTCTCTGATTGTTCTGAACAGCTTTTCATCCGCATTGCATGTCCATTTATATGACTCCAGAGAATCAATCTGCTGCCAAATCTGAGATAAGTTACTAAAGAAGTTACTCACAGTTTGATCTCCTTGCTTGAGATCCTTTTGTACAACCTCCAGCTCATAAAGTTCAGAGATGTTATCTCTTTTGGAGAACATCTCCTTCGTAGCAGTCCAAATCTCAGCAGCTGTCTGATACATCATAAACGTGTTGCTCACATCTGGGGTCATGGAACCCAAGAGCCATGACATTATCGAGTTTTCTGCCTCCCAAGTAGCATACTTGTCACTTGTTTCACTCGGAGGTTCCATTTTCTCTGAGAGATACTCCTTTTCCCCCCTCCCTTTAATAAACAACTCCACGGCTCTGATACCATATAGAGATTCTTAGCAATATATGTAACACAGAAGTAAAAGAAAGAATTGTTCAATGCTTTATTAACATAGGAGAAAATTCTCCATTAAACCTTACGTTCCTATTACAAGAAGTATATATACACAAGGAAGAATAAACCAACGGCTATATGATAATGACAGCTCTACACTCCAACGGTAACAATACATTAACCAACTGTTATTTTCTACACGACTTTTTTTGTCACTTATATATCTTCTCCATCTTCAACCTCTGTATTGATATCTAAAGGTATTTTATGCATCAGCCAATATGAAGATCACCGGCTGGTATTCTGATAAATTTTTATTCAATTTGACAATGTTTTTATGTCGCATGTCGCCTTGGATCCGGCCCACATTGTCTGGGTCAACAAAAACTGGAATCCTGTACGTGTATATGTAGGCCACGACCAGGCTTCACGTAACTCCCTCAACCCCCACTAACCAACCTTCTTCTAACCGCTCCCCCCACATTCCTCCCTATATTACTAATCCCCAATTCCACCATTTTCACACTACACTCTCCCGCCATCTTCATTCTCTTTGTTTTCTTTTGCTGTTGCTACCTACTATTAGTACTTTAAGATGGCTCTGAGTTTCACTACCCTCACCCTTTTTTCCTTGTTCATATTGTCTGCTTTTCATATGATCATTGTCTCCCCGACGGAGTTTCAAGTCGGTGGCAACAGAGATTGGGTTGTACCTCCAACTCATGACAACAAGCTTTACAATGACTGGGCTTCTGAAATGCGCTTCAATGTTGGAGACTCCCTCCGTAAGTACACTCCAAACCATGCATTACTTCTTATTTAGTGGACGTCAGAGTTGTATGCTGTTTATGTTTTCATATGTGCAAATCTTGACACAATTTTCATTATGAGTCATTAGGAAACAACATTTGTATGTTTTTAACACATGGATATAGTTACGTACATGATCCTCTCATACCCTCTTACAGGCAGGAGTAGGGTTCCTGGCTGGGTAATGTTGTTGTTGTTTTTTTTGGATGTTTTGATTGTCTTTCTTTCTGTATCCATGTCAGTCTCGGTTTTCTTTATTCAAGAAGATCGAGAGCATCTCGATGTATGTTGTTTAATTCAAATATATATCTTTAAAAAATACATGAAAATGAGGACGTGTTTTGGAGTAACTTATCTGATGAGTTTGATGCTTTGTGACTTTAAAATCACGAGTTCGAACCTTGTAAACATCATCTTGTACAAATATAGGTAAGACAACGTACATCAGATCGTAAAGCGATTCGTAAATGCTTCGGAAACGTTCTTTTTAACAAAAATACATGAAAATGACCAGAACATACAACATATGGATGAGTGAGATAATAAAGCTCAACATCCTTGATTGGAAAAGCATCTCATTTTATGACTTGTTGGTGTTTCATATGACAATTAAATTCTTGGTTTTTGGATAATATTGACAGGATTTAAGTATAGAAAGGATTCAGTGATGGAGGTGACGGAGGCAGATTACAAGAAGTGCAACTCAACACGTCCCATTTTCTTTTCAAACAAAGGGAACACCATCTTTCCTCTTAATCGTTCTGGCTACTTTTATTTCATCAGTGGAGCTTCTGGGCACTGTGACAAAGGTCAGAAAATGATCGTCAAGGTTATGGCCCCTGATCATCAACCTTCTTCTGCTTCCACACCTTTTGTTCTGACCAAAGGATTGCTTGCTTCAGAAGCTGTTCAGTTTCTTATCTTGTTTCTCATCCCACATGGTTTTATCCCACTTTCCTTTTAACCAGTTTCTTCATTTCTAGAGCTTGAATTTAATCTGATCAGCTATGCAAGTTTCATGCACGTATAAATTTGGTTATTGATTATAAAGCATTTCGTTTCCATTTCCAATGGGGTTAGATACTCAATCTTCCTTGACTTTGGAATATGATAAAATGAGACAAAATCACCCACTAAATTGGTTGCGATTTTTATATTGTAAAGTGGCATTTGATCGATACAGCTTGACGCAATTTTCATTGTGGGTAATCGTGAAACAACATCCATGTGTTTTTTAACACATATGTATAGTTGCGTACATCTAGCCCTTTCATACTCCGCTATAGACGGGAGCCTCTAAATCAATTGGGGTAATGTTGTTTTTCTTGTATTATAAAGCATTTGTTTTCCGCACTTCTTTTCAAGTTTGTGTAGAAACAACTACCATCAATTTTCAAGGTAGACAAATTTTAAAATTATTTGGAAGTTACTGTTACATATTTTAGCAGTTATCTCTCACTAATACAAAACAGACTTGAGAGTGAAGCTACAAGAACGTGAAAATATTTCCAAATTCAGACTCAAAAACACTATTAACATAATGAAAAAGCTACCTAATGTTTTTACAGCGAGTTTTTGGGTGAATTGGTTGACATGTGCTCACATGGGGAGCTATGAATAATGTAAATTATGGATCATGGAGAAACAAACTCTATGTGTTCACATGGGTATGGTTGCGTACATCCGACTCTTCCATACTCTTCTAAAGACAGGAGCCTCTAAAGCAATGAGATAATGTTGTTGTTACTTGCACAATTGATCATGTCAATCATCATGCTCATGAACAGCATCATTAATTACTAAATCTATGCATTCAAGACCAGGTTATAGTAAATGAAATTACATCTAAGATTGATTAAAACCCACGGCCCATTTAACCGACTTCACTTTCCTGAGAAAACGGCATGATTTTGTTTCTAGTTTTATGGCCAATTTTGCAAGCCAATCGAATAAAGCAATTGCAGCGCGAGTCGGCCACGTTCCTTGAAAAACAGATTGACGGCTAATAATGTTCCACGTCATTCATTACCCCATCATCCACTGCATCAAATTTATCTGCTCACGAAATTAAAGAACCACCTCACATAATTTCCAAAACGTTCCCAAACTGGCCCATTTTCTTTTCCAATTCCACCCTTCAAATAATCATATTTTTAAAAAATAATATTTAAGTCTTTCCTCGTCAAACATCAATCCGAAAAGTGCGAAACACAAATTGGATTTCTGCTTCTGATCCATCACCTTCATCCATTTCTTCTGCAGTACGCTCCCGATTTGTCTTCCCACTTTGTTGAGCGAATCCAATGGCCACCGGGTTAGTCCGACGAGCACTGACGAGTGTTCAAACGAGTGCGCCGGCGGCTAGAATAATTTTATCCCGAGCTCACGCATCGGAGGCTCAGGCTCAGTTTGAGCAGCCCAAGGCCAAAGATTCCAGTAACCTAAAGACCTTTCAAATCTACCGATGGAATCCCGACAATCCCCAGAAGCCGGAGCTGCAAGATTATCAGATCGACCTCAAGGACTGTGGGCCCATGGTATTGGACGCCCTTATCAAGATTAAGAACGAGATCGATCCAACCCTAACCTTCCGGAGATCCTGCCGTGAGGGAATTTGCGGCTCCTGTGCTATGAACATTGACGGCTGCAACGGTTTAGCTTGCCTGACAAAAATTACGTCTGGATCGTCGGCTAGCACCATTACGCCTCTGCCGCATATGTTTGTGATCAAGGATTTGGTGGTTGACATGACGAACTTTTATAATCAGTATAAATCAATTGAGCCATGGCTGAAGAGGAAGAGCGAGCCACCTACCTCAGGGAAGGAGATACCTCAGAGCAAGAGTGATAGGGCCAAGCTGGATGGGATGTACGAGTGCATTCTTTGCGCCTGCTGTAGTACATCTTGCCCTAGTTACTGGTGGAACCCTGAATCTTATTTGGGTCCCGCCGCTCTCCTCCACGCCAATAGGTAATTGTGATTTATTTGCTTGTTCGATATCCTTTCATATTTCTGTTTCTGTCAACTGCTTACCTTTTGCTTGGCTCGTCATCCTTTAACCTAACAATTAAGCTTTGGAGGGATTGAAGCTGGTGGATCTTATGAATGCAAAACAGCAAAAATCAAGCCGTAGTCTTACCTATGTGCATTTTTTGTATTCCTCTCTTTTCCATCAAATGCGATATCCTTTGTAGAGTCCAATTATCTCGTCTATTTTAAATGTATTTCCTGAATCTTCTTTTGTTCCGCTTACCTTTATAGTGTTATTCTCCTACAAGACCCTTACAGCATATGATACCCCGCTTGCCGCTTCCCCTATTGCATGATTCTCCTCTTAGGCCCGTGTAACATATGATTCTCTTCTTAAGTCTCACAGGGAGCAATAGGTGCATTTAAAGGCTGCTGCTGCATGGGCTCTTAGTATGTTAAACAGTGTGTTCGATCTTTCTCATCAATAGACGCTTCTCTAGCTTTTTGCTCATTCACTCCACTTATCGTTTGTTCATATTCATGCTGCACTTCCATCATTTTGATTTATATGTTTCAGTCTGATGTATCTCTTATGATCCTTAGGACGTGTATAGCTTTTGTTATTAAATCTTTTGCTTACATACTTCAATTAGAATATTTGTCTGCCTAACTGCCTTTCTGTTCCTCAACTTCTTCAGACAAATTTCCCTCTATTTTGGTTGAATTAGTAATATTCTTTCCTGACTTTGATAACTTCCCAGTGAAAAGCTTGCACTCTCTCCCTGCTTGAAAAAGCTGATAAATGTAGCATGTCCATCTCTCTTTGTTTGCTTTATCTTCTTGAAACTTGATTCTTCTGTGGTGTGGAACGCCTTGTGCATTCTCGTGTGGCAGGTCTTGAATAATTTTTGCTGTTGACTTAAGTATAGACAGCCTCAACTACTTGGATATATGCACCCTTGCAGAAAGCTTGTTAATTTAGCATAATGAACTGATGATATATGGGCCTAGGTCTGCCACCTTTGGACATGAGATATCTATGTTTTTAAAATAGTATAATTTTATATTGTAGTGGGTTTTGTGTGTACTATTCAGTTGGAGCTGAACCTGCTGATTAGCCATTTATGAGTTTTGTGATCCAACCATTCAGTTATAGACATGCTTAGCAGGGACCGCTTGCATGGTGAATAACCAAATTCCAATTGAAATGAAATTTTGAATGTGTTGTGTGAAATTACCAAGTTATCAACTTTTATCTGTATTTTTGTATTATCTTTCTTGTGGTACTGTTGATCAGTTATTCTATTTCTGTTGTCCCAACTGTCGAGTGCCTTCATTTGTTTATGTTTTATGATTCACTTGACCTGATCTTCACTTGTGAACTGTATTCTTGAATGCAGATGGATTATGGACAGTCGTGATGAATACACCAAAGAGCGTCTGGATGCTATCAATGATGAATACAAGCTTTACCGGTGCCACACAATTTTGAATTGTGCCAGGGCTTGTCCAAAGGGGCTGAATCCAGGGAAGCAAATCCAAAACATCAAAAAGCTTGAGCTTGTGGGTTAATTCTAGGAAGAAATGAATATTTCTTATTGCTTTCATATAGGGAGAACACTCTTAACCCATAGTTGAAGAATAATTTATTGCAGACTATTATTAGATGCCTCTTTGGATGCCTTCGAATATGTAATTGTAAAGGTTTTGTTTCAAATAATATTAATGAGAATGATGGTTCCTCTTACTCTAAATACTTTTTGACACAAAGCAACCTAGCCAGATGTTTATTTGTAAAGAATAATATTAAGGATCGGCCTGAAGGATTTTATTAATTAGTTTGATGGGAGATGAGTTTCCATTTCCAATGGGGTCAAGGACTTTGGAATATGATAGAATAAAGCAAAATGACTCACTAAATTGGTTGTGCTTCTTATATTGTGAAATGACAGTTGATCAATACAGCTTGACATAATTTTCATTATGGGTCATCGGAAAACAACCTCTGTGTCTTTCTAATACATGAATATAGTTGCGTACGTCAGATCTCTCTTATATCGCCATAAGCAGGAGCCTCTAAGTCATAAGGTTGTTGTTGTTGGGTACTTTGATGGAAGATGGCGGATGAATATTTTTTTCAGCGCTTTTCAGGTGGTTATTGTTGGAGAAATTGAAATGGGTGAATGAGAAATTAATTCTCAAAGTGGATGGAAAACGCGGTTGCACAGTTACGTTTAAACAAAACGCGGTTAAGTTTGATAAGGCGTTCGGTTATGGTTTAAATCGAACGGTTGTTTAAATCTGATTCAAACGGCATCCTTCGATATAAGATAAGATCAATCTGGTTTGATCTAACGGTGGCAGAGAAGGCAGCTTTAATCTAACGGCCGAGATTTAAACTGTCCTAACCACCCCAACCGAATGTGGTTTCCATCTAACGCTCCAGGTTTAAACCTGCTAATCTATCTTCAATCCAAAGGCTGAGATTAAACCTTCCTAATCTAGATAGGAGGTTTTCATCTAACGGCCTAAATCAAACTTCGGTTTTGATCCAACGGTCACGGTACCTTGTTCTCCAACCGACTCCCCTATATAAAGAGGGCTAAGGGTGCATTTATTCACACACCTTGCTCTAGCATTTCATAGCATTCTGCATTCATAGCATTCGAGGCTTGCATCACGTCCGGGAGAAGTCAGGACATTCGAAGGTTCGAAGTAGTTCAAGTTCAGCAGTGCCGCTCAACTGAACAGGTACCCGTTGTATCCTGGGAGACGATTGCTCACACCGGTTGGGCACAGTATACCGGAGCAATACGTCTTAAGGACAGAGTCCTCGACTCGCCCCGGGTTTGATGATTTTTGTATTGTTCATATGCACACATTAAACGACTGCGTCTTGGTACAGGATTGATTGTCTCCAACAATCTTAAGACGTATTTTTATTCAATTACTTCTGTACCGTTTTTTTATTTTTTGCAAAGGCAGTGTTCATACTGATTTGCAGTCTACTTCTACTCCTTTCTTAAATCTGATTCTGTTCTGATCTATACGTTTTGATCAACTGAACAGAAATCTGATGGAGAACGCTAGCTCTGGCTCCGTTCATGGCGCAGACATTCAGAGCTCTGCTCCAATGGCACCAACTGCTGGGGTGCCAAGACATGCTCCTCCTGCACAGGGTCCTGCAGTGGCCCAAGTGGAGAAACCGGAGAAGTTCAGTGGAAGCTTCTTCAAACGTTGGCAGCAGAAGATGCTGTTCTTCTTGACTGCTGTGGGATTGGCGAACTTCTTGACTGAGGACCCGCCTATGGTGGATCCGCTGGAGGACCAAACCCAGAATATGCAAAATCAAAATTTTGTTGAAATTTGGAATTTCAATAATTATGTTTGTTTGAGCCATATTCTGAGTTGTTTGGACAACTCCTTGTATGGTTTATATTGCACGTATAAAACCGCAAAGTCTTTGTGGCAGGCTTTGGAAAAGAAATACTGTACGGAAGATGCCGGCACTAAGAAATTTATTGTCGGCAAATTCCTGGATTTCAAAATGTCTAATTCTCGCACTGTTGTTTCTCAAGTTGAGGGACTTCAGACGTTGGTTGCCGAGATGGAAGAGGAGGGCATGTTGCTCAGTGAATCTTTCGTCGTGGCTGCAGTGATTGAGAAGCTACCTCTTTCGTGGAGGGAATTCATAAGCTATCCCAAACACAAGAGAAAGGAGATGACATTGGAAGATCTAATTGTTCGACTCCGCATTGAGGAGGACAATCGTAGATCTGAGAGAGCGCCACAATCTAGCTCTGGTCAGGCTAAGGCCCATGTTGCTGAGGCCAAGAAAAAAAAAGACCAACTCGGGGTGAACAAGAAAGGCAAGCAGATTGCCAAGAAGTTCACCGGGAAATGCTACAACTGTGGCATTCAGGGGCATGTCAGCAATGAATGCAGAAAGCCCAAGAAGAAGCAAACCAAGGCAAAGGCCAACATAGTCGATGCATTGGATGATCTGAATCTCTGTGCGGTAGTCTCAGAGTGCAATGCTATGGGGAACGTACGTGAGTGGTGGCTTGATACTGGCGCCACTAGACATGTTTGCTCCAGCAGAGAAATGTTCACGGAGTACCAACCCGGGAACAATGAACAACTTTACATGGGAAACTCGGCCTCTTCGAAGATTGAAGGCGAGGGCAAAGTTGTTCTGAAACTCACCTCAGGGAAGCATCTGACTCTGCAGAATGTGCTGCACGTCCCTGATATTCGGAAGAATTTAGTATCTGGATCTCTTCTAGTCATGCATGGTTTTAGACTAATGTTAGAGTCTAATAAAGTTATTCTTTCGAAAAATGGCATGTATTTGGGGAAGGGGTACTTGTCGAATAGGATGTTTAATTTGAATGTCATCACTATTGTACCCAAAAGAGATTTGCCCGCAGAGGCTAATAAAATTGCTTCCTCTTCTGCTTACATACTTAAGTCTTCTTGTTTATGGCATTTTCGTTTGGGACATGTTAATTACAAGTCAATACAACGTATGAGTAATCTTGACTTATTGTCCAAACTGGACTTTAATAATAAAGGAAAATGTCAAATATGTGTTGAAGCGAAGATAGCAAAGGCGCCATTTCCTTCAATAGAAAAGAACACTGAACCTTTGAATTTAATTCATACCGATGTGTGTGATTTAAAATTTGTGCAAACGAGAGGTGGTAAAAAGTATTTTGTAACTTTTATCGACGATTGCACACGATACTGTTATGTATATTTGCTAAGCAGCAAAGACGAGGCCCTTGATGCTTTCAAGTATTATAAAAATGAAGTTGAGAATCAACTTAGCAAACGAATTAAAACAATTCGAAGTGATAGAGGTGGCGAATATGATACACCGTTTAACGAATTCTGTTCAGAACATGGCATTATTCATCAAACGACTGCACCATATTTACCTCAATCGAATGGTATTGCTGAACGCAAGAACCGTACTCTAAAAGAGATGATGAATGCTATGTCGATAAGTTCGGGTTTACCTCAGAACTTGTGGGGGGAAGCAATCCTCTCAGCCAACGTCATTTTAAACAGAATTCCATCTAAGAAGATGGATGTAACCCCTTCGAGCTTTGAAAAGGCTACAAGCCTAGTTACAAATACTTGAAAATGTGGGGGTGTCTGGCGAAGGTTGCTGTAGCTAGACCAAGACAGGTGAAAATTGGGCCTAAAACGATTGATTGCATATTCATCGGTTATGCAACTAACAGTAGTGCATATCGGTTCTTGGTGCACAAGTCGGATATTCCTGACATACATGAAAACGTTGTCATGGAGTCAAGGAATGCAGTGTTCTTTGAAGATGTCTTTTCGAGGAAAGACAAAATTCAAGAAGAAACAAGATTTGGTAAGCGAATGCGTGAGGCGACTCCTCAAGGAGATGAAGAGCTTCGTCAAAGCAAGCGTGCCAGAATGCCAACTTCATTTGGTCCGGATTTTCTAACCTATATGGTAGAAAATGAGCCAAGGAACTTTTCCGAGGCTATGTCTATTCCAAAAGCTCCATTCTGGAAAGAGGCAGTCGACAATGAAATAGACTCAATTCTTCAAAATCACACTTGGGAGTTGGTTGACCTTCCACCTGAAAGTAAACCACTTGGTTGCAAGTGAGTTTTCAAGAAGAAACTGAAAGAGGATGAGTCTATTGAAAAGTATAAAGCCAGGTTGGTAGCTAAAGGCTATCGACAAAAGGAAGGCTTTGACTTTTTTGACACCTACTCACCAGTGACTAGGATCACTTCTATAAGGATGCTAGTTGCAATTGCTGCAGTTTATAACTTGGAAATCCATCAGATGGATGTGAAGACTGCTTTTCTGAATGGTGAGTTGGATGAAGAAATCTATATGGAACAACCCGAAGGGTTTGTGGTTCCAGGACAAGAGTCTAAGGTTTGTAGACTCGTTAAATCATTGTACGGACTTAAGCAAGCGCCTAAACAGTGGCACTTGAAGTTTGATCAAGCTATGCTAGCTAATGGTTTCAAGATCAATGAGTGTGACAAGTGTGTCTATATTAAGAGCACACAGAATGCATATGTAATAGTGTGTCTCTATGTAGATGACATGCTAATCATGGGGAATACTCGGGACATAATCTTAAACACAAAGAAGATGTTGACGAGGAACTTCGATATGAAGGATATGGGAGTTGCCAATGTTATTCTAGGAATTAAAGTTTCTAGGATGACCGAGGGACTCGTACTGTCACAAACTCACTATATTGAGTCTGTTCTACAACGGTTTAATATGGTTGATGTGAAACCAGTAAAGACCCCGCTTGACTTAAGTGTACACTTAAGGAAAAATCGAGGCGAACCTGTAGCTCAGTTGAAATACTCTCGGGTAATCGGGAGTCTGATGTACATAACGAATTGTATAAGACCAGACTTAGCTTGTTCAGTAAACAAGTTGAGCAGGTTTACCAGTAATCCAAGTGATAATCATTGGAAAGCTCTTAACAGAGTGATGAGGTATCTGAAATACACAATGAATCTTGGATTACATTACACGAGATATCCAGCAGTATTAGAAGGATATTGCGATGCAAATTGGATATCAGATAGTAAGGACTCGAAGTCCACCAGTGGATACTTGTTCACTGTTGGTGGTGCTGCTGTGTCGTGGAAATCCACGAAACAAACGTGCATAGCTCGGTCTACTATGAAGGCTGAGTTCATAGCGCTGGATAAAGCTGGGGAAGAGGCTGAGTGGCTTCGGAATTTCCTAGAAGATATTCCGTGTTGGCCTAAACTAATCGCTCCTATTAGCATACACTGTGATAGTCAGTCAGCTATAGGACGTGCTCAAAGCAGCATTTACAATGGTAAGTCACGACACATACGTCGGAGACATAACACCATTAAACAGTTGATCTCTAATGGCGTGATTTTCATTGATTATGTAAAATCAATGGAGAATCTTGCGGATCCGCTTACAAAAGGCTTGCCTAGAGATCAGATGTCAAGATTGACAAACGGAATGGGACTAAAGCCTATAATGCAAGAATCTTTGTAACGGTAACCCAACCTTGTTGACTGGAGATCCCAGAATCTTGGTTCAATAGGACAACTAAGTTATGAAGATTCAGTAAGCACTTACTCATTCCGTCACATAAAAGTGCTGTCTGCAGAGAATGTTTAGGGTAAGCTAAAGCTTTTAATGATGTCCTATATCTTGATGCGTCAAGTGGAGTATGACAGAATACTCTTGATAGGAATCACCTATGTAAGTGTGAAGTGAGGCCGCTTCTATGAGAAAGTCTGGGAGGCAAGATTTCTCTAAAAAACTTTCTGAAACCAGGTTGTTCATGGCCAAAACGAACACAACCATGAGAACCAAAAGGGTGTTAAAGAAAATATTGTGTGAGTATCGTTGTCTAGGTTCACAACAAAGGATGGCTAGTTCAAGACATCAAGTCACTATTTAGCCGAGTGAATCCGATGGTACATCACTATGAAAGGTTCAAAGCTAGAAGCTACCTCTTCTGATGCAATACTTTCTTGTCTGACTTCTCCTTAGAGTCTGCATATGCATTTGCATTAATTTCCATTCATATGGGGGATTGTTGGAGAAATTGAAATGGGTGAATGAGAAATTAATTCTCAAAGTGGATGGAAAACGCGGTTGCACGGTTACGTTTAAACAAAACGCGGTTAAGTTTGATAAGGCGTTCGGTTATGGTTTAAATCGAACGGTTGTTTAAATCTGGTTCAAACGGTATCCTTCGATATAAGATAAGATCAATCTGATTTGATCTAACGGTGGCAGGGAAGGCAGCTTTAATCTAACGGCCGAGATTTAAACTGTCCTAACCACCCAACCGAATGTGGTTTCCATCTAACGCTCCAGGTTTAAACCTGCTAATCTATCTTCAATCCAAAGGCTGAGATTAAACCTTCCTAATATAGATAGGAGGTTTTCATCTAACGGCCTAAATCAAACTTCGGTTTTGATCCAACGGTCACGGTACCTTGTTCTCCAACCGATTCCCCTATATAAAGAGGGCTAAGAGTGCATTTATTCACACACCTTGCTCTAGCATTTCATAGCATTCTGCATTCATAGCATTCGAGGCTTGCATCACGTCCGGGAGAAGTCAGGACATTCGAAGGTTCGAAGTAGTTCAAGTTCAGCAGTGCCGCTCAACTGAACAGGTACTCGTTGTATCCTGGGAGACGATTGCTCACACCGGTTGGGCACAGTATACCGGAGCAATACGTCTTAAGGACAGAGTCTTCGACTCGCCCCGGGTTTGATTATTTTTGTATTGTTCATATGCACACATTGAACAACTGCGTCTTGGTAAAGGATTGATTGTCTCCAAACAGTTATGACAGTCATCAAATACACCCCCCAGGTCATATTTGGCCGTTGGAGTTTTCTTCTAATTTTTAAAGATTCATGTGCCTTCTGTTACTACCATTTGACGTGCAGGCTGTAATTAGCTTCTGTCGTAAGAGCAGGATTGGTTTTAGCATTGGGAATATATTGCTTGGTTTTACTCGTTGGTAGGAGCAAAATTGCTTTAAGGACAGTGACTATCTTGTCACGTCTCGGCTTTATTATCTACTTGGTTGTCCGTATTCCTAATGTCATTTTCTTACATCAACGACATCAAAAACTATCGCTAGGACATGGAAAATATTTACTAAGACATATGTTAGAAGTAAAGTACCTGACTAAGACAGTTATAGCCACTAGGACAATAATACTGGTCAATGTGGATTGGGTTCTTGACATTACTCATTACCCCTTCTTGAAACAAAACATTTTTGACATATCCATTGCTAGGCCGAGCCCATGTCTTCACACGGAAACCATTGTCAGTGCCCTTGAATGTCACCCTTTTAACTACTATGTTTTCAACTCCGGCCTCGTGCAAATCCCATCCCAGACTTCCAATGCTGATTCAATTTGGCAAGTTAGTTGTTTCTAACATGTAGTTAATAATAGAAAATCTTAAAACTAATAATCGAAACAAAATTATTTTGTACCTAATTCCATGGCCAGGGCCACAAGTTATGCTTTGAATCAACATGTTGGAGGTTCCGCGACCAATTGAGATGCAGTCATCTCCTGTGGCAATTCGAGTACCCTTTATCGTGACTCCTGATGAATACTCAACATGAATGCCATCTGTGTTTGGACTGCTTTCGGCTGCAATAATTTTCATTTTTTGTAACCTGATGCTTCTGGATTTATGGACAATGACATGGAATCTTTGGCTGTTTAATGATGTCAAGCCTTTCACCAGAACATTGCGTGAGTTGTAGATTCCCAACGTCTAGAATCATAAAAATGTTAAAACTTGAGTTCTATAACACGGGGCGTAAGGGATGAGATCCTCTCCCCCTCTTTTCCCTCACCCCTTTTCCACCGCACGCTACGTGGCAGCAGGAGAGGTGGTGATGCTAGATGAGGAATGGGGAGAAGAGGTGTATGAGGGGATAGAGGACAGTGGCGGGAGGTGAGAAGGGATGAAGGAAAAGGGAGTGAGGAGATCTCATCCCGGTAAAAGGAGTGCGGTGAGAATGAAAGACATAGTTTATCAAGTTGTAAAAAATTTATAGATCACATTATCACTACAAGTGTTTCATTTAAAATGGGGTCAATGACACACTCTTCTTTGTAGAATATGATGGAATAAAGCAAAATGACTCATTAAATTTACTGGGCTTCTTACATTCTGAAGTAGCAGTTAATCGACATAACTTGATGCAATTTCCAATAGGGTCAAGGACTTTGGAATATGATAGAATAAAGCAAAATGACTTACTAAATTGGTTGTGCTTCTTATATTGTGAAATGACAGTTGATCAATACAGCTTGACATAATTTTCATTATGGGTCATCGGAAAACAACCTCTGTGTCTTTCTAATACATGAATATAGTTGCGTATATCCGATCTCTCTTATATCGCCATTAGCAGGAGGCCGTTCATAATGATGTTGTTGTTGGGTACTTTGATGGAAGATGGCGGATGAATATTTTTTTCAGCGCTTTTCAGGTGGTTATGACAGTCATCAAATACACCCCCCCAGGTCATATTTGGCCGTTGGAGTTTTCTTCTAATTTTTAAAGATTCATGTGCCTTCTGTTACTACCATTTGACGTGCAGGCTGTAATTAGCTTCTGTCGTAAGAGCAGGATTGGTTTTAGCATTGGGAATATATTGCTTGATTTTGTTTGAGGTGTGACAAATTATGCAATCTATAGATCAATTTTTATAGCAACTCCCTGCCGTCATTGGTAATTGAACTTACCCTCCATTTACTGTTTTTAGTGTCTCTAATTGATTAGGAACACTCAAGACGTATGAGGAGAGGGATAGTATGGTGTAACACAAAAATATGCTTTTTAATTTCGATTTAGTGCATACAACCTTTAACAAAATCCAAATAAACTCAAAAACCATAAGAATGCTTAAACATACACGCACAGAAATAAAGACTTTTGGAAAAAGACGGTATGATGGATTCATGCAACCTTTAATAACAATCCACATGACAAAAGAATACTTTGTGATAGACATATTCAATAATGGTATATCATTCACACTTCTCGTTGAACATCTTCGACCTTTAATAATGGAAGCTCATATACAAACAAATATGGCAATGAAAGAGGGCAGAAAGAAACATGTATTTAAAATTTTAAACAAAAATTATTGAATCCTTGACGCGTTGAAAGTCAATCCCTTTCTCGAAGAGCTCTTCATTAGCTACTTATTTGTATGTGTCCTTGAGTGGGTGTCATATGTATTTGCTTGGGTTACACGTACGGCGGCTAAAAGTTGACTAAGCAATCTTCTAGCTTGCCAAATATTCTAATAACCTACCTCGGTATTCGGATTGATAGTTACTTTAAAAGGTATAAAGTTTGATTCTATATACATACGCAGTATGGGTGCTTCACTGTTGTCTAGACCAAAGACTCAGTTTGCAGTGGATACGTGTTTTTTGTGTATGACCTTTCCAATCTAGAAGTCTACTGAACTCGATTTGCATCTTCCAACATACTCTTTGTGTTTGTGTGTGTGTTTTTTTATGACATTCTCAATGTAAAAGTCTACTGAATTCGTTTTGTATCTTTGTGACTGAAACAGTAAGACCCGTTACGAGCTTTTCTCCATTAAAATACAATTTCCACGTCTACTTTATATTCAAATAAGGAAGTTTCCCAGACGCAACAAATCTTCCTCCCCACGCATCGCCATCTGCATTCTACATTTCATTTCGTGTATATAAAGACTCCATCCCAACATGCATCAATCAATCAGACTTTCTCAGTTTATCAGCTCCCAAAGGAAGATGAAGAGAGAGGGCCGCCAACATGGTGTGGTCGCCACCCACCCAGTTGTGTTATCACCCTTCAATCCACACCCCAATCCCCGGGTGGTCAATAAGCTGGACACCCCACCCACCTCCGGCACTTTCACCAGAGTCTCCCAAAAGCCCACCAACCACTCCAAATACACCAGCAGGTGTTGCCGATCCAAGTGCGGTTGCTGCCACGCGCACCCTGCCACCAAAGCCAAGGACAAGACCAAAGGTACACAAAAGCTCAGATCCAACGATGTCGTCACTAACTATAGATTGGTCACTTGTCGGGTTGTTGATGGGAAACCCGGATTAAGCCTTTCGGGGTTTTCCGCTTCAGGGATTTTGGATGGTTTGGATAATTACGAAGACCGTGTGTTTGATGATGATGGTGATTATGATATCAATAATGGTGTTGATCATGATTATGATGGATCAGTTAACCAACAAACGGTTGAGGAAATAAGTGGATTGGCTGCTCCTTTTGCTAGGGATAATGAAGAAATGAGCTTCTGTGATGTGGGAATAGTGTTGGAACAAGTGGATGGAGATGAAGAAGATTGGTGTTTGGTTCAAGAACTTTGATTGCCGTTTCTGATATGATCTTCCATGATGTTACATTTCTTTAAGTTATAATTCATAATTTATTGCTGCGTCTGCGTGCAGTTCTAAAGTATAAAATGTATATTGCACCTTGTGCCGAGTATTGTGGATGTATTTATTTAATTTCCCATTTTTGTATGCGTGTACATCTGCGTGTCCTAATTATTACAACAATATTATTTTTTAAAGGCTTCTGCCTATGTAGGAGTATTAGGAGGTTGGATGTATGCAACCATACCTATGTGTTATGATCAACAGATAGTTAAAAAAAGATGTTTATTCCTAGGTGATGGATTATGCGAAGAAACGTAAATTAAATCACCCAGGTAAAGGTGAACTTGCATATGAACTAAAATCCTTCTACGATTAAGGAAATACACAATCTATATTCCGGGCTAAGCTGATGTATACCATATAGTTAGATACCCATGCCTTCACCACAAAAACAAAAGCCTATAGCGACAGACAAAACACGTCGCTATTTCGTCGCTACAGGCATATAGCGACGAAATAGCGACGAAAAATGAAGGTCGTTATACGGCTTGTCGCAAAGCAAATTTCGTCGGCAATGCGTCGCTGTATTGTGGCGAAAAAAATTGCGTCGGTGTATCGTCGCAAAACTGCGACGAGAAACTGTCAGGTCTGCGACCTTTTTTCTGTTGTCGCTGTTTCGTCGGTAAATTATTTCGTCGCTATTTCGTATTTTTTATTTTTTTATTAATGTTCTGCGCCAAAGAATTTCGTCGCAAAATTTCGTCGGTATATGTTTTACCGTCGCTATTTATTATTTTTTTATTTTTTGTTTCCGTTTTATTTCGTCGTAAAATGTCGTCGTTAATATGTCTTTTCGTCGCTAATTTTAAATTTTTGTTTTTTTATTTCCGATCTGCGACAGACCAATTTCGTCGCCGGTTCGTCGGTATTTGTTATTTTTAAAAATATTAAATTTACTAATAATTATTTTAAATACATTATTTAATATTAAATTTTAAATTTTTTTGATTTATTAATAATATTAATACATTATTAATTAAAAAGTTTTTATTATTATTATTTAATTTCTATAATATATTTTATTTTGTATATTAAATCATTTGTACAAATATTATACAGTAATACGGTATTTGCGCATTCAAGTTCGTATAATTAAACAACACAAACGAAATAGAATCCGTAAAATTGTCAGATAGAATATATAAAAGTACAAAGAAAATGTCAATACAACAAATGAAATAGACTGTACAAACAATGAAAAAATAAAAAACTATGCAGAGGAAGATGGAGGGGGATCATGCGGAGAAGAGTGACCATCAGGAGGGCGGGGCTGAGGCTGAGGCTGAGGCTGAGGCTGCGAGGAGTTGGAAATGAAAGTCATGACGACCTGCTACAGCTGGAAGATTTGCTGGTTCGTTGCCTGCTGCACCTGCATCGTCTGATGCTGCGCATGCTCAAACGCCTGCTGAAGCGCCTGCTGCATCGCCTGCTGCTGCTACTGCAGTGCCTGTAAACTCTCCTCTTGCCTCGTCCTGATGGACTCTATCTCACGCTGCAGCGCCGCATTATCTGCTTCCAGGCGCGAAATATCCTCTGGCGTCGCAGAAGGCGCGGAGGTGCTGGCCTCAGAGGAAGCACCTGGATGCAGAACTTCGGAAAAGAATCGCGGCGCTGCTGATCCAACCCCGTACACCTCCTTCTTCTTCTTATTCTGAGGGCCGACGGTCCGAACCGCATCCCAATAAGCGCGGTTCTTGTCGGCCTGTTCGCCCCTATCTGCGAGTAATCTGTTGTACTCGTCCTGAAATGAGAATATGAATTGTTATGGTTTAGCAATAAAACAAACTAAGGAAAAAAAACAAATGATATCGTAGTCTACTTACACTGATGTCGCGGGCCTTCGTCGTGATCCAGTCCTCCGTTCCGTCGGAGGCTCTCTTCCGATGCGTCTTGTAGAAGAGATCGTAGGAGGCTGGCCACTCCCCCGTCTCCTGGTGCTGAAAGAATGAAATAAAATATGTTAGTGATATGCAGAATTTTTAAAAATTTCGGCATGACCTATTCGTTTATCGGAGGTATCCCGGCCTTAAAGGCCTCTCCCAAGTCAAATCACATGTACCACTTAAAGTAACCATATACGAATACCAAAAAAACAACAGCGCAACATAAGTAATCAACGAATATAGATAATCCACTTAACTCACTGAATGTAAATAATCCACTTAAGTCGATGAATGTAAATAATCCAATGAAATCAATGAAGGTCGTTATAATCCAATATTAAAATACTCACCATAGAACGCATCGTGGTGGCGTGGGAAACCGAACCACCTGAGTGTGTGGCAGGTGCTGGGCCCTGTACGTTGCCGCTGCGCCGGTTCGCCGCGTTCCGGGCGCTGCGGGCTTGGTAAGCAGGGTCCCTCCACCCTTCTACCCACGCCGCCCAGACGGCCTCGGATACGTAGGCAGGCCTTATTCACGTGGGGTCACGCTCCGACTTGGTCTTGAGGGAGTTGACGAAGTCCCCGTAGCGTTTGGCGGCCCTATGCCGCCAGGCCTGCTCCACGTCGCGGGCGATGTCGGCTGGCCAGCTGTACGACTTCTGCAATTATCATACGGAGGAATAATAAAAGTGTGGTTAGAAAAGTAATGATTGATTACGCATCAAAAAGTGAAATTCATCAAATTTGAATACCTGAAACTCATCCCAGTAGAACCTACGTGTCTCCGGAGTGACACGGCCCCAGGTATATCCAGATGGGTCAAGCCTCAGGTGGAAGGACCGGGTGATGCAACCGGAAAGCGCGCCATTGTCCGATCCAAACCTGAAAGAGTTTAAGTTGTTAGGAAAAAATAACGCGTGAAATATATTTGAAAACATGTTAAATAAATTAATCATTACTTACGTATGGGTATCATTTGACCAAGGGAGGGGACGACGCCCTGATATGACACCCTGGTCCGATGCCGCATCAGACGCCGGATGAGGTGCTGAAACGCTGGGTGTGGGTGGCGTCGTATGTCTGGGGGGTGCGGACATGTCGGCAGACCGTAAAAGGTCTGAGCCCGCAGCCAGTGCGGCGGTCGAAACCGAGGCATACGTATCATGCTGAGAAATGAACGCATCGAACTCTCCTTGAAGGTCCTGTGTAGATGGTGGGTATGTGGATCTCGTCGGTAAACCGTCACTAGCCATCAGATCTGAGAGGAACATATTAATAATTTTTAAACGGAGGTTTCCCAGCCTTAATGGCCTCTCCAAAGACAAATGCAAATCATACCGAAAATCATATGCAAACCTCTTACAAAACAGTTTGTACATGCATCATTCATTGGCCAAGCACACCACATTTCTACTAATTCAACCTTAACAACAATATTGGTGCATATATACCATATATACCCGTATATACCCGTACATACATATATATACCATATACATATATACCCGTATATACATATATATACCCGTATATGCATGTATATATATATATACCGTATATACATATATATACCATATACATATATGTACCAAAAATAGATTATATAATTATAAATATATTTAAATAGGAAAAATATATATACATACATAATTCTACCAAAAAAAAACAGTTTCTAATAATTTTACATATATTTATATACAAAAATTACAAAAGATATATTACAAATCTATTAAAAACAGTTTTTACAAATTTAACTATATTTAAATACGAAATTAAATATATGTACCGTATATATGTACCGTATATATGTATTTGTGCGTGTATATATGTATTAAAAACATATACATACATATACCGTATATATGTATATGTGCGTGTACCGTATATATGTATATGTGCGTGTATATATGTATTAAAAACATATACATACATATACATATACATATACATACATTTACAAATCTATTAAATACATATACATACATATACATACATATACATATACATACATACGGTAATTGCAATAAAAACGAAATACATACATATACATATACATACATACGGTACATACATACATATACATAAAAACGAAATATACAAATACATATACATATACATACATACGGTACATACATACATGCGGTACATACATACATACGGTACATACATACATATACATAAAAACGAAATATACATATACATTTACATACATACGGTACATACATACATACGGTACATACATACATATACATAAAAACGAAATATACATATACATATACATATATATACGGTAATTGCAATAAAAACGAAATAGGAAGAAAAACTAACCCGAGAGGGGAGGTCGACGGAGAGGAAGCTCGTCGGGGGGGGGGGTTCGCCGGAGGGAGGTTTCTTCGCGAGGGGAGGTTTTCGCCGGAGGGAGGGGATTTCTTTCGCGGGGGGAGGGAAATGGGGAAGAAGAAGGGGGATTTCAGCTTTTACGTCGAAATTTTGCGACGACATAGCGACGGATGTTCGTCGCTATTTGGTTTCGTCGCTATTTTTCATGGGTCGTCGTTATTTCATATTTAGTGACGAAATATTTCGTCGGTAACTCGTCGGTGTTATCATTTTTGAAAAAAAAAATAATACAAAATATAAAGTAGTATATACATGAATATAAGTACATCAACACATACACACTTTCATATAAAGAGGTACATAAAAAATTTTGGCTAACGTCAATCTTCCTGGTCATCTGCATCCTCATACGCATCTTCATCTTCGTCTTCATCTTCATCTTCATCTACATGCTCGTCGTCCTCTTCATCCTCGTATTCGTCTTCGACTACGTCTTCAATATTGTCAGGCGGTTGTATGTTGAGATGAATTTCGATAAAACCGCCGTTGGGGTCATTTAGAGGGAGGTCGTGCAGTTGAACATGTGTCGTATCTAGAACGGACGGGTTTTCTTCTAGAAATGCGGCGTCCATACCATCTGAAACTGTCTGTATACTCACATCAAACTTGCTCGATTTCACTTTGCACACGGCTCGCCAGTCTTTTGAGCTCGCATTCATCCTCGTTGTTGGATACGATAGATAGTACACCTGGGACGCTTGACTAGCCAAAACGTATGGATCGTATTTTCTGTACCGTCGCCCTTGGTGTATGTCTACCAACTTATATTGGTCGTGGACCTTTGTGCCAACGCGATAACCTTCTCGAGTTGGATCGTACCATTCGCACTTGAATAGGACCACCCGCTTTATAGGCAATGCGGGATATTCGAGCTCAATGATGTCAGTAAGGTAGCCGTAGAAGTCATCTTCGTCCGGGCTATTGTCATAACGCTTGACACACACTCCGCTGTTCTCCGACGATTTTCGGCTGGCATGGGAGACTGTGTGGAATCTATACCCGTTGACAAAACACATGTCGTGTCGCGTGACTCTGTTCAATGGACCCTCGGCTACTGGCGTCAGAATGTAACCGTACTCATCGTCAGCCAGATGACCTTTGCT
This sequence comes from Eustoma russellianum, assembly GCA_036186865.1. NCBI lineage: Eukaryota > Viridiplantae > Streptophyta > Magnoliopsida > Gentianales > Gentianaceae > Eustoma > Eustoma russellianum. The sequence goes on from AP025045.1 coordinate 41,021,115, forward strand.
CGACTGTAAAAGGACAAGTAAGTATACATCAACGGGGCAATAAATGTGTATCACATATCGTACACGTAACAGGCAAATACTAAACTTACATGCCACCTGAACCAATCAGCAAACTTGGAATCTAACTCATTGTTTATTGCATCGCTCGATATACCCGGTGAACGGTGTTGCAATAAATCAGCAAACTTACATCGAACGTCTCCACGCCAAACTCCCATAACCACTTCAGCTCCTGTATCAACGGCTGCAGGTATAGGTCGATCTTCTGTTTCGGATTCCTAGGACCTGGTGCGATCACAGTCAAGAACATGTAAGGCTTCTTCATGCACATCCAAGGCGGTAGATTGTACGGCGTCACGATTACAGGCCACGACGAATACTGTTCTCCCGACTGTCCAAACGGGTTGAACCCGTCGGTGCATAAACCCGGATGCGTCGCATCGAACGTCCTCCAAGCTTCGCCGTCAGATGGATGGCACATCTCACCGTCTTTCGTGTAGTGCTCCGCGTGCCACCTCATCTGGCTAGCTGTGGCACCGGATGCGTATAGCCTCTGCAGTCTAGGGGCGAGAGGTAAATAGTAAAATTGTTTTCTTGGCACGTTCCGGTTTCTTTTGTTCGTTCTCCACCTGCTTGTCCCACAGACCCTGCACATGTCTTTATCCTCGTTGATGCCCCAGTATATGATGCACCCCTCTGAACAACAATCGATTTTCTGAACCGGCAGTCCCAACGCCTGCAGCTGTTTCTTCGTCGAATAAAAACTGTCGACCATTGTGTTCCCTTCGGGAAGAGATTCCCTCATCAGCTGACACATCCCATCGTACAATCTCTCCGTCATGCGGTGTTCCGTCTTCATGCTCGTCATCCGACCGATCATGGACATCTGTGTGTGACTACCGCAACCAGGATACAGCGGCGTGTTGGCGGCGTTCAGCATCTCAAAAAACTGTCTCGCCTGAGGGTTCGGATCTTCCTCCACGAATGTACGCGGCTGTTCATCCGAGTCCTGCATTTGTAACAACTGCTCTCCGGTAAATGCGCCAGCGGCTGCGTCTGTCACCATCTGCATGTATGGGTTGTGAGATCCCTCGCCTATTTCTTCGGCATTAACCTGACCGGGTCCCCCTTCGACGTGTACAGTTGCAGATGTAGACGCCCCCTCATATTCGCCGTGACAGTACCATGTATGGTAATTGTGGACGAAACCTTGTTTCAATATGTGAACCCTCACGTCACCCGGATCCTTATATTTACGGTTCTTGCATTTCTTGCACGGACATCTAATCTGTGTTCCACTTTCATTACTCGTCGCAAAATCAATAAATTCTTCGAGACCTTCAACAAATCTAAAACACCACTCCCCGTTGTTTACTCTCTGGTACATCCACTTTCTATCGCTTCTCCTCGGATCCATTTTCTCGCTACACCTTGAAACTAACAGCAGCTATCTTTTTTCGTTTGTAGAAAAAATCAAAATTCCACACTTCTGTATTTTCGTTCAAAATTGATGATTGATGTGTTTGAAATGAGAGAAGAATGGGAGAAGAGAAGAAGAGAAGAAGAAAGACAATGGTTTTATCGTTCCCAGTACGTTACCGACGCAAATTTCCCAGTACACAATACCGACGACTTAGCGACGAACGGCGACGAACAAGAAACACAAATCCCGGAGACAAACAAACACATATACCGACGACTTAGCGACGAACGGCGACGAACAAGAAACACAAATCCCGGAGACAAACAAACACATATACCGACGACGTACCGACGACCAGCGACGAAACACGTCGTTTGATATGCTTTTACCGACGAAGTACCGATTACATTGCGACGCAAAACGTCTCTTCATTCCGTACGACGTGTTTCGTCGCTAAGTCGTCGGTACGTCGTCGGTAAAAGGCAGTCCGTCCAGTTCCCCATGCTTACAACTTACGATGTTTAGCGTCGCTAATTCGTCGCTATGTCGTCGATGATTTCACTATATAGACAGTGGATCAGCGTGTGCCCACAACAACATATAAAACAACTATTTTATAATCCAAAATGGTTCGTACCAAAGCGCAAGCACGACGTGGTGGACGTGGTGGACGTGGTGGTAGGGCGGCAACACCGCCAACTGAAGTGCCTTCTTCTTCAACTGTTCCTCCCCCACCTCCTCCCCCACCAGAGCCCTCTGAGCCTCGCCGGGATCGACAAATTGTCGAACTCCAAATAGAAGTACGAGATCTGTGGAAAATGTTAGATGAGGTGAGGGCGCATGTCACGGTTCAGGAAGAGCGTCTCGACTACATAGATAAAAGGCAGATGCGGATTAAACCCAAATCTGCACAGTTGAGACGCCAACTGAAGGCGTGTGCGGAGAGTATAGCTTCTCTCTGTTCGGATGACGAACAGTGAGTGGCTACTCTTCGCTATTTAGCTTTTTTTAAATATTTCTTATTATATTTTGTAATTTTTAATTTTTAATTTTATATTAATGAAGTTTGTTTTTTAATATCGTATTTGTTTTCTTAATAATTATAACACGTGTTTAATCTCTTACGAATCCTGACGACGCACCTGTATACGCGAAATGTGGTTAAGAAAAATTTCTTCCTACTAATTCACCGACTAAACATCAACTATATACCGACGAAACCTAATACAACGACGAAAACCTACTAACTATATCTTCGACGAAACTTAATAGAACGACAAAAACCTATTAACCGTATCGTCAAAACCTAACTATATCTTCGATGAAACTTAATAGAACGACGAAAACCTACTAACCGTATCGACGAAAAACGGAAAAACTAAATACAATGAGAAGAACGGGCTTCGCGGGGTTTTTTTTTGAATTTACCGACGCTTTACCGACGAAACAGCGACGAAAAACGTCTCTTCACATTATTCGACGCGTTTCGTCGCTATTCCGTCGCCAAGTTGTCGCTATTCGGCAGTGTCAGTTCAGTTCCCAACGGTTGCATCGTACGATAAACATACGTCGCTAATTCGTCGCTACGTCGTCGCTATAACATCCGAAAGGTCATCACTGCACATTCCCAACGGTTGACAAATGCGTCGCTATGTCGTCGCTATGTCGTCGCTCATTTCACTATTTATACCCCAAACATCCGCTGTTATACATACACACATAGAACGTTATAAATAATCAAAATATGCCGCGTCGTTTTAAAAGAACCCCAAGGCGTGGTGGACGGGCAAACAGTGCCCCTCCAGAAGGGCCTCCTCCTAAACCACCATCGGTTGAGCGAGAGGGTTCTGTATCTGTCTATGGCCCACCGCCGCATCAGGATGATCAAGAACAAATGCCGGTGCAGGACGCCGACTTCCGTATGCTGATGGCAAACATGCATCAGCAGTCGCGGCAACTGCACTACATGACTAGAAGGCTGCGGAAGATGAAATTTAGATACTACAAGCTCAAGCGCCTTCTCAAAGAGTTTGCGGAGAATGTCGCGGCCACTCTTTCATCCGATGACGAAGAGTGAACGGCCCATCTCCGCATCTCTTTTTAGATTTTTTTTTATTTTTTCGTTTGATAATGTAACTTCTTATTATTAAATGAATGAGTATTTTTCCCAATTACCGCTTTCTTTTTCCTTAATCAATACACGTGTTTAATTCTCGATGTATCTGCGGCGACACAACGACAAACCGAATTACGAACGGAAAGTAATTCAAAACATTTGCCACATACGGGTTTCATTGACAAAAAAACGACGATACACAACTCCAAGAACTTAGTAAACGACGAATTTATTTTATACTTTTAGCGACACATTTGCGACGACATAGCGACGAAGCGTCATAAACTAAATAGCGACGAACAAAAACACGCAGAATAGCGACGAAACAGCGACAAATCACCGACGTAATTCACCTGACTGACTATTTTTCTTTTAGCGACAACGAATTTCATCGTACTTTCGTCGCAATTAGCGACTACATTATTTTTGTCGCAGAGTCGTCGCTATTACCGACGAAACAACGACTATACGTTGTTCGTCGGTGATTTTTTCGTCGGCATACCACAATTTTTTTGTGGTGCTTTATGCTACAATTAGGGGTATTACCGACGTAAGGGCGGATTTTACATGCATATACTGCTAGTGGTTCAAAACACCAATTACTACTAACATAAGTTTTGACCTTTTTTTCATATTTTCTACCATACAAAACAGATAATTTTTTTAATAAAATACTAACACTATTTATAAAACAAATGACGAAAATTGAAAGGAGCACTATATTAAATATTTTATACTGTCCATATTTGATAATATGTAATACCAAATTTATTGAATCGTATGATTTAAATCAAATAAAGTCTGACGGGAAAGAGGAACAAGATGACACGAATTGCTACTAATCCATTTTTTTGGGTGTGTTTTTTCTGTTTTGCTCCCAAAAGTTTGATGAACTTGCCGTATTCTCAGACCACGCTAGGATATACATGTAGGTCAGTTAAATTTAAAAGACTTCTAACTCCAGTAGTTGGCAATTGATAGACAACATATCATCATGATCATTAACTAATTAGCATTGACTAATTAGATGAAAACCAATAAAGTAGCAGATATTCTTATATATGTATGTGTGTGCCCACGCATGTGTGTTTGTCCAAGATTCAAAAGTGAGAGACTCGAGACAGGTGGAAATGCAAGTACAAAACTAGATTTTTTTGGGGAAAAAGAATAAGTAATTGAATATGCATATGCAAACGGTGAGAATTGAACAATGACATTTAACTAATGAAGGCTTAAAAAGAGAACGTCAAGTGTATTTAATTTATTTCATACTGCTATACGTGACATGATTTTATTAGAGTAGATAGGAAGTAAGACGTTCATAAGTTAGGAGATCAGACCTCGGATATATTTAGTAAAACAATTCTTTTTTTTTTTTTTTGTATTTTATTAGTTGGATACAGTGGTCTAAATTGGGGGAAAAACTAGAAACGATAAATTTAGTGGCAAAAATATTCGAAGGGTAGAATTTTACAGATGAGATTAGAGGAGCCTGTTTGTGAGGACTCTGATCAGCTGCCTTCACATGTGGCAACTGTATTTAAGAATTGCCTTTTTAAGAATTGTTTTTTTTAACACGTGGAGTCGGTTGATTGAGAGCCTCACAAACAGACTCCTCTAATCTCATCCGGAAATTTTAAGTGAGTGATCAGTTAACACACATGACGGCTTATGATATTTTTGGTCGCCTAGTGGGTTGAAGGACCCATGTTCCTTGTGAAGCAAGTATACAGATACAAAACCCATGCACAGACGAAACACAAACGGGAAGGTAGGTGAACGTCTACGATACGCCACGTTGACAACTACCTTTATAAGGACACCAGTACCGTTTCTTAATATTAATTCTGAACTTTGTGTAAAGCACACAACTATCAAATTCTACGAACTACCCTCATACCCAAAGGTGGGATCTTGGCACCTTTTGTTTTGAGGTATCACTATATTAGCAATGACGTCATAATATTTAATGTAGTTCAGTTGATATTTAAATATTAGATTACATCTAAGGTTCTAAATTAATCGGATCTTGTTTTGAGGTACCACTACGTTAGTAATGACATCAAAATATATAATATAGATCAGTTTATATTTAAATATTAGATTACATATAAGGTTACATATTTAAATCTTGAAAGTTGCATTATATGATTTTGCGTCTTGTTGTTAGTTGTGGTATGGACACTAAACACCATTCGTCCCATCAAGGAGACTGTTGACTAACATAATTTATATTCTCTATAAATCTCTTTAAATGTTAGGACAATAAAAACTTTGGGGGTTGAGGCATAACATTTTGCATCCGAGCAATGACGTCAAACTAAAGATAAACACATAAAGTATTGTTTGACGAGTTTCTTTGAAAATACATCATGATGTGATTTATCTAAGATTCAAAAGCTATTAAACGCATCCTTATTTTTATAAAGACAAACTTATAGTGATTATAGTGATAAAGACACGCACAAGTCGAGAAAGTTATAGTGACTATACGTAATTGCTTCATATTTCTTTGTGTATGCAGTTTCTAAGAGACATAAAGAAAAGCGATAGCCTTTCAAAAAATTTTATCACAAAAGGAAAAAAGAAAAGAAAAGAAGTCATCCTAATAATTTCATCATCATCATCTGCACCCATTATATCCCAACGACAGTAAAAGCTATCGTTAGATTGTGGGGAGGGTAAATGTTAGAAAAAAAAAAAACCATTATCATCAGTTGGACTTGGACCGACCACTTGTGTCCCCGGGAGCGGCCAGCCAATCCTTATGCCATGGTTCATAGTTGATGATGGGCTCCATTCACTGTTTTCGTTTTATGTTAATTTTCATCATTCTCCTTTCCACTATTTTAATTGAGTTTTACAACAAAATATAAATTGCATTACATTCAAAAGTTAATTAAAAAATATTTTTAAACTGAAATAGTTTCTATCATTTTAATAAAAACCAATAAAAACGAGAACTCAAAAAGGTACACGATATATAAGATATACATAGGCTATCGTATACGATCTATATTCTTATTTCTATTTCATATCCATTACCCAATATGAGATATATCAGGGACATCTTCTCTAAAGTTTATTTGATGTAAATACTAACATTCAATTATCTAAAACATATAAACGTAACTTTATAAATTTTATTTAAATGTTTAACAGATGTTAAAATTCATACGATAGAGTTTTAGTGTTTATCTAATGTAAAATACGAAATCATACAATTTATTTAAAAATGTCAGACGTCAAAAGTTAATAGAGATTAATTGAGTAACAACTTCTATTCCTAATAGGTTTCTAATTCCAAAACAAATTCTGAAAACGAAAGAAATCACCCAAAAGGTTTATTAAGAAGTAGGGTGGGAGGCCACATTGACGAGCATAGAGGTAGTTGCATTGGCGCCGGAAGAGGTCTGGCACCACACCTTTCGCTACCCATAAAATACACATCACAAATATTCTCACAATCAATTTTACAAACAGCCCAGGGATCTTCTACATTCACGTTTCTTTCTCTTGTATTCCTCCTCAATTCTATATTCATCGTCTGTCTCCTCAGCCACCTTTTGTCTGTGTTTCAGATTTGAGTCGGTTGAGGGCTGGGGGTGGTATTTGAGGAGTATCTTTCTGCTGTTTATTCTGTTATTGGTCAAACAGAAAACGGTTGCTGCTGGGACTAGATTCTTTGCCCTCATTGTCGTTGCTTCTTTTAATCTTTCTTGTTCCGAATCGGGTTTGGTCTGGATTGCAATTTTGTCTGTGCTCACAGACCATAAATAGCTAATCTTTGTCCTAAATATCAACACTTTCGTGCCGAATTTGTCGAAATTGCCGAATTTCAGACATTGCCTCTGTCGGTTCGTTGTGGTACGCATATCATCCTAATTTCGTGCTAAATTTTGGATTTTTTTTATATATCTGTTGCTATTATGTTTCTTCACTTTTATGTTTGGTAGCTATTGAGATTTTCTATGTACTTTATGTTTTCTCCCTTCCGTTTGGTTAGTTTGCTTCACTTCTCTATTGGAAATTCAGGGGTTTTTCCTTCTTTTGTTTTGTTATTCAGGTTGCTGGTCTCCTTAAACGTTGGAATTTGTTGGTTTTCTTCGTAGCATTTTAACCAAAAGATGAGCTTGGATCAAGAAAGGCGACGTCTCTCTTGTAATAAGTGCGGCAGTGAGTTTCTTGCGGAGGAAGTACAAGGTAGCCATTCGGCTGATTATGAATGTTCGTCTCAACTACCATTGCATCACTGTAATTATGGAGATTGCGAAGCTGAAAAGGTTTCTGATGATATTGTTGATTTGTTACCAACGGACCCCCATGGTACACTTCATCCTTGTAACCCAGATTACAAAGCTGAAAAAGTCTCTGATGATGATGCTGTTGACTTGTTACCATCTGATCCATTTGGTATGGATATGATTGCCAAGGTCATACCCATTAGTGGGTGGATCGAGGAGTTTGATCTCAAGCGTCTGGGATCTGAATCTGTTAAGGCTGGGTTGGAAGATGTCGATGATCATGTGATTGCTGAATTAAATGTTATTTGGGAAGGTAGTCCAGTATATCATTCTGATAGTCTGGAGACCGAATCTAGTGCAGGATTTGAAGTTGGGTTACATGAGGAACATCTTTTAATAGATGGAGACTTGAAGGATTTCATGAGTTCCATTAAAGGAAAGCATGTTAGCCCTCATGATTCATGTGTTGTTGAACATAATGGAGGCGAGGAAAATAATAATGGAATCGAGCTAGGCCCTTCTCCAGATGCTTTGTTTTTTGTCCTTGGTTATCTGGGTGTGAGGGACCTGCTTTCCGTTGAAAGGGTATGCAAATCACTGCGTGATGCAGTTCAGAAGGATCCTCTTCTGTGGAGAAATATCCAAATAGATTATCCATTGAGTAAAGAGATCACGGATGATGTCCTTCTCCGTTTAGCTGAGAGAGCCCAAGGCAGTCTTCACAGCTTAAGTCTCATCAAATGCTGGAATATAACGGACCGCGCCTTGAAAAGGGTGCTTGAGACCAATACAAGATTGACACAGGTTTGTACTTTCAACACTACACTACTTTTCTGCATGTGGAAATTATAGCAGAAAATATGGTAACTGTTGATTTCACCTCTTCCCGTCCCCCCATACCACACTCACACCTAGTTGCTAAAGAGCGTGCCTTGTGCCACAGGCACCAGTTTCGTACTTCATCCGGGACTCCTTGCCTGGATGTCTTGAATTGCTGAGAATGCATTGCTCCTTGTGTTTTATGACACACTAGGCATGCTCCTGCTTTCAGGCACACAAGGCATGCTCCTTGTGCTTTAAAGCCCACTGTGCATGCCTTAAGTTATTTTACTTTTTTTTACTATAAAAGTAAATGAGCTTTTATTTTTGTGGCTTATTATTGTAAGCCATAAATGAGGAACTTTAGCAGAAAAAACATTAGTACCTTGTCATATAATAAGTCATTTTAGATTTCTGATGCTTATTCTTTATTACTCGTGCAATCATTTCAACCACCGTATTACTAACAGGGAAAGGCTATTGTAGTCTTATTCGTCTCATAAGCCAAAATGTTTATGGACATTCATTTTTTGTGTGCCAGAACTTTAATATGACACTTAAAATAGGAGATTTATGTGAGTTTACAGGTTGAAATTTCTCACTTCAGTTTCTGTTTTCATTTTGCAGCTAATTGTGTCTGGTTGTATACGACTCAGCATTGAATGTATTATCAGCAACTTGAAGCTAGTTAAGTCTATCGGCGTACCTGGAATCAAGTGTCTGCGAATTGGTGGAATTTGTGGTGTTACTAGTCAAAACATTGAAGAGCTGAAGCTTTTGTTGAGCAAGGAGAATAAGAAGCTGCCTGATGCCCTGAAACCACGATTCTTTCGACATGGACATTTATATCTTTCCTTTAATGATGACCGTTATATCGACATTGAGTCATGCCCGAGGTGTCATTACATCAGACAAGTTTATGATTGTCCCGCCGATAGTTGCAGGGGAAAGTGGAATACTCCACAAGCATGCAGAGGTTGCACTATTTGCATACCTCGTTGTATGAACTGTGGTCGCTGCTTAAGCAATTGTGATTATGAGGAGACATTCTGTCTTGACTATATTTGCCTGGATTGCTTGAAGGAAATACTTAATCGCCAGGAGGGGTCATTCTGCCGTAGCACACTTGTGGTGGTACACAGGCAACTTGCAACTTTGCCCTCTGGGAGTTGTATATTAGATACAACTGACTCCGAGATTTAACATGGGAATCCTGTGAGGTTGGCTATGCTTATAGCCATGACTGGACCTCTAGTTTATCTATAACCCTGGGGATGGTTATATTGTGATTGTTTGGCCGACATTGGTCAATTACCAGAAAGGGGAGAAAAACAACCCCAAAAAAGCAGGAAAAAGAAAAAAAGAAAAATGGTTAAAAAATAAAGAGAAAAGGAAAAAGAAGACTACCTATGTCAAGTCGCAACATCTTAACGTTGACACTGCAGATAGTAAAGGGCAAAAGTGCAGTACAAAGTTGAAAAGCTGAAACAATTAATGTGCAGAAGGTTGGAGAATGGTTCTGCTTTTTCGTGTCGAAGATCGAATATGTGTGTTTCTACAACCAAGGAGATGGCTTTACTTAGGTATGTGGTTATTTCACATTTGACTATTATTTATCAAGTTCAAGTTGCTGCTGCCTTGCAATGACTGAACCCTGCATCTTGTGTAGGAGATTGTTACAATGTGATTGTTTGACTACCAATCACCAACTATCAGAAAAGGGGTGAAATGAAAAAAGGCAACCATTTCTCGAGCCACAGTTTCTTAACTTTGACCCTGCAAGTATTATAGGGGTAAGAGCAGTAGAAATATGAAAAGAAATTGTTTAGATGCAGAAGGTTGTTGGATATTGGAGAATGATTGAGTACAATTTTCCTCCAAAGGATGCCGAATTCATGCTGTTGCTGGAGGTTATTGTTGCTGGACTAAACTTGTTTCTTCAGGAACAGATGCAAAGAAGTGAGCAGGACATTTGCTTCAGATAGTAGCAGTAGTAGTATATATTACAGGGACGTAGCTTGCAGCTATGCTTTTCTCCCATTAATAATGCAATATTAGTTGTTTTAGTACTATAATCTCACTTGCAATTACAAGTGGTTGTGTTATATTTTTGGTTCTCTGTAATAGATTTATGTTTGCAATAAAATAGGAGAGGAAATTATTTTTTTGCAACCGAACGTTTATTAGTTTGTCCACAAAATATTCAGACCTAATTGTATTATAATTTTATCTGAACCTTCTGAAAAATGGTTACAAAAAGACAGGTGATTTTTGATTACCAGTGATTGCAGTTTGTCATGTCCATCTAACTTTTTTACCCTTTCTTATCTCTGCTGCGTCGCCCCTCTCGCTTTCGTTTCTCCCTTCTCAGTGTCATTTCTCTCTCTTTTCTTTTTCCTTTCTTCTTCTTCTCCTCTCATGTAACCCGTACCCATTCTCCTTCCTTGCCACTTTAAGCCGAAAGGCGGGCTGCACAGGAGAGGAGAAGATAGAGAGGTGATACTGAAAAAGGCGGTGAAAGAGAAGGGAAGGGTAGTGCTATAGGGATAGAGGAAGAAACAGATGGAAGCGGCAACCTGCAATCATAGTTCATCAACAGATCATCTGTTTTTATGAGCATTTTGTAGAAGGTTCGATAAAACTTATAATAAAATTAGGTTTGAATATTTCGTAAAAAACTAGTAAATGTTTATTTGCAAAAATGTAATTTCCTTTAAAAGAAAAAGTAGAAATCTTGATTAGAATGGCTTCTTTTTTCCTTTTATTTTTTTGGTAGTCAAGAGCATAGTGGGTTTCTTTTTGTGCGGCAACATTCTTCTGTGTCGCTTGCGTATTGTGCGATTGGATCGGCTATGCCAACTCATACAAGTGTGTTGATATACGAGTGACTTATTAACTTAATATTTATCGATAATTGTCGTGTGTATTACCTTAGCAATGGCATAAGATCATATAAGCTAAAGCACTTCATTCTCAAGAGACAATATATTTGTACAGCAAAAGAAGTGTGCTACACCAGAAGCCAACAGACTCGAGATGACTTGGGCTACCTCTGTTAACCACACCAGAAGCTAATCTACCCAAGACACTTGATTGGGGAGTTTTCTTCCCTTCAGCAGTTCCATGCAATGGGTTGTATGTCTTTTATTGTAGATAAAGGGAAGTTCTATTTAGTAAGTCCTATGTTTTCTTTTGTCCCTAACAATCTTATTGTAGTTCTAGTCACTGCTGCTGTACTTAAATCCATTGCCTTGAAGGCCATTCTTGTTGCAGAGATCTTCTTCCATTCTAAACAAGGTGACTTGTGTGTCAGTAGTAACTTTCCTCGGCAGTCTATTTGCTGCAATATCCCATGCAAGGCTACCATCTCTTGTGTCATGTCAGCAGCATCCCTCTTAATCTGAAACTAGAAGCACATTGCCCACCGTAATTAAAAACAGCTAGCATAGATCTATTTCCTGACATTGTTAGACCGTTATTGCAATATAAGGCTAGCATAGAAAAACAGCAATAATCAATGACTATGATGCCTGACATACAAATTGACGGGTTTTTTACTTAAATCAATCATCAACTAATAATTAAGAAATCTAAAACATAATATAGCAGATGGTTTTTTTGGTGATGAGACATTAGCTTTAGAGGTAAAGGGTTTCTTTTTCCCTTCTTGAATGAACGGGTTAAGGTCGATGTTTTAACATTAAGGAGGTTTTGGTTCAGTACTTTAATCTACATTCCTTCGTATAAGCAAAATCCCCAGTCCACAAGAAAAGTGTTGAATATCCTTCCACTACACAGTTGATGTCCTCCCGATTGACGCTAATGTTGTTACCATCTCCAGCGAAGTCATGTTTCCCTCTATAATCGGATTCTTTGTAATCCTCTCACTGGTGTCACTGTTCTAAACTGCGAGTGATTTTGCGCCCATGGTGGGATTTTAGTCCTTCCTGATTTGTCCGCTTAATATTCAAGGTATGACTCAATTCATTTTTCTAGATAGACTCTGATCTAAGCCATTGCTTGAATGTAAATAACCGTTGTGGACTCCCTAATAAGTCCTACTTTAGTATGTCGTTCCATACGTTAACAGAAAAATCAAGAGACTGTAAACACCATTACGTTTGAATCTATACAACATTACACTAGAAGCTCCCGCCTATAACGGGTATAAAGGGCCGGATGTACGTAACCATACTCATGTGTTACAAAAACATAAAGATTGTTTTCCAATGATCTATAATGAAAATTGCGTCAAGGTGTGTCGATCAACTAGTACTTTACCATATAAGAAACACATCTAATTTAATGATTCATTTTGCTTTATTCTATCATATTTCAAAGTTAAGAAATAGCATGTGATTCACTCCACACATCCATTTTAAGTATTGTAGGATTGATGAGGGCGATGGTTCACGCTCCATTGGTTTTCCCTTGATTGTTTCCCTATCTTATCTTGCACATCTTGTTCCAAGACAAACAACCCGTTAACCATAATAAGTTACTAGATCATGGAACCTAACCTTAACCTTAACCCAGACCAAGACCTAACACTAACCCTAAGCTAACTCGAAACCATGACCCTATTCTATCTCTAACCTTAATTCTAACCTAACTTAACCCTAGTTGTAATCCTAACCTAACCTAATCATAAGTCTAAACCAACCTTAACCTAACCCAAAACCATAACACTAACCTATTTCTAACCCTAACTCAAACCCTAACAGTAACCTTGAACCATGATCCTAACCTATCTCTAACTCTGTCTCTAACCCTAACTCAAACCTAACGTATCTTTAACCCTATCTCTAACTCAAACTCTAACCATAACTCTGACTCTAACCTAACTCTAACCTAACCTAACATAACCCTAATCATAACCGCAACCCGAACTTAATCCTAAGCCTAAGCCTAAGCCTTATGAATCATCTGTATTTGTGGGAAAAAAAAAGTCTCGATGAAGAAATCATTTCATGGAATGGACAAGAATGCAAAATTTAAGTTATTGTTATACTTACAATACCTTGATTTAAAGGGTTTATGATAACAATGAATAATTTGGATACGTTTTACTTGCCGCTCGACTTGTCAAATCATTAAACTTCGGATTGTTGATGTGTGCCATCCAAGACGCAGGGCGACTTTGACAGTGCCGTGCAGATAGGGGTGTTAAACAAACCGAGCCGTTCGCGAACTATTCGAGTTCGGTTCGTGTTCGGTTCGTATTCGTTCGTTAATTATTTGTTAACGAGCCGAATTCGAATAGGTATTCGAGTTCGTTTAGTTAAACGAACCGAATTGTTCGCGAACAGTTCGGCTCGTTTAAACAGTTATAAGGTTATCGAGCCGAACTCGAACCAATTTTAAAGTTCGTTTAGCTAAACGAACCGAGCCGAACTATTCGTTTAGCTAAACGAATTCGAGTTCGAAAACTTAGTATTCGGTTCGGCTCGGTTCGTTAACACCCCTACGTGCAGACATTGGACGCTTCTGCCAGCGCCATCTTGGGCCTAAGTGGTTTTGTGTTTCCAAACATCCTTTCTTGCTCCTAAAAACCACTTACCTCTTTGGACGCGCAATTGAGGTTGACATCCAAAAGGTGATTCTTGGATGCAACTAGTAGTGTCGTCCAAGATCCTTTTGGGCGTCACTATCAAGTGCGTCCTGGTTGTTTTCGAAAATTTTTCTAATACGTACCATATTTTGTGTTTTTCTTTTTAAAAGTATAATATTTTTTGAAATTTCTCATTATTCATATTACTATAACAATTTTCTTTTAAAACATTATATTGTTTTAAAAGTAGTGTTAGTGTTCCATATTCATATTTTCACAACATTACTCAAACAATGGTATAAAATTATGGAGAACAACAAAAAGAAAACGTTTCCAATACAATATCTTCCCATATTTGCACAGGTCTTAGAAAAACCGCTTCCCACTTTATCCTATACATTATTATATACTTATCCGGTAGTTCGCCTCCTACAGTACCTCCACGATCAGCCTCACTCCCTCTGTAAAATGGCCTCTTCTCACTCAGCTCCACCCAGGGTTCCGCTAACACCCTAGAATCAACTTCCCCTGTAAACTTACTTTTCTCCCCCTTACCCTCGCCCTTTGCCCACAAGTAATATGCTCGCCGGCCGGTGGTTCTTCCATAATGTACTTGTCTGATAATCCTCGACCAATTGATTACTACATGGAGTCCGGAGGCGGTGAATCGGCGTCAGGAGACTTGGTCATGGACGTATCCAACAATGGAGATTTGACTCATCGTCTCCCTCTCCCCCAGCAGCAACAGATGCGAAAGCAGTGGAGACGATCACGAACTCAAAGCTCCTAAGAAGCGTGCTGAAACTTGGGTTCAAGAAGAAACTCGCAGCCTTATAAGTTTTCGGCGTGAGGTGGATGCTCTCTTTAATACTTCCAAGTCTAATAAGCACTTGTGGGAACAGATTTCTAATAGGATGAGGGAGAAAGGATTTGATCGTTCTCCTACTATGTGTACTGATAAGTGGAGGAATTTGCTCAAGGAGTACAAGAAAGTTAAGCATCAAGATAAAGGTACTAGTGGGAATGGGACTCCAGCGTCTGTTAACAATAAAATGTGGTACTATAATGAGCTTGAGGAGTTGCTTCGACATAGGGTTAAGAATGGTTCTTACAAGAGCCCCACTCGTCCTGCCCCTCCCAAAGTTGACGCCTTTATTCACTTCTCGGATAAAGGTACTGTTTTCATTACTGAGTTTGCTTGTTTTCATTTGATGCTTGTGGATTAGCTTATCTCTTCCTATTGCTCTGCTCAATGGATTTAAATTAAGTGGGTTAGGTTAAGTCCTACAAGTTCAGGAGGCATCGTGCAATGACCGAAATCAGATAATTCTATGCCTCTAGCCTTGAAAAGAACAGGGAAATGTATAATGTTGATACTGGCACTGGCGAAATCTTCAAATTCAGGAGGAAAATGTGTCTGAATATGATGAAATGTGTCTTTCGCTTTGGTTAATGAATTTGTTAAGAACGCTATCAGTACAATGAGAGAATTGAGACTGGTTTTTGAGGTGAGCGTGATGGACCAGTACTCCGTCGAAAAGGTACATATTGTGTTCTAGAGTTTGTCAATGCGGTTCGTTCTTTTATGTGACTAATAGAATCTCCATTCTTTATGCTAAAAACAGTGTGCGTGTGGGTTTTGGGAGGGGGGGGGGGGGGGGAGAGGAGAGAAGAAGAAGAAGGAAGGAAGAAAGAAAAAGAGAAAGTGTATATGAATGTGTATTCTCTGTGTAATAATATGTGTATTTTCATGTGTATTTTTCCTATGTATTTCTACAAAATGAGATAAATGGATGCTGCCTGTGTAGGCAGTTTTGGAAGCGCATTGACACCTGTTCCTTACCCGGCCCTTCTCAAGAAATCCCTGGTACTAGGTTTTGAAATTTTGCTGTGTGAAAGGAGACACCTTGCGTAAGATCTTGTAGAATGTTTGACTGGAAACACTAAGTGAATTACTACTGGAGCTTGTACTTTTGAGCTTCTGAGCAACTTCCTATGGAGTATGGACAGAGACAACATGAGATTGTATCCACCCAAGGAAAAGGGAGTCGACCAAGTTCTACTAGAAACTCTGAATAAGTTCAGACCATATATAGTAGATTGGGTGAGTTAGGAACTCAGAAGTGAACTGGATGCTTTGTGTGGGCTGTTGCATTGTATGTGAGCTTTTTGTAGTGTTGCGACTGGTCTGACTATTCATTTTTGTTGTTTTTCTGTTTTATTCAGGAGTGTTTGTGAGAGGCCACTTGATTATGCTGTGTGGACTTCCTCCCCTCTGGATTTGTTGTTAATTTTACCTGCTCTGTAGCTTGCTTGTGGACACCACTAGGACCTATGTCCTCTGTTCAATTGTGTCGGATGACTGATTTTCTGGTTTTTTTTCCCAGGTATTGACGACGCTAATATTTCGTTTGGATCAGTTGAAGGTACAATTATGGTCCTATACATTAAGTCATTTTTATCATATTTTTCACCGTGTTGTTTAGATTTTAGATCTGTTTGGTCTTCTTTCTTAGATAGAGATATCCATGGTTACTTCACCAGTGTACTGGTTCCCGGTATGATTTTCTCTTATTTGCAAAACACTTGAGTCATTTATGCTGCAGTATATGTTTTACATTTAGGAAGTATTAATAGCAATTTTTTCTCAAGTTTGTGCAACTCATCCATCCATACGAACTTCTGACTATGACCATTGTTTTTGTGGCCTCAGGATCCCTTTGTTAGACCAATTTTGAAGAGTGCTCCGTATCTGATTGCTTCTTTATCTCATATTTCTTTCTTCTGATTGAACAGCTAATGGGTGCTCAGCAGTGAACCTGGAGGCAACTTTGGACACCGATGGTGATCCTCTTGCAATTACCGCTATAGATGCTGTTGCAGCAACTGGAGCTCCTCCCTGGGACTGGAGAGAAACACCTGGTGATGGTTGGGCTCTAATTTGATGTTGTAACTTATATGCCATAATTGTCCTATGAATCAGTACTCGTTACTCCTAAGAAAACTGTCCTTTCCAATTATTTCAGGCTGATGGTTGGATTTTAACTGTATTTATATGCACCTCATGATCTTAGTTGAAGTGATTTCAGATTTTCACTGTTGACTTTCTTTTGGTGAAGCATGTGATAACGTCAGTACAAAATGACTAATAGGATCTGAATTTGCTTTATGTTCTGCTGCTGGTTGCTTTCCTGTGAGTGCAAGAACCCTTGAACCATTTAATGGACCTTGATCGATGGCAAATTGACTGCGATAGATAACTCATGCTGTTTTTACCATTTCTAACATCAGTAGGAGTATGCGCATTTGACTGTGTGGTATCTTCTAGTCCTTGGACAGTGGTCATTGGCTCTGGTAACTCATAATACACCTATTTGAGACACTATATTTTTAATTGTCTGCGGATATTAGGTAGAATCTTTGTGCATGCCTGCAACCGCATGTTTGTTTGATGGTTTTCTTTCTCTCCTTTTGGGTGGGGGAGGTTAGATAAGATGGCAAATTGTACACAGTATTGCATGTTTAATTATTTTTTTTTTGACCTTTTGCTATTTAAGTGCATTATATTCATGTATATGGGAAAACTCATGGGCTCGAATGACCTGTATCTGTTACCATCGACCAGTACTCTCTGTGTGCGTGAGGAGGTTCTTTCCTTATTGCAGGTGGTGATGGAGGCCCTTCATGCTGCGGTAGGGTGATAACAATCAAATGGAGGGAATATAGTAGGAGAATTGGGATAGATGGAACTGCTGAAGCCATCAAAGAAACAATCAAATCTGCTTTTCGCTTGCGCACAAAAAGGGCATTTTGGTTGGAAGACGAGGACAATGTGATACGAAGTCTTGACAGGAACATGCCTCTAGGCAATTATTCTCTCCACCTTGATGAAGGTAGCGAGAAACTACTCTGACTCAGAAAATAATGCGTATCACCTTTACGGGATGATTTTTTTGGTTATTTAATCAGCTGGCTATTAACATGTAGGAATCACAGTGAAGGTTTGCCTCTATGATGAGTCTGATAGGATGGCTGTCCGCTCAGAAGATGTAACCTTCTATACCGAAGACGACTTCCATGGTTTCTTAAGCCGGCGTGGCTACATCGGTTTAAGGGAAATAAATGGGTATAGATGCTGTAGTAATTTAGATGATCTTCGTTTTGGTGAAGTGTACCAGGGATTGAGAATTTTGAGGGACTAGTTATTGCTTGCAGAGAGATGAAGACTTGAATGCAAATGGTGGTGGTGTGTTGTAAATCCAGATTTCACCATTACATGTGGAAGTATTTCTAGTAATAAATTCTCCTCTCTCTCAGATCCAACATTTTCACACCATGACGAGCATTCCACACTTGGCCATTGTATCCGGTAATCATATTTCATCCCTGACTGGTGAGCTGGACACATACTTTGTGTTGAAACTTGAAGGTATCTTTCCAATCCTTGATATCGTGTAGCCTCATGTGCAACAGTTATGTTCTCCTTGATGAGATTAATAGCTGGCAGGGAGTTCGCTTCCAATCTCGATCTCTGGGTGCCTGTTTCCTAGGATAACGTAGGCCTTGACTTCAGTTTAGTTAGCATAATGGAGAGCCTGTTTCCTGGAATAATGTAGGCCTTGACTTCAGGTTAGTTAGCATAACGGAGAGCCTGTTTCCTGGGATAATGTAGGTCTTGACTTCAGGTTAGCATAATGGAGAGCCTGTTTCCTGGGATAACGTAGGCTTTGACTTCAGTTTACTTAGCATAATGGATATAATCTCAAATCTAACTATGTTCCTTTTTGTTGATCTCCCCGTCGAGCTCCCATGTTCATCGAGGGTTAACCAAAAATTCTTTTTTTCTGTTTGGCTACACAATATGCTAGTCCACACCAAAATTGTCAAATTCGTGTCAACTGAAATTACAAACCTTTCCATATAATGTGGACAAGGAAATCCAGTCTTGATTTAGCCCTTCCTTTTCTTTTTAATAATCCACCAATATTACAAATCCATTAGCCCAATACATGAGCCACAGATAAGGAGAGATAAGTTAGTGTGGAGTAGACAAGTCAATCAACAAACTTCTAATTCTCCATCAAAACCGTACATATCAACCAACACTTCATGGAAAGGCCACCAAAGGCACTACAAAGTACATTGAGAAAATAATAATAAACACAAAATTAACATGTAAACAAAATAAACCCGATCCATCAAATCCCATACTAAAATATCAATCTATCGACCTGCCACATAAACCCAGTAATCATGATCTTTCGAACCAGTCAATCCACCAAGTCCGATCTGATAAATTCGAAAAAACTTAAAAATCCATTTCATAGATTGACTATAAAATCAACGTGATATGTCAAGTTTGAGTTTACCTTTTGAAACAGGTAAATCCGCCAACACACATTTTCGAACACGAATTGTTCGATACCCTTAATAGTAATGTCCATTTGTAAACTGATCTTAAGCAATTCTAGAAGGCAACAACGAAGAATCTTACGGTCGGTGTCGCGTCGAGCACTATCAATACAATTTCTTTTATTTATTGAGAAATGAATTTGATCTAAATCATGGCTATAATTAATGAACAAAACACAACTTCTCATTCGCATGGAATGCTATCTATGTCTTATTGGTAGAAATTGAACAATCACATATATCTAGACAGGCCATTCTGGTGATTGTGTATATTAGTGGAAATTGGGCCAAAAGGAGGGCACAGGGAATATGGTAATTTGGGGAAGTATAAGGGACGTGTAAGTTGGAAAAGCTTAGGGAAGGTAAATGTAATCAACGACTATCACATTTCTCTAGGGTTCCTCTACCAATCTGAGGTTCCTCTAGGGTTTTCTGCAGCTGATTACAGACCATATTCAGCATCTACGGTGCAAAAGGTCCAAAGGTGATTCATTTCTTATTTCCGAAAGGCTATAAAATATCTTCACCCACAGACCTTCTGTATTCTTGCAGGGAAGATAAAGTATATCCCATTACCTTTCTGCTCGATTTTTCCTTTGGAGATCTTGTTCCTCCGTTCTCGATCGAACTTCGTTTTACCGTTTTCCTTGTTTGAAATGCCAAACAATTGAACAAGAAATGATATTGCATGACTCACTTTTTCTTAGTATTGTTTTTCCTCCATAGTTTCTAATTTTTAGGCAAGCTGAGTTTTCGCCATTTGCAATTGCAAGCCTCCTTTTTTTTTTTGGTATGATTTTAATGTACAGAAGCTAACTTTATTTGTTATAATAATTATGAAGTGGGCCTCACTTCTGATTTGCTAACCTTAGATCATGTTAACTCCAATTGTCTGCCGTTAATCATTTCTCTTGATAATTTCGAAATGATTTGCTTTAGCTGCATAATTTTATGCATAGATTTGATTCTGCTTATGTTATCTCATATCAGAACCTGATTGACCAATTTAGCTTTCATGATTGGTACTGTAGCAAATTTTGCTTCGTTCTGTAGGGAGAATAAATGATGCTACGTTACTTTAAACCATTTGGAAGCGTTACCTTCATCCCAAAGGAGGCACTTGGATTAGCAGGCTGTAGAAGATTTTCGGCTGGAGGTAAATCAAAGAAGTCTGGTAAAGGTGGTGCAGTCGATGCTCCAAAGGAATCCCTGATCAGCAAAGAAGTCAAGTCAACAACAGTTGTTGGTGCCAATATTCTCAAGGATGGAGCAGACCCAAAAATCCTGCCTGATTCTGAATACCCTAATTCGCTGTGGCAGCTGCTTGATAAAAGCTCTGCGTTCAGTGAGCTTAAAAGAAAAGAGATAGAAAGTCTTCCTTACGAGGACTTAAAACGTTTTGTGAAGCTGGACAACCGAACAAGGATCAAGGAACAAAATGCCATCAACGCCAAGAACTGATTTGTGCAATGTT